>MU130573.1:52216-83897 GCA_015039465.1 Phlegmacium glaucopus
TATACTGAAATTGAAGGTGATCATGGAGGTGCTAATTTGGCTTCAGTAATTCTTCAGGTGGCAGATAGATATAATATTTGGAATAAGGTAAGTCTATATTATTCTATTTAATTCTTATTCTTATAATTCTCTCTCATAGCTTGGCTGGGGTACATCTGACAATGCATCGCCTAATGATAAGGCAATGAAGGTACTTGAATGTGTGCTTGATAAGCCTGGAAGGCAATGGAAAGCTCGTTATAGACGTGTACAGTAAGTTATTTTACATTGATTAGGGATGTTAAGTTTAAAACAAGGAAGTCACGTCGGAGTTACTCCGGAACGGAACCGGAACAGTAACCCGGAAAGGACGTTGGCCTCAGCGTGTGTGCTGTGCCGCCCAGCTCCTAAGGTGTCCTGATTTCGGAACGGAAGAAGAAGTAATAAGATGGAAGACCTCAGTGACTTAGAGGACAAACAAGAGGAGGAAACAAAGTTGATATTCGAACTAAGGGAAAACATACAAGTTCGACTACTTTAAATATAAAAGGAATTGCAACCGAAATATAAAATAACAAATATAAGTGCTGCGTTCTACTCCCGGAAAAGGTCCTGCATTCTTAGGTGAATAATCCATGGCTGGTGTGCTGACTGATAGTGGGAAAGTGATGACAAAGGAATAGTTGTTATGACGAAGGTGTGGTAAGGGGTTTGGGATATCGTCGGAAGAGTCGGAATGATACGGAGAAGTCTCGGAGTCGGACGTAGGAGGAGTAGAGTCGGAGACAAGGGAAAGTACTGGAACGGAGTACGGACTACCGGAAACGACTCCGTCGGAGTCGGACCGGAGTAACATGTGACGGAATGTAACAAGGGATGGATAAATCTAATAAATCATTTATATTGTTAGATGCATGGAGCACACAGTTGCTCTTGGTGCATGTTCATTTCTTGATGAAGTAAGTCCCCACCTTCCAAGAAACAAAAAAAGTACTGCTGGTGGTACTGTTACTGTTGAAGATATTGATGATGAGGATGAGGTCAATGATGAGGCTGATGAGGACTGGACTCTTGATTGGGATGCTCTTGATATGCTTTCTGATAATGAAGCAGTTGATGAAGCTATTGAATTTGAGCCTGGTGATGTTTTGGGGAAGGCACTTGCATTGATTACTCAGGTATGTGATTCAAACAACATCAAGTTGAATTATTACTAACACTATATTAGATCCGTTCATCTCCTCAGGCAAAGAGTTACTTTGCAAAAGTGTGTGTTGAGGAGGGTTTGAAACCTCTTGAACTTATAAAATGGGTTCGCACTCGATGGGGTTCCATGTTTGACCTTATTGATCGACTCATTCTTGATAAACGAGTAAGCCTTCTACTACTAATTTATATCATATTTATATCTGATTATTCAAGGCTGTCAATAAATTCTGCCTTGTAGCAGATACCTGTGGACAGGTTCCTAAACTGCAGAACAAAGCTTACTCAGACTATTATTTAACATCAGCAGAGTGGACCTTGCTGGAATTAATGAGAGAAGTTCTTCAGGTCCATTTTATTTTTAATATCATCACTTGTTGTCTAATTTTGTAATTTTAGGAACCCCGAGATGCACAAGCATCCTTTTCATCTGAAACTGCTCCTACTGTTTGGCGTACTATTCCAATTCTAGAATGCCTTCAAGAACATTGGGAAATTATGGCAAAAACCTCAAAATTTCGGCCTGTGAAACTGGCAATTGAGAAAGGATTGGCCAAATTAAATAAATGGTATAAGGCTATTGATGAGACTGATGTATATTTTATCTGCTTGGGTGAGGTCTTTACACTAAGCCACTAATTCCAATCGGATTCCAATCGGACTAATCGGAGTCCGATCGGATTCCAAGCAGTCCGATCGGACTCAAATTTGGCTGGAGCACCAGCCATTTTCAAATTTTGAGTCCGAGCCCAGTCCGAGTTCAGTCCGAGTAAATTGCTCGGACTACTCGGAATCTGATCGGACTTACTCAGACTTAGTGTATTCTTATCAGATCTGTCACTAAGATTAGTCCAAGTAAATTGCTTAGACTACTTGTTTGTACCCATGTTTGTACCCATGTTTGTCCTCTTCCCACACAGACCATTGGTCACATGATCACAGATAAGCATGATTTCAAGCATATGGTGGGTCAGGGTAGATTACATAAGATTCCAAAAAAGGAAATTTTTTAAAGATGGTAGAGAATTGTTTTAGGACCCTGAATATGTTTAAATTATATTAATAGCAGCTCTCCTTATTGAGAAAATTGCAAAATACTTTCCTGGACGCGGCGGTTAAACATTCTATATGAAAATTTGAGGTCTTTGCTGTGATCCACCAGATCTGATCAGATCTGAGCAGATTTGGCAGGCATTCTGAGCAGATCTGAGCAGAATGGAAACTATATACCTCCCTAACCTTAATAAAACCCTAACCAAACCTTAACCCAAACCTTAACCAAACCTTAACCAAACCTTAACACAAACCTTAACCAAACCTTAGATAGTAGGATCCACTCAGATCTACATATCTCAGATCTGATGTGATTTAATCCAGATGGTCAATGCACCAGGATGCACTAAAGGTGTCAAAATCATTTTTCCTGATGCAGTCCAAGTTCAGTCCGAGCTGAGTCCAAGCTGAGTCCGAGTCCAAGTAATTTTTTACTTGGACTCGGACTCAGCTCGGACTCAGCTCGGACTGAACTCGGACTGAACTCGGACTGACTCGGACTGAACTCGGACTTTTGATGTTTTTACTCGGACTACTCGGATTCTGATCGGACTGGTGGGTGAGTGTAAAGTCTTGGATTGGGAGATCGAACATATTGACGTGAAAAGCGCTTACCTAAATGCGCCTCTCAATGAAACGGTTTATATGAAAGCACCACGTGGAGTCGTGAAGCCTGGACAGGAGGGGAAGGTGCTGAGGCTGCTGAAGGGGTTGTATGGCCTAAAACAAGCAGGAAGAGGGTGGTATAAGGAAATGAGCAAAGTGTTTTTGTGTTACATTCCATTGATATGATTTGAATTTGCTTTACTTGGTAATCAAAGGATTACTGTTTTAGAAATTGTCTACAACAAATCCAGAACCAGTAACCTTAATGACCAACAAACTCTGTTTTTGTGCAAGTTGGGGTTTCCTTGAAAGTATAACCAGTATACTCTTGAATAAAACAGCAATACACTTTTTAAAGTCCAAATTGTTCTGGACTATGATTCAAGTTTAAAGTCCAAATTTCTCTAGACTATGATTCTTATAACAAGTTTATAGTCCAATTTCTTAGACTATTATATAGTGCTTTTTGATAGAACAAAGGCAAGTCCCTATAGGATTTAATATCCTTTGTCTATATGATAACCAATTTTGGTAATTCAAAGACAAGCCCCTTTAGGGATTAATATTCTTTGACTATCCACAACAAATGATTTAAAGTCCCAAAGGCAGACTGTGAAACAGCTTTATAGTACAAGGATTTCTCCTCAGACTCTGACAAAGGATTTAATATCCTTGCTTCCAAGACAAGTCCCTAAAGGATTTAATATTCTTGGTTTACACAGAACAAAGGTAAGCCCCTTTAGGATTCAATACCCTTTGAACTGAGTGAAGCAAAGCAAGTCCACTTGTAATTCCAATTCTAACTTGTGCCAATTCAGAGTGCTGAAACTTGGGAAAGAAAGGAAGAGTGCAAATTCACTAATGTTATTGTTACTTTCTGGTTACTTTTATACATAAATGAGAAACAAAATTAGGTAAGAGTCTGTGATGTGATGTCTATGTTTTATGATTACTGATGCTATTTTATGATGTCATGTCCTTGTTTTTGATGATAAATCCTGTGTTATGATGATGATGTCTTGTTTCTAGATGACTGATCATTGTTTTATGATGTCATGTCTTGTTTCTAGATGATAAATCCTTGTTTTATGATATCATGCCTTGTTTTAAGATGACTGATCATGGTTTTATGATGTCATATGTTTCATGATGTCATAAATGTCACAAATGTCACAAATATGTCACAAATATGTTACAAATTTCACAATAATGTGACAAAATGTTACATGATGTCACAAATGTGTCACAAATGTTTCACTGTTTCAGGAACTTTATTGATGTTTACTGATATCTTCCTAGGACTTGTATGACAAATTCCTTCACAGTTGTAGACTTGATAGTTACTTTAGATTGCAAGTTGTTCATTTGACCATTATGGATTTTTGTTATGGTTATAGTCTGAACTTTTTGTAGTGTTATTTTACAGTAGATCAATTCAGATCATAGTTATCTGCTGATTAACATTCAATACTTTGCAATTTCCAGTTTAATCAACAAGTGTAGTCAACACTTTTGACCCTTACACTATCAATTTGTAGTTTAATTCATGGTTGGGTTATTGATCTTTTTGATTCAATTGAAGAATAATATTATGAAAAAATGAATAATCCATAGGTATTCAGTTTTCAGTCCTATCACCATCATACATTACTCTGGTCCAACTCCGACGGAGTTGTTTCTGGTAGTCCATACTCCTTTTCAGTACTCTCCCTTGTCTCCAGTTCTACTCTACCTACGTCCGACTCCGAGACTTTTCCGTATCATTCCGACTCTTCCGACGTCACTCCAAACTCATTACCACTTCTTCACCACTACCACTATTCTTTGTCATCATCTTTTCCACCATCAGTCAGCATACCCGCCATGGATTATTCACCCAAAAATGCAGGACCTTTCTGGGAGCAGAACGCAGCACTTATATTTATCTTTTATATTTCGGTTGCTATTCCTTTATTTATTTAAGTACTCGTAACTTGTATATTTTCCCTCAGTTCAAATATCAACTTTGTTTCCTCCTCTTGTTTGTCCTCTAAGTCACTGAGGTCTTCTGTCTTATTCCTTCTTCTTCCATTCCAAAATCAGGACACCTTAGGAGCTGGGCGGCACAGCACACACGCTGAGGCCAATGTCCTTTCCACTTACTGTTCCGGAGTAACTCCGACGTGACTTCCTTGTTTTAAACTTAACATTTTGCATGATATGGGGTTTAAATGTTCGGCTATAGATCATTCCGTTGATGTACCTGCGGTGGGGACAGACCGCAAGTAGTATGTAGTTCGTGGGGTTGATGTAGTTCTCTTCAATAGGTGAAAGTGAGGTTTTATGAGGGTGTGAAGGTTCGCTTTAAAGTGCGAGATAATGCGCAGAAAAAGCGAAGTTAGCAGGATGATTTTTGAGGAGTGCAAGGGTAGCTTAGTACGACATTCCAAAGGTGGGATCAAAAGTGTGGTAATTTTGTCCGTCCTCCTCCTTTGTTACCCTACTTGCTACTGCTAATAATATAGTAACTAGCAATAGCTAAGTGTGGAAAGGTGAAACAGGAATGCAAAATGTGGGTTAAAGCGGAGTCCAGTACTTTACCCTCCCCCACACATTCCGCTCGGATCCAAGCAGATTCCAAGCAGGTCCGAGCAGATTCCGAGCAGATTCCAAGCAGATTTCGAGCAGATTCCAAGTGGATCTAAGCAAATAAGACACAAATTTATTGGGAAAATACTTCTGTTAAGGTTTTGTTAAGGTTTTGTTAAGGTTTTGTTAAGGTTTTTGTTAAGGTTTTGTTAAGGTTTTGTTAAGGTTTTGTTAAGGTTTTTGTTAAGGTTGTGTTAAGGTTAGGGAGGTATATAGTTTGTTAAGGTTTTATTAAGGTTTTGTTAAGGTTTTGTTAGGGCTTTGTTAAGGTTAGGGAGGTATATAGGTTCCATTCCTAGCAGTCCGAGCAAATTCCGCTCGGAATACACTCAAAAAGTGCTCGGATCCGCTCGGATCCGCTCGGAATATGGTTGGATCCGAGCAGATTCCGCTCGGAATGTGTGGGGGAGAGTAAAGACCTCGCGGAGTCACATGGATCCGGTAAATTGGTAATGAAACATAGGAGATAAGAGCCAAATAAAGGAGACAAGATAAAAATAAAGGTGATGAGTAATACAGTCACCTGAGTGACCTTTGTTTGAGTCATGTTTAATGATTGCTAGAACAGCTGGCAACTGCGAATGATAATGCGAATGTTGGTGATGACTGCAAGCATCTGCAATGATCTGCAAGTGTTCTGCAATGAGCTGCGAGTATGTGCGAGTATGTGCGATGACCTGCGATGACCTGCGATGATCTGCAAGTATCCGCAACGATATGTGAGCATCCGCGAGTATACTGCAAAGGTTGTGAAACCGCGAAAATGGTGCGTTTACATCCCTAGACATCTCCTGGGTCCTATCACCGTTTTCTATCGACAGTCAGGAGACGAGCACACAGTTGTTGCTGTAGCGACCAACAATATGGCAGTCACCTCCAAACGAAAGGAAGATGCTAAAAGTTCAAAGCGAGCATCAAAAAGCACTGGGACATAACGGATAACGGACCTATCAGCTGGTTCCTTGGTTTTGAAATCAAACGAGACTGAGCATCTAGAATGATATCAATAAATCAATCTGCATACATTGAATCCATGGTAGAAAAATTCCGACTCACAAATGCTAAGCTGGTATCGACACCTATGGACCCGGGAGTTCAACTGACTGTTGAGCAGGGACCGTCTACGCCTAATCAATCCACAAAAATGCAAGGAGTCCCGTATGCAGAAGCTGTAGGCAGTCTGCTATGGGCTGTTGTTGTTGTCTTGAGACCGGATGTGGCATTTGCTGTAGGCGTATTATCGCAATTTATACAAAATCCTGGAAAGGTACACTGGGAGGCGTTAAAACGGGTCATTGTGTATCTTGGATGCACGAAAAATTTATGGCTCACCTTTGGTGGTAAAGCAAATACCCTAGTTGAGGGTTTCTGTGATGCAGATTAGGCAGAACAGAAGCATCGCCACTCAATTTTGGGCTATCCATTTCATTTTGGACATGGAGCGATCTTGTGGAGTTTGAAGAAACAGCACATAATAGCTTTATCGAGTACCGAGGCCGAATACATTGCCCAGACGCATGCTGCAAAAGAGGGCTTGTGGCTTCGAAGCTTCATCAACAAGATCAGAGGTGGACAGGAGAAACCTATGATTATCAATTGTGATAATCAGGGAGCTATTGTGCTTGCAAAAGATAATAAGTTTCACTCACAAATGAAACACATCGATCTCAGGTATCACTTCATCCAGGAAGCTGTCGAAGACCAAAAGATCATCATCGACTACATCCCAACTGAAGAAAATGTATCGGATATATTTATGAAAGCACTAGCGCGCCCAAAATTCGTGGGCTTTGTTGAAAAGCTGGGGTTGGGGGAGATTAAGAAGAACCATGTTTAAACTCAGTTGTAACAACAACAAGAAGTCTTATTGCTGATCGATAATGTGATCAGCACGTTTGTCATCACATGATGATCGTGCACACGATACGGATATCAACGGAGTCTAACTTGAGGGGGAGTGTTGAGGTATACGAGTTTTGACTCGTTGATTCATTCCTTAATCTTTTATTATCTTACATCTTATATCTTATTGTTTCTTTAGTTTGTGTCACATTACGGTCACATTTATTAGTCACGGAGTTTACTGTAGCAAGTCTCAACTTTTACCAAAAGTTGAGACGTGAGTTCATTCATTTACTATTTTAATTACTTTGTCTAACATATACCTAGTCACTATTTCATTGCTCTAGGTATAATAATTAATATACAACTTTTACCAAAAGTTGAGACTCACTATTTCATTGCTCTAGCTGTGAAATATTGCAACATGAAATACCAACAGAAACCTGCCAAAGACTTATAGGAAGCATGCCAAGGAGGATAGAGGCTGTTATTAAAGCAAAAGGAGGTCATACTAAGTACTAGTTGAGAAAATAATGGAGGCTCACAAAACTGTCCCAATGACATATTAACTTATTTAATTAATTACTCAACTAATTTGCATTGGAATCACGTGATCTTGGATCTTTTATAAAGGTGATATGTCCCCCTATAACATATTTAAATCTCAGAATCATAGCTTACATAATTACTATGTTATAAATCAATTAGTCCAAAGCTACTTAACATTAGGACCGTTTTGTGAGCTACTGTATGATGTGATTATATTATATGTTAGCATTGTCCATTTTGGAACATAAATACAAATCAGTGGTGTTATATATCCTCAAGGGTGTTAGGGCAACTGCAAGGTTGACTTAGTCAAGCTAGCAGGGGATCCAAAGTTAATAATATTTTAAAGGGATATCTACAAGTGACTCACCTAGCAGGGGATCCAAAGAGGAAAGGATGAGGATCCCTGCTAGGCTGTGGGGTATTTAAGTACTAATATGGACATAACGGAGATATAAAATAAATAAAGGAATGATATGATAATAATTAATTAATTAATTAAGAAGTGGTGTGATGTGAAAAATAAAAATAAAGGACGGAGCGAACTGGAGAGTCAGAGTCGGATCAGAGTTACGGAGTATCGGAGTAAACTAGTGGCGGAAGCGGAGTTGGACAGAAGGACAGAGGTCATCAGAAAGGCAGGATATATGAATCTAAGGTTGAAACGGAGTGTCCCCTAACAAAGGGGTCCTGAGATCATATATGAGTAGAAATTAAGTGCCTATGGCCTAAGGATGGTCCTTGGACCATAAAATTTCCAATAATGGGTAAAATACAGACTGTATAGCAGTTCTTCAGTTCAGTTCAGTTCAAACTAGTTCTTTAACAGTCAGTTCAGTTCAGGAAAAACCCAGTCAGTTTAGTTCTCAGTTCAGTAAAAAGTACTACTGAACTGAACTGAACTTTGGCATCACTAATAGTGTTTGGAAGTCCAGTTGCAGGACTGGAAAAAGACTGCAAAAAGACTGGACCAGACTGCAAAAGACCAGACCAGCAGTCTGGTTTTTGGTTTTTGAGAAGCAAAGACTGGAAAAAGACCGGTCTTCGGTCCTAGGACTGGTCTGAACCGGTAGTTTTGTAGCCCTTATTTTTCCTTTAGAACAACATAAAGACCGTATTTTTGGTCAAATATTCACTGAGAAAGAAATGAAACAGTAAAAATGTACACAAAGTAGTAGGAAACAAATAATATCATCATAGAATTGTCGATTCTCAATGGAATTTAATGTTCTTGGGCTCATTCTAAAGGTATTGTTATGACTTCAAACAATTCAGTTGTCTTCTGATCGTAAACAGTTGTAAAAGATTTGTTCGTTCACAGTGAGCTCAAAGAATACCAAGAGAATTGTCTCGAGGAATTGTCTTATGAGTTTCAGAGAGTTTCAGAGTAAGTAACTAAGTAGGATTCTCAAGAACTAGCTAAGGAGTACAGTTAGTGTGAATACCATATTTTATAGTAAGTAGATGAGTCATGCATAATGTGAGTCGCATGTATGTAGAGAGTGAGTCATGAGTAAAAATAGAGTTGACTCATACAATGAGTCATACACATGTTTATGAAACAATGAAAAGAATGAGGTGAACATATGTAGATGGAAATGAAAAGGAAGAGTAAAGTGCATGTAGGTGAAATGGTGTCATGTTTGGCAGTGTTTAAAGAAAGAAAAATAAATGTTCATAACAGGTATAGATCACATCTACATATTTTTCTGATGTTATATATCATATATGAAAATATGACCAGTCTTTGTCAAAAAACCAGTCCTGGACAGTCTTGGACCAGGACTGGTCCAGGACTGCAAAAAACCAATGTGGACCAGTCCCAATCAGTCCAGTCCGGTCTTTTGACCTTTTAGAAGCTTAGTGGACCAGTTTCAGTCCCAGTCCTGTCCAAAAATACCAAAAAACCAGACTGGACCAGACTTCCAAACACTAATCACTAAGCTGCATAGCAAGTATGTTGGATTTTTAGTAATCATCCAAGCTAAATGTATCACATATGGACCAGAGTAGAAAGTTAGGAATACTGACCAATAGCGGTAAGGACTCATAGATGTATATCAAACATAGCCACAGTCTGAGATGTATAAGACAGTATTCTCCATTGGTTTAAACCAATACAATGTATATTCCCCCTCTAGCTTAAGCTCCACTTTGTTAGCGCTCTTGTCTAGATTGTTGTACTTTAAACTGACACCCAAATTTCCAACAAAGTATTGTTGTAGGATGTATAAATTATATATCACAAGGAATTAGTGGCCATTATTGATCAATCATTTGAGGCAATTACAAGGTTTTTATTAATCAACATGCCAAACTGTGGTGAATTGGGAGTGAACTCAAAATCGTTGGCTAGCTACATTACATAAGTAATTCATGGATGTCACATGTTGGGGTGGACATGCTGTGGAGGGGCAGAATCTCAAATTCTGGAACTCTTTAGATAAGACACAAGCTCCTAAAAGCAGCTGCTCATCTCATGAGCCATTCTTACCATGAGGGAGCTTATCTAATAATTGATGGTTGAACAAATAAACAAACCTAAGGTCTTGAGCTCATGAGAGAGCAGCTGCTGGAAAAGTTGGTTGGTGATCTTGATTCTCAAAGACCACTGATTAACCCCAAGGTTGGGTTCACTAAGCAGTTGTGTCACATTCTTGTCACAAGCAATATTGATGTAGATACTAGACATGAAAACTTGAATATGATACAAAAACTAAGTACTTATGAGCCTGAGCACAATTCCAAATGAAACTGGAAAGTACACATTCACCACCTAAAAGATGAAGGGAATGAACCATCCAGGAGGTCTGTGCCCTTGTACAGGCAAAGTGTGGTTCTTACTAAACAGAACACATATGCACATAATAGTTTATATTGTTGGGATTTATGAGTTTCGACTCGTTATTCATTTAATGTTTTCATATTGGATATCTTATCTTTTTCTTTCATTTATCATAACGTGATGATAAATGTTACCTAATCACTCCTTATAGTCACATTTTATTTTATATAGCAAGTCTCAACTTTATACCAAAGTTGAGACGTGAGTTCAGTTAATATCTCTTTTGTTATTATATCTAACAACCACCTAGTTATATTCCTATTTGTTCTAGCTGAGAAATATTACAGCAACAGGTTATGGGCCCCGAAGACAAACTGTCCAACCTATCGATGAACTCCAGCTCAGATTCTACAACCCTAGCAATCCCCAAGCTCCGTGATGACGGAAGTAACTGGGCTGATTATGAGCCTAGAATCCAAAAGGCCATGGGCTCAAAAGGACTGTGGAGACACATAGAGGGAACCGCCACTGCGCCTAAACCGTTCGCTGTCGTCGATGAAGTCCTAGTCCTATCGGATAGGAAGATGCCAGCTACAGAAGAGCAAATAGAAACTAAGGAGATCAGAATGGTTGAATTTGAAAAATGCGAGTACTTAGCTCAACACATAATCCTTTCAACAACCTCAACACGTCTTGGTGCCAAAATAAAGAATTTGACATCCACTGAGGACATGTGGAAGGTGGTCAAGGCTGACGCAACGACGAAAAGTACACTGTACATCCTCGACGCAGAAGATCAGCTTTCGAGCATGAAACTAGTTGAAAACAAGCACTTTCAACTAATGATCCAACAACGCGATAACCTATTGAAGATGGGGTCAACACTTTCTGAAACTTGTTTTAACATCATAGTGATGTCATCGCTACCAGATTTGTACAGACCAACTCTACAAACCATAACGGCAGCTGAACGAGCAAGCAGTCTCTCAGGAGGCCAGTCGCAATGGATGAAAACCGATGACTTAATGTCCTTCATCATTGAGGAGGCTCAGCACCGTTTAATTAATGACAAATGAGGCAAAAACGCTGAATCCGCACTAGCCGCCCACGTAAAAAGGGGTGGAAGATCCAGAAATGGGAAGCAGAAAAGGTTCAAAAAGCAAAGTAAAACCGATTCTGATGATGTGTGTGGAAACTGCAGAAAGAAAGGGCATAAAGAACCGGATTGTTGGTCAAAAGGAGGTGGCAAGGAAGGGCAAGGCCCGAGACAAAAGAAGTCTAAAAAGGTTAAATCAGCAACAATTGCAGTGGATGAAGAAGACGATAAACTCTTTGCATTTACCTGTACATCGGATTATGTTGAGGTCGCGAATGCCATGCCAGCTCTAAAATCAAGACTGGGTGGTTGCGTCAATAGCGGAGCGAGTAGTGATTACTCTCCCGATATCGTGCACCAATACTGATTGGTAGCGTGAGAGCAAAGCTTAAAAGTTGCCATCATGAAAATAAGCGGACTTTGAATTCACTTACCTATTTTGGAAGCAGCCCTGAATCGCGTTCCTGGTCGATAAAATCATTCGTTCAATGTTATCATCCTCATCACTCATCATATCCTCAATGACTTCCACTATGCTATCCATCATTTACACTATCGACATGCTCCTTAACATCTACCATCCATTTGTTCCTTGGCTAGCGATTCAACAAAGCGATCAATCAACTATTCACATCGGTCATCGGCTTGCGTTTGATCGCATCTATGGCCCATCATTTCAAGAACGGCCCATTTATGGATGCATCAGCTACATCTCCCATTATGTCAAAGGCTTTGTCATTGTTGTTGTGGCTATGGACCCACAAGTCTTCCCCTCAGCTATCTATCTTGCCATACCTCGCTCCTGGATCACACTCAGTCCCCTATCCTCACTCATCTACCTCTTATCTTATCATTCACTGCCAAAACCATCATTCACATGGTACCTGAAGCCTTCCCACCCTCTTTATGACAATTTAGGAAGTCCAGGAGGATCACAACTAAGCAGGAATTGCAGATGAATCAGCAGCAGAGGATTATTCTCGCAGAGTGTCAAGTATTATCAAGGCTGCGCGACATGGGATCATGGGCAAGTAGTATTTTCTCGGGAACAAGGCTGCACCTTTCAAGTGTTGACTCAGGACCTTTCATATTTTGACATGACCACACGGCTATGGAGCTGATATATTTTTACTATTGGGCTATGCGCACTGCCTTCTTTTCTTTTCTCTCGCACTTTGACACTTGTACAGATTTTTTTACTGTTCCTTTTTCTTTTCCATTGTTCTTTTCTTCTCGCAGCTGTCCTCTCTTCATTCTTCTTCTGACAGCGCGTACTTCTTTCTTTTTTTATTGTTTTACATAGCCTCATCCTTAGGTATAAATACTGCTCTTTTGTACCAGGATAGGTAGTTTCATCTCAATTCATTCTTACCCCCCCCCAATTATCATCCTCTCAGTGGAATTCCAGTGAATTCCTTCCTCAAGTTCGCTTTTTCTGCCCTTAACTGTCAATCTATCCCCACTGTCGATTACTATAGTCTTACTGGAGACTCTTATTCCTCCTCATCCTCATCCTTACTCCCTCTGAGTTTGCTTTTTCAGTCCCTCACTGTCAACCTTCTGTCAACTGCTATAGTCTTACTGAAGACTCATTCTCATTCATCCTCATCCTCCTTATCTCTACAAGCCATGAACCCGTGCCGAAGGCACGGCGCCACTCCGCTTTGCCGACCTCCAGCACGGATTCAGGGCTTGCCGGGGGCTCCGCCCCCTGGACCCCTGGCTGCATCACAACAGTGTACAAAGTCTTAGATCCTAACAGTGAGGTCTTTGCTGTGATCCACCAGATCTGATCAGATCTGAGCAGATTTGGCAGGCATTCTGAGCGGATCTGCTCAGATGGTCAGATCTGAGCAGAATGGAAACTATATACCTCCCTAACCTTAATAAAACCCTAACCAAACCTTAACCCAAACCTTAACCAAACCTTAACCAAACCTTTCCATGATGATTTCCTTCCACTACCCCCTTCTTGCTACTTACATCATATGTTTCTTTATGAATGACCTAACGTCAACATTTTTATTCTAAACAACTAAGACAAAAAACTATTCTCACAAGTGACAATCGTCATGAAAAGACAGGGGGTGGTCTAGACTAGTCTAGACTAGTCTTAACAATATAGACTGGTCAAGACGAGTCAAGACGAGTCTAAGACGAGTCTAAGACGAACCTAAGACTCACCTAGGTTCACCTAGACTCTTTTATCTCTGGATGATCGATGAAGACAATTAAAAAAAAAAAAAAAAAAAAAAAAAAGTTACTTAGGTTAGGACTGCGGTCTTTGTGATGAATAGTCTTGAAAGGAGTCTGAACCCATATACTCTGTTTCTGTTTCTTCACCTTCGGATCTGTCTTTCCTATACGTTAACCAGCCGACATAAAACGAAGTGGTAGAAGTCCCCTCGCCAAAATAGAATCTTGGGAAGAATGACACCAAGGTCCACGGTGAAGGAAACGAGTAAATGCGTGTCAGTTACCATAGGTTATACAGTGAAAGTTTCTCCGTACGTTACGAGAACCAAACGACCTCTTACTAGTCCTCACCTCTGACACAAATGTTCTCCGTCCTCTCTACGTCTGTCCAATATGGGAATCCTACGAGAAACGATGGTAAGAGAAGGTGACGTTGGGATGAAGTGGTCCTCAAGAGACCTTACTGAAATTTGTACTATAAACATAACTAGAGAACCGCTGTATAGATACCTATACTCTTAGCAGTTAAATGACTCCTACTTCACATACTGATACCGGAAGTAGACTAACTAGTATAAGAAGTCTGAACCCCTTTCGTCGAGTCTCTAAAACGTCTATACGGTGTTCAATGACCGTTAACCCCACGTCACCCACCTTTGTCTGAAGAATTACTCGTCGAACTAATATTGTAACTTCTCTACTGACGGTCCTAGTGTCGGTTATGACGAGACAAATTACTGTCTGTCTCCCGTCATATACTACGTCACTACCTCAGACAACCGTTGTTATTATCGTTTTACAAGAAAAACGTGTCACGTCCACCAACACCTTTTTGTAAACAGACATTATGTTAACGACGACGACACGTACGAGTTCTTTTTTATCGAGAAACACAACGTAGTAGTCCGTATCGTAGTGAAGAAGAACTTCCACCGTCTTGACGAGTGAGGTGAGACTTTTAAGGATAAGTTTAGTTGTTGTGGAGTAAGACGTCATAACCGGCCTTAAGTGTATACAAGGTTCAATAGGTCGTTTGTAGTTAATAATAGACCCTACTTCACGGTTACGTTGTGTTCATACGGTAACTACGACACCTATCTTGTGAAGCCCTACAAGAACTATCTCTACGAGGTAAACCACCTTAGTGACACAACAAACCACCACTGAAATCTGTTTGTGAAGGTCACTAGGGAGTACCGTCATCTGTCGTCCAACACCGTCGTAGATAGTCTACTTCGGGTGAAACCGTCTTACAACTTTAAGTAATGGAGGTTCTCTTATACGCAGAACTTGTTAGAGGTCTCTACGTCGTCAAACGTTTAACCGACGATTTACAACCACCTCCATGACCTGACCTACTCAGACTGTGCTAACTCTAAGGTGTCCCGTATTAGACGGGACTGATAAACTAATTGAGGAACCACCTTCTTCAAATAGGACCTTAACTCCTACCACTCTTACAACCCTATTAAAACGTCGATCTCGTTTATCATTACTCAGAGTTGAAATCTTATTTCAAACTAAAATATAATTACCATTCAATGGATCTCGTTTATCATTACTGATCCATTATCAATCGATTACATCACTTACTTTATTTTACTTACGCGAGTGTAGAGTTGAAATAAGATTTCAACTCTACACATTATTTTCTTGAAACACTGATTTTCTTTCACTAATACATTATACGTTCTATTGTGCTTGTTATTTGTTTTCTTACTATTCTATTTGTCTATGAATTTATTGTTGGTTGCTGACTTTGAGTGTGTCAAGTTGTGAGGGGGAGTTCACTTTGTGACAACTACAGGATAACACACGTGTAGACAGTACACTACCATTTACACGGCTACCGTAATAGCTAATGTGTTACCCCGAATAACAACAAAGATCCTGACTCAAACTTTCAGAACGAAGGAGTTGTGGGGGTTGGGGTCAAAGAGTTACTTAACTTGCTTAAAGCCAGAGCGGTTACGAAAGTACTTTTATAGTCTCTGCAAGAGTAACCAACCATACATCAATTAAAGGTAGAAAAGTAGAACCTGACGAAGGGACTATTTCACTATAACGTCTAGTTACACGAAGCAAGAACTTACTTTAAACAACAGGAACCGGTCGCGATAGCGTGGAACCAATAGTGTCAATTAGTTACATCCAGGTCAACTATACAGTGCGTCAAGTAACTGCTTTGAGGAGTAGGTCTCACGGAGGAAACGTCGTACTCAATCGCACTACATAAACCGGAGGTACGAGCTATCGCGATATTACACGACAAAGAAGCTTGAGGTTCTATAACGAGGATCAGGTTTTACTTTGACATCGGTCTCTAGTTTACGACTACGAAGACCGATCGGGTTAGACGTAACGTTATGGGAACCTTATCATGTAACTTTTAAACCAAGCAGTAAGAGCAGTGTCCCTGGTTTCACCCCTCTCCACAACCTGATCAGCATTGTCATCTGGACCAAAGTACACCAATTGCTGATCTTCCAAATGAACAGGAAGTCGGTAAACAGTGGGTTTTTCAGCATGCATGACAAATTCAAAGATATGATAGCAGCTTTCAACTGATCCAATGTAGCGTGCATCCAAGTACTCCTTGACTTCATCACGATTCTGGTCATCATGAAACTCCAGGGTTGTGTGGTCATGGCCTTTGTAAATGTACTTGTGAATGTACCTGACGGCTTCAACAGTAGCACAGATTTCAACATTGATATGACAGTTATGTCTGGCAATCCATTAATAAATTTAAAAAAAATTCAAGATATGCAGAGAGTAACACTTACTTGGCAGAAAAATAAGGATTGTATGGAATGACATCTCTGTTGTCATATGTGTGACCATTTTTCACAACCACACGTCCATTATCAGGCCTGGCATACTTTGGATAACCATTTTCACCCATTATAGTATGATCACTAAACTCCTTAGGGTAATGCTTGCTGCATTTTCCAGCAACCCTGCAAGGTGCATGAGGTTTATCATCTCCACAGGGTCCATGAAGCATGCAGGTGGTGACAGTCTCATATAGAAGAGGATGGAGCTCAGGATCTGGAATCTGAGCAGAGACAATAGAGTTGACTTGGGCTGCATCATGAATTTTGTCATCTGGATGAAGGAAAAGGAGGAGATGCATGTGGGGAAGGCCACGTTTCTGGAATTCAATAGTGTAAACCATTGCAAGAACTTTTCCAAATGCTCCATCATCTATGTCCTTCACCAAAGCTTTCTTTTTCTCCTCAAAAACACATGCTACAATGTCAGGATGATCTGAAGCCTTCTGTTTTCTTCTCCAACGGTTAGCACCTGCAGGTGGAGGGACCTCCTCCAATAGCTGATCTTGTATTTCTGGCCAGTTGGGATTGGCAGTCATAGTGAGAAAGATGTCAGGCTTGCGAAAAGCACGGCAAATGGCCATAGAATCTTGAAATAGCTGCATCATATGATGTTCACTGCCTATAAAGCTGGAAGGAAGAATAATACGTCTTCCATGTTCTGCCAGATTTATATTGTTATCTCTATCACCCAACACAGCATCTCGAAGTCCAGAATACACCTCTGCTCGTAAGTCCTTTTGATGATGCTTTATCCAGTTTAATGTACTTTGTTCCACAGCAGCCCATGCATCCACCACATATTGCTGAAAGAGATTTCCTCCCCATTGCAATAATGGTATCTCTCGAAGTCTGGAATGCAATCTGTATGCATGATAACAGCGCTGTGTAACATTTTGTGCTCGATGCCTCCCAGAAGCTCCAATGTGAGCAGGAATATTGGGATGCCAGCCATCTTCACCATTAGGAAAGAGCAAGACATAATGAAGGGTAGAATAAGAAGGATGTAGATGACTTATCCTTCGAAGACCTCCAGCCTTGAGTCTTAGGACAATATCACAGTGATCTGCACAGTCTTCAGATCCATCTCCAGGCATGATAGCAGCAACCTGTTAAGTTTAAAACAAGGAAGTCACGTCAGAGTTACTCTGGAACAAGTAAGTGGAAAGGACATTGGCCTCAGCATGTGTGCTGTGCTGCCCAGCTCCTATAATGTCCTGATTTTGGAACCGGAAGAAGGAGGAATAAGATGGAAGACCTCAGTGACTTAGAGGACAAACAAGAGGAGGAAACAAAGTTGATATTCGAACTGAGGAAAACATACAAGTTTTGAGTACTTAAATAATATAAGGAATAGCAACCGAAATATAGAGTATAAATATAAGTGCTGCGTTCTGCTCCCGGAAAGGTCCTGCATTCTTGGGTGAGTAATCCATGGCGGGTATGCTGACTGATGGTGGGAAGGATGATGACAAAGAATAGTGGTAGTGGCAAAGAAGTGGTAATGGGTTTGGAGTATTGATGGAAGAGCCGGAAGGACATGGAGAAGTCTTGGAGTTGAAGATAGGAAGAGTAGTTTAGGATATAAGGGAAGGCACTGTACAGAGTACAGACTACTGGAGACAACTCCGACAGAGCTGGACCGGAGTAACGTAAGATGGAATGTAACACAACCTCATCATTAGCAGTAGGCAAGTTGTAATGTTGAAGATCCTGATTGTGTTCTGCATGAAGATGAATTGCCACAGTGTGATGCTCCTCTGGTGGCTTATCTCTCATAATCTGAAATGCCTGTTTATAAAGGTTGACATAAGGATGAGAATTATTGAGGACCCCTTGAATGAGAGCCATAATAGCAGGTTTCAAATTGGTGTTGTTTTGTTCTCTCTGAGCCAACTGTTCTTGTGGATCATGAATATAGATCTGAGCAAATACAGGAGCATTGCCAGCAGTAGGAAGGAGGGCACCTGAAAGATGATGGAGTTCACCACTAATCCTAAATGAATATGGACCTGACCCTGCAGTAACAGTATGATCAACCTTGACACCCAGAGAAGTAAATGCAAATACAGCATTATACTGGCGGATATTTGTTTTAAACTCCTGACTATGTAGGCTTGTACCATCAAAGAGCTCTCTGAGATCCCTAGGAGCAGGAGGGAATGGAGGAAGATGAACCTGGCCACTGAGACAACACAATCCAAATTTTGGTTCATTGACTGTAGATTTTGAGAGTCTTTCAGCATCAAAATGGAGTGCATGGCAGTGAGCACACTCCAAGGTCATGGGTCCCAAAGAATGCCTTTCAGCAGGTTCATGATAGGCAGTCCTAGCACATTGCAAATTATTTCTGTTCCTGTTTTGCCCACGATGGCCTCTTCTGGGCAAAGGAGGTGATGGAGATCGTGATGGAGGTGGAGGTGGAGATGGAGGAGGAGATGGAGGTGGGGGTGGAGATGGGAGATGTCTAGAAGAATTGGCATTAATGATCTGAGTCTGATAGACTTCAATATTCTGTCTAGATGTATGATTTGTGATATTCTCTGATCTTGTCCGTCTTACCTGTAAACATCTTCTTTGGCAGTTCTGTTGATCCTGCTGCTGTTCATTCAGCTCCTGTGCCTGGCGTTCATTTCTCCATATATTATGCATCTGTTGTATCCATCTTTCATCTCATCTTTCAGCTGATTCCATAGCAGCCTGTACATCTACATACTCCTGTGGTTGGTTGTTTGGTGGAGGTGTAGATGGGAGATGTCTAGATGTATGATTTGTAATATCATGTATTCTCAACTGTCCTTCCCCACACTGCTGATTTCTCTGTCCATTATGCCTCTGTTGCATCCATCTTTCATCACGTCTTTGAGCCTCCTCCATAGCAG
This sequence comes from Phlegmacium glaucopus, assembly GCA_015039465.1. Classification (NCBI taxonomy): domain Eukaryota; kingdom Fungi; phylum Basidiomycota; class Agaricomycetes; order Agaricales; family Cortinariaceae; genus Phlegmacium; species Phlegmacium glaucopus. Next base: position 71,873 of record MU130573.1, read on the forward strand.
CTTGTACATTTATATGCTGTGGTGGAATGTGAGGTTGAGGTTGTAATAGAGGAAGAACAGGTGGAGGTGGTGATGGTGGTGGTGAATGAAATGAAGAAGCAGGAGGAATAAGCTAAATGTGATGTCAACAATTAGTTTCATAATATAAAATAAAATAAAATAAATATAAACACATACAGGAGGAAGAGCAGCATACTGCTGAGCAATTTCAGCAAATGTCAGAGGAGCAGGTGGAGCAGGTGGAGGTGAAGGAGATGGAGCTGGAGGTAGAGGAACCATCTAAATGTGATGCAAATGAATTAGTTTGATGATTATAAAATAAATAAAATAAAACACACAGGAGCAAGAGCACCATATTGAGCAGCAACATCAGCAAATGGCAGAGGAGGAGGTACAGGTGGAGGAGGAGATGGAGAAGCAGGAGGTGGAGGAACCATCTAAATGTGATGCAAACACAATTAGTTTGATAATTATAAATAAATAAAATAAAACATACAGGAGGAAGAGCAGCATATTGAGCAGCAATATTAGCAAATGGCAGAGGAACAGGTGGAGGAACAAACTAAATTTGATGTAAAAAAATTAGTTTGATATCATATATTAAATTAGATATTAAATAAAACTTACAGCATGATGTTGGAGAGCAGCATATTGAGCAGCAACTTCATGAAATGGTAATGGAGCAGAAGCAGGTGCAGGTGCAGGTATACTATAACCTCTACCCCTACCCCTACCTCTCCCTCTTCCTCTACCTTGCTGTGGCAAAGGAGGCAATGCTTCAAAGGCTGCAGCCAAATCAGGAGGAAGATTATGGTAGACTCTACCTCTACCTCTACCTCTACCTCTACCTTGCTGTGGAAAAGGAGGCAATGCTTCAAAGGCTGCAGCCAAATCAGGAGGAAGATTATGGTAGACTCTACCTCTACCTCTACCTCTACCTCTACCTTGCTGTGGAAAAGGAGGCAATGCTTCAAAGGCTGCAGCCAAATCAGGAGGAAGATTATGGTAGACTCTAGCAGGAGCAGGAACAGCAGGGACCACAAAAGGGGGAACAGGCACAGGCATAGGCATAGGTACAGTGGGAATTCTGCGATATTCAGGACTATCAAGAGTTCTTTGATCACGCTCATTCCGTTGAGCAGTTGTTCTAACTCGTTCTGGAGTAGTTTGAGGTGTTTGATCTCTATCCCTATGGAATTCAATTAAATAGATAAATTTAAAATTTAAAATTTAAAACATACATAGCATCTGGCTCAGCCATTCTGATGTCTTCTGGAGTAGATGGATGTGTTTGATCCCTAATAATTTATTTATTTTTAAAAAAGACCAATATTCAATCAATTAAAAAACTTACATTTTGTTTTTTTTTTGATTTTAAAAATCAAGGAATTGTTTGTTTTCTTCAGAATTGTTAGGGCAACTGCAACGCCGACTTAGTCAAGCTAGCAGGGGATCCAAAGTTAATAATATTTCAGAAAAGATATCTACAAGTGACTTACCTAGCAGGGGATCCAAAGAGGAAAGGATGGGGATCCCTGCTAGGCTGGGGGTGTTTAAGTACTAATATGGACATAACGGAGATATAAAATAAATAAAGGAATGATACGATAATAATTAATTAATTAAATAAGAAGTGGTGCGATATGAAAAATAGAAATAAAAGACGGAGTGAATTGGAGGACCGGAGTCAGAGCGGAACTACGGAATTCCGGAGTCAACCAGTGACGGAAGCGGAGTTGGACGGAAGGTCGGAGGTCGTCGGAAAGGTGGGGTGTATGATTCTAGAGTTGAGGTTTGGGTTAAAGTCGGGTGTCCCCTAACAAGAATGCTCTGTCTTTCCAAGCAGCTGAGTAACCTGAAAAGAGGAAGAGCTGGGAATGATGAAGCAGTTCAAGTCAACAGCCACTTGACACTGCTACTATTCTACTTTTTTTTGTTTTTTTACTAACTACCAAGCTACATTAACCCAGGGTCCAAACGGTTGTCCCAGGTGAAGACTACTAACAGTCAACCTTCCCAGCGGTATTCACCCAAATGGGCCACCCAATGCCAGGGGATACAGAAAAGCTACACTACAACTAACACTTCCACAGTGTTTAGGTCCCTGTAAAGGTTCTGTTTAATGTGCAAGGGCTAGGGATAATCACCCTCACACACTCCCTTAACCCTGGGATCCGGGGAGGTCTTTACACTAAGCCACTAATTCCAATCGGATTCCAATCGGACTAATCGGAGTCCGATCGGATTCCAAGCAGTCCGAGCCCAGTCCGAGTTCAGTCCGAGTAAATTGCTCGGACTACTCGGAATCTGATCGGACTGTGTGTCATCGGATTCCGATTGGATTCTGATCGGACTTACACAGACTTAGTCCAAGTAAATTGCTTAGACTACTTGTTTGTACCCATGTTTGTACCCATGTTTGTCCTCTTCCCACACAGACCATTGGTCACATGATCACAGATAAGCATGATTTCAAGCATATGGTGGGTCAGAGTAGATTACATAAGATTCCAAAAAAGGAAATTTTTTAAAAATGGTAGAGAATTGTTTTAGGACCCTGAATATGTTTAAATTCTATTAATAGCAGCTCTCCTTATTGAGAAAATTGCAAAATACTTTCCTGGACGTGGCGGTTAAACATTCTATATGAAAATTTGAGGTCTTTGCTGTGATCCACCAGATCTGATCAGATCTGAGCAGATTTGGCAGGCATTCTGAGCAGATCTGAGCAGAATGGAAACTATATACCTCCCTAACCTTAATAAAACCTTAACCCAAACCTTAACCAAACCTTAACCAAACCTTAACAGAAGTAGCTAGTAGGTCTCTATTTTCTCAGATCTGATGTGATTTAATCCAGATGGTCAATGCACCAGGATGCACTAAAGGTGTCAAAATCATTTTTTCTGATGCAGTCCGAGTTCAGTCCGAGCTGAGTCCGAGTCCAAGTAATTTTTTACTTGGACTCGGACTCAGCTCGGACTCAGCTCGGACTGAACTCGGACTGAACTCGGACTTTTGATGTTTTTACTCGGACTACTCGGATTCTGATCGGACTGGTGGGTGAGTGTAAAGTCTTGCATTGGGATTATCCCTCGTGTTGACAACCTGTATTGAATCCCTATATCAAAACAAGATCTGAACGGGCATCATGTCAACGTGGCAGTTGAAAAGATCAATATCAATGACGCGCATCGAAAACTTGGACACATTTCCTTCTCCGCGATTAAACATGCTATATCCAAGGGTTATATTACCAGAATTTAATTGGATAATGATTCTAAAATTGAGTTTTGTGAGGCCTGTGCAAAGGCTAAGTCAATATGACAACCCTCACAACGATCGGAAATGTGAGCCACGAAATATGGTGAAAGGGTCCATTGGGATCTATGGGGTCCAGCATCAGTAAAAAGCTTAAATGGTCATCACTACGTAGCAGCTCGTATCAACAACACAACTCGTGAGACCAAGCTTTACTTCCAAGAGAAGAAAAGTGAAACTTTTAAGTGGGGGTGACCACCTCCTGTTATGGTCGCGGGAGCGTCACGTCACGTCACACAGCCAAAAGCGTGACAAACTGTGAAACACATGAATCTTTTGTTGCTCACTCAGTTTTGCATGCTTTACCTTGATTCTTTTTAGTGTAAAAAAGTGTTAAAATATATTAGAAGCTTTGAAACCATAATTTATTGTCCAAATAACTAAGTTAAAGTGACATAAACTACCTAATCATCATCACATGACTCCCATGCATCTATATCCTCATTTCCTTCTTCTGGGAAGTCAAATTCCTCCCCAGACTCTGAAGTATCATCTGTCTCTTTAAGGGGATTCCATTTCCCATCATTGTAGAGATCTACTGCATCTCTCAAGGCCTGCCTAATCTCTTCAACTTTAGCACCACTCTGCTTGAAATTCTGCAAGTTTGGTGCTCCAGCACTGTGGAAAGCCTTTAAGTGATCTTTGAGGGCTTTTCCTTTGAGTGCAGTAACTCTGTCTTTGTCCAAGATTAGATTGATTCCAGCCAATCGAAGTTTAGTTTCTTCAACTGTTTGCTGCTTCTTTGCTTTTTTAGCCAATTTATTTACTCGGGTAGCCTCTCTGTGGTCAACCAACTCATTCTTTCTCTGCTTCTCCTCTCCTTGAGACTCTTGTGCCATTTTATGCAGAAATGCATAATCTTCCTTCTCTGTAAACATTTTTGCCATAAATGCTTCAGTATCATTCCGGAAGAACATAGCCAGTGCATTATGCTGAAGTAGTGTCAGTTGAGGTTGTTTGCGCATTAGAACACGGAATGACCCAAGAGCACCTTCATCCACATCATTAGTGGCTGGCATCCAAGCCAGCTTCTTTTCCTCTACAGTTGCTTCATCAATTAAGCCACCAGGAGCAAATTCAGAAGTAAATCATTTCCATGTTTCTGCAGCACCCTTAAAGAAAGTGACAAGTAGTGGTTTCAGATATGGTAGTTCTGGTTCCATTTTATTGATAGCCTTGATTACATCTGGGTAATGCCACTCCTCTCCATCAAGTGATCCCATCTCAAATGATGCAGTTGGTCCAATAAGAAAAGTTGGATCTCCAATTATACGCTGCATATGAGAATAGACCTTTTTGTGGAAAGGACCAAGGTCAAGCATATTCTGCTTATTTTTGCCAGATGCATGAATTACCTTCATATATGGATGGGAAATTGCTTGGGAATATAATGCCATGACAGCAAGTTCAGTCTTTGTAGCACTGCAGTGAAGAGCATTCCACAAGTTTTGTTCCATGTGGTTGAATTTAGAACTTTGCTTGTTGTCACAAAGGCTTGTTAGGAATTCAATAAGGCAGGGAAGATGAAGTAGCAGAACCGCTGCAGCATCACAATGTGATTGAAATTGGGTGTTGGAGGTGTCAGGAAATGTAAATTGTGTTCCAATGTTCTCATACCACCACCACCGAAATGTATCATGGTGGCCTTTTTTGTCATCTTTGTGGTTAAAAATTGCACCAGCCAGCTGTGTTGCCTTGACTCCACCTCTTGAAGTCATTTCAAAAGCTCGCTGTTGTGCTGATGTAGCCACATTGTCAGAATCAGACCCTAGCTCTTTGAGAACAGCAGCATTATCTCAGTTTGCAAGAAGAATAGGAGGTTCAATTTTGTTCTCAGACCACCATTTCATAACAGCAGCATACCCTCCCCGCACAGTGTTGAGATCCTTGTGGCATCCACAACCAGCCCAGATAAATAGTTTGAGAATTCTCTTTTCATCATCAGAAAGCATGTCAAATGCTTCTCTTCCTAGCTCAATAACCAGCTTCTCCATTGCCACAGCCTGTTTTTCTGCTTGCTCCTCCTCCGATAGTGCCTTCCATTTTTCCTTTCCTCCTGCTGCCTTGATCATTGCTTTTTCAGATTGTTGAAAATATGGAAGTAGCTCCTCTTCAGTTTTATCCAACATTACTTTTTCACCAAGAACTTGATTTGTAGCCTCCTCTTTTTTCTTTTCCATTAGCTGAGCATCTTTCTTCTCCTTTGCACAGTGATCAGAGTGCATCCCTGCCAGCTTGATAAGGATATCCACAATTCGAAGAAGATTTCCATTTCTCTTTCCAAAAGGACTTCTGTTGTAGAGCTCAACAATAGCTTTTAAAGTCTTTTCCCAGTCCTTGATAGACTCCTTGCTACTGCCATCAAGTGATGACTGGATTCCAAGGAAGCGGGTAACATGCTGTTGCTCAGCTTTTTCTCCAGTACCAGAATAGTCCTCTGCAATGAGGTTGACATGCCTGGAATTGTAGTTGATACTGCGATGACCTGTTCCATCTGCACTGAATGTCATGCCGTCAGCATTCTGCATCTCATATCCAAGCTGGATCTGGGCTGCAAAGAAACCCTCCCTCATAATCCGTGCAATTGTGGTTCTGCTGACACTTCCAACTGTTTTAATTCCAGCTGACTTCAGCACTGCAACAATGACTTTGTTGACATATTGTTGGGAGCATCCTGCCTTAACTAGAAGTCGCACTAAATTGCGAGTATCTTCTGTATAGACACCCTTGTGCATCAGCTTATGAAAGTTTGTCTCCTTGATAAGCTTCTCTCGTGCAGCCCAGACAGCATGGTTTTGCCATGCATCAGCCCGATGACGTGCCTTTTTAAGCCATGTAATTTCTCTAACAGACTGTTTAAGCATTTCACGTGCTTGGTGAAACTTCTCCTGTGTTGCATGAAGTCTACCCTCCCAGAGTGACAAGCACTGTGATAATTCACTTTGCAAGGATTGATTTTCACCCTGAAGTGCTTTTATGGCCAATGAAGAATTTTTGGCCTCCTGCAAGCCTGAAATCTCTGCTGATTTCAATAGGTCAATCTGCTGCTCCAAAAGAGTTCGCCTATCAACACCACATTTTCGGGCTTGACGTTCTATGCGTAACTCATGGTAGACAGCCTTATATTTCTCTTTTTGAGATTTAAGCTGAGAAAGTAAGCTAGTAACACTTTCTTGGGAGCGTCTCAAATCTGTTGACAATAATGCAACATGTCTCTCCTTCTCAACCAGAGAAATTTCCAAATCCTGCACAGTTTTTCGACTGTCAAGAAGCTCTTGGTTCAACTCAAGCAAAACTTTTTGGAGAGAAGCCATAGTTTGTGCCTCAGTCTGCTTTTCTCTAGCAGTAGCAAGCTGAGCCTTCTTAGCTTGTGCAGCTGCAGTAGGACGTGGCATCAGAAATCTTTGATCCATCAAAATTGATCTGAGATATAAATAGAATTGATAAAAAAAAGTGTCACAAACCTTTTGATCTATCAAAATTGATCTGAGATATAAATAAAATAGATGAAAAAATCATCACAAACCTTGGTTTACAGAATACAGAAGTGGGTAACAGATGTATTTTGGGGTGAGGAAAGGAGAATCTTTGATCCATCAAAATTGATTTGAGATATAAATAAAATTGATCAAAAAAGCGTCACAAACCTTGGTTTACTGGATACAGAAAAATTGATCTGAGATATAAATAAAATTGATGAAAAAAGCATCACAAACCTTGACTGAATACAGAAGGAATCTTTGATCTATCAAAATTGATCTGAGATATAAATAAAATTGATGAAAAAGCATCACAAACCTTGTTTACTGAACACAGAAGGAATCTTTGACCTATAAAATTTGATTTGAGATATAAAATTGATGAAAAAGCATCACAAACCTTGGTTTACTAAATACAGAAGTGGATAATGGATGTGTTTCGAGAGGGGGGAGAATATTTGGTCCATCAAATTGATCTGAGATATAAATAGAATTGATGAAAAGCGTCACAAACCTTGGTTTACAGAGTACAGAAGTATTTATTTTGGGGGCAGAAGTGAATAAAGGGATGTGGTGATGGAGTTGTGGCTCAGATATATGGTGGTTTAAGAGGAAAGGAGATTGAGCCACGAAGCAAAGGTGCATGCAGCAGCATGTTCATTTTCGGGGTGGCTGTGCCCACCTAAAAAGTGCAGAAAGAATTCCAGCTCTTATAACATCCCACCAATGCACTTTTGCAACTAGTTTTGGTGACAAGATATATGTATTTTTCGATTCTGAACACACCTATCAGCTCAGAATTTTTAATTTCACACTGTAAGTATGAGATAATGATGCATATCCCTTGAAATGGTGACCTTAATGGACAAATTTAAAAATTCTAACCTGATAGAAATGTTCAGAATAACATTTAGAATAATTTGTTCCAGCAAAACAAGTTGCAGATTTGAGGTGCTGGAGAGTTATAAAGGATAGACATCTCAGCACTCAGATTTAGCAGGGGAATCATCATTATGGCCACAAAAAAGTATATTGATTGCATTCTACTTGTAGTTTCTCATTCTAACTACTCTTTATGTACTATTTTCAACTTAAAAATCTCCCGTTAAGTGTTGTGTAAGGAACAAGAGCCATGTCTCAATATTTCATCTGTGACACCGCTGTGACGCATGTGTGACATAGGGTCACATCACTCAAGCGCTGGTCACCCCCATTTTAAGTCCTACAAACAGGACAAAGCATTCATAGAAACTCAAACCGGCAACCAAATAAAAATGGTATGGTCTGATCGAGGGGGAGAGTTTCTGTCAAAGCAAATGGTTCAGCACCAAGACGATAGAGGTACAAAACGCGAACTCACTGTTCATGATTTGCCACCTCAAAACGGAACTGCTGGGAGAGGAATGCGAACGTGAGCTGAACAAGCTCACACCTTACTCCTCGCATCCAGGCTACCTCGTTTCTTGTGGGAAGAGGCCATGAAGCATACAACCTGGCTTCAAAATTGAACCCCCACACGATCATTAGATGGAAAAACCCCATATGAAATGATAAATAAAAAGAAACCATACCTTGGTGGTATAAGAGAGTTTGGTGCTGCTGCCTATGTAAAGGATCTACAAGCCGGAAAATTGGATGCTCGAGCAAAACACGGACGATTCATAGGTTATGATTCCGAATCAAAAGGATATTGTATCTACTGGCCCAAAAAGCACTCAATCACTGTTGAGAGAAACATTATCTTCGACGATAACGATGTACATTCCAGCAAAAACTTCAACATACCTGAAGACTCACTGTCTGAGAGGGAGAAACATAAAATCATCCACCAGTCTCCAAATACTGTCAAAAATGTCAAAGAAACAGAGAAATCTCATACTGAAACTATCAGTGAAACTCAATTTGAACATGATCTGGACAACACTCATGAAGACACAGTAGAAAATCCTGTGTGCGAGCCCTCAACTGAACCAACCCTTGAACATGCGGATGATCCGAATGTTCAACAGTATGGACATGGTTGTTGCGCACATAAACTGCAAGGTGCATATAAGGCAATAAATGATGGCCTAATAGCAGCTATAGCCTGTTACAACGACGTAACTGCTGAAACCAACTCGTTAGATCAACTTATCAATGAGGATAATGAACTTAGCATTTTGCCTCTGGATTTTGCACTTGTAAGCTCCCATCCATCGGACCCTAGAATGCTTGATGAAGCATTATCTGGACCAAATGTGAAAGAGTGGCAAGCTGCGCTAGATTATGAAATCAGTCAGCTCAAAAAATTCCAGACCTGGGTGGTGGAAGACTTACCTAAAGGTCATGTTGCTATACCCTGTGGTGAAGTACTAATGGTAAAACGTGGACTGGATGGAAACATACAAAGCTATCGACTGTGAATTGTAACCGGTGGACATAAGCAGGTCGAAGGAGTAAACTACACAGAAACCTTCTTGTCTGCTGCAAAGATGCCAACAGTATGTGCGGTACTCACAAACGCTGCAGAGCAAAATTGGGAGATAGAACATGTGGACGTAAAAAGCGCTTACCTCAATGCGCCGCTCAAGGAAATTGTATACAGGAAACCGCTGCATGGAGTTTTTAAACCTGGTCAGAAAGGAAAGGTCCTTAGGCTATTGAAAGGGCTATATTACTAATGCTAGACCTGTCAACACGCCAATGGACCCAGGAGCTCAGTACTCCATCAATCAATGCCCTTCATCCACAACTCAGGTACAACAAATGAAAGGTGTCCCTTATAACAAAGCCATAGGAAGTGTCTTATGGCCAGTTGTTGTGTTGAGACCAGGCGCGGCTTATGCTGTAGGAGTCTTATCACAATTCATCCAAAATCCAGGACCTGCACATTGGGAAGGATTAAAAAGAGTCATAACTTATCTTGGAACAACGAAAGATTACTGGCTCACCTTTGGTGGAAGGTCCAATGTACTATTCCAAGGGTATTGCAATGCAGATTGGGCTAGCCAGAAGCATCAGCATTTGATCTCTGGCTACAGTTTCATTTTGGACTAGGAGCAATATCTTGGAGTTCGAAGAAACAGCACATTATAGCGCTATCGAGCATGGAGGCCAAATACATCACGCTAACTCATGCTGCAAAGGAGGCACTCTGGATGAGGAGTTTCGTCAATGAACTGCGTGACATATCAACTGGACCTACATTGATTAACTGTGATAACCAAGGTGCGATAGCGCTGGCCAAGGACAACAAATTTCATTCAAGAACGAAGCACATTGATCTGCAATATCACTTTATCAGGGAAGCAGTCCAAGATGAAAAGATGGAAATTAACTACATACCAACCAATGAGAACGTCTCTGATATTTTCATGAAAGCATTGGCGAGACCGAAATTCATTCAATTCATTGAGAAACTGGGGTTGGGGGTGTTGAGGAAGCAAGACTTTCAAACTCAGTCCTAGAAACAACAATAAGCCCCATTGTGTAATTGATAATGCCATCGGCACATTTACCATCACATGACAGATGTGCACACAATAGGACATCAACAGTGTTTCACTTGAGGGGGAGTGTTGAACTGTGTGAGTTTCAGTCGTTGGTTGTTATTTAAGTATCTGTTTATCTTATCATTCTTTTGTTTATTGTTCGTGTTATCTTGCATATTACATAATCACTTTCTTTTAGTCACAAAGTTCTTTTATTACACATCTCAACTTTAGAATAAAGTTGAGATGTGAGCGCATTCATTTTATTTCATTCACTACATTAGCTAACTATTACCTAGTCATTACTATTTGCTCTAGGTAACTTACCATTAATATAAAATCAAACTTTATTCTAAAGTTGAGACTCATTACTATTTGCTCTAGCTGCAAAATTATCCCAACATTCTCACCATCCTCAATTCCAGGATAAACTTCTTCCACCAAGGAGTTAATCAAATAGTCAGGGCAGATTATGCCCTGTGGAATCTCAATCGTGTCAGACTCATCCAGTCCAGTACCTCCACCAACATTTAGCAGCCAATTTGCAAACTCCTGCATCTCTGGAGATTGTTCAAGACGCATATTCTCTTGGAGGTAATGAATTTCAACATTCTGCCAAAGTGGGCTTCATCTGATAGATGCTGCCACAACCTGCTGTCTACTGCCATGAGGGATCACTGGAAGTGTTTGTCTAAAGTCACCACCAAACAACACAGTGATTCCACCAAATGGAGCATCTCTATCAAGAACATCCCGAAGTGTTCTATCCACAGCATCAATGGCATACTTGTGTTGCATTGGCACTTCATCCCAGATAATAATTGATGTTTGCTGGATAACTTGGAACATATGTGAATTCCAGCCAATACTGCAGAATGAGGTGTTGTTGATTTGAATAGGAATTTTCAGAGTGGAGTGAGCAGTTCTGCCACCTTCAAGAAGAAGTGATGCTATGCCTGATGATGCAACACAAAGAGCTATTTTTTCTTGAGCACGCACAGCAGCAGCAATTGTATTACAGACAAATGTTTTTCCACAACCACCTGCACTGTGCAAAAAGAACATTTTGCTATTATTGGTGTCAACAGACTCCATCACTGCATCATATACTGCTCTCTGTCTGTCATTAAACAGAGCAGTATTGGCTGCAATCCTGGCAGTCAGCTCTTCAATGTTATAATCAAGCTGCTCATTAAGAAGTCTGTTTCCACCCACTGCACCCCAATTGCCAGTAACTTGTGCCATATCTGCAAAATCTCCAAGCTGCTTTCCCCAAGTCTGAAGAATATGATCAATCAGATGAAGGCCATAGTCATACACTTCATCCTCAGTAAATTGACGATTATCATATCCATAGATATGTCGGAGTTTTGCCAAGAGATCACTACAAATATCATGTTTAAAGTCATTCCAGAGAACTCCTGGTGAAGTAGGGTTGCAGTGGAAGAGAATGGTAGCAAAGAGCATCCTAAGGGTATAACCTGTCTGCATCTCTCCTGCCTCTTGTAAACACAGTCTCCACTCATGATCATTCTCCAGCAAACCAAGAGCATTGCATGCCTCTTTGAAAGTGGCATATTCAACACCATTGACTGTGCATAAATGAGCAAAGGAAGTTGCACCTGGAACCACTGTAAGAAGAGTTTGAAGATAAAACCATTCCCCTGAAGATGGTGAAGCAAAATACAGCTGACCAATTGCATATCCTTTATGTCTAGGCTTCCACTTCTTTGTCTTTGTATCATATACCCAAGT
>MU130573.1:88817-150849 GCA_015039465.1 Phlegmacium glaucopus
TCACGTCTTTGAGCCTCCTCCCTAGCAGCTTGTACATTCATATGATTGTTTACAGGTTGTAATGGAGGAAGAGCAGCATGTTGCTGAGTAATTTCAGCAAATAGCAGAGGAGCAGGTGGAGGTGGTGATGGTGATGGTGATGGTGAATGAAATGAAGAAGCAGGAGGAATAACCTAAATGTGAGGTCAACAATTAGTTTCATAATATAAAATACAAAAAATACAAAAACATACAGGAGGAAGAGCAGCATATTGCTGAGCAATTTCAGCAAATGGCAGAGGAGCATAAGGTGGGGGAACCATCTAAATGTAAAGTTTAATAATTATAAAATAAATATAAATATAATAAAACATACAGGAGCAAGGACAGCATATTGCTGAGCAATTTCAGCAAATGGCAGAGGAGCATGTGGAGGAATAAACTAGATTTAATATAAAATAATTAGTTGAATTATGATATATTTGAATAATCAAACTTTTTTTTTTGTTTTTTGTGTCACGCAGATTTAATTCGCTGTATACCATGGTACAGTTTGTAGTGAATCCTCCCTACACTATTGATGTGCCAGCATAGCCCCAAGTCCCCTCTTTTCCGTCCTCCAGGTCAGCTCCCATTTAAGGTATCTAATACTATGAGTAGCATGTTGTATACTGGAATTCTATTGTACTAGGAGTAGTTCCCACGTATGCTGGCACCCTGGACATATTTATATGTAAGTTAGGTAATGTAGTAGCCAAACCTCTGTTTCTACCCACTACCCTTCGTCACACTCCCCCAATGTTTCTGCTGATCCTTCCTTTCTTGGTGCCTTTGTTGCTTCTGTGACTGTGACTTCCTTATTCAATTTTTTCTTGTGTTACTGAGTGTTTCTTCTATAATATTGGGAGGCATATGACAGCTGATCATGATCTTGTTATTCAATTTAAAAGGTTGTTGATGCAGGGGACAAAGTAGTGATGAATTAGGGACCGTGCCGTGCACCAACAGCTTGGCTGCTTGTGTTAGGGCAACTGTGATGCTGACTTAGTCAAGCTAGCAGGGGATCCAAAGTCAATAATATTTCAAAGGGATATCTACAAGTAACTCACCTAGCAGGGGATCCAAAGAGGAAAGGATGGGGATCCCTGCTAGGCTAAGGGGTATTTATGGAGGTCTTTACACTCCCCCACGTCTTCCTGGAGGATTCCTGGTGGATTCCTACCTATTCCGGGAGGATTCCTGGAGGATTCCTACCATTCCTGGTAGGAATACCAGGATTCCAGGAGGAATTTTCTACCAGCCAATTCCCCCTGAAAATGACATTCCTGGCTCTTCCCAGTCCTGGAGGATTCCTGGTGGATTCCTGGTACACAATGAAATTGATACCAGGATTCCCGGAATTCCTTAGGAATCCCCAACACAGAATCCGCCTGGAATCCACCCGGAATCCTGGGAATTCCTGGTACTACCATTATATATTATGTATTATTAATATTTAAAAGTAAAATACTAAAACATCAGTAATTCATACTATATATCAGTTAATTGTAATTCATATATTAAAGGTGGCAATGCCTTGCCGCCATTTAAATTTTGAATTTTGTTCAGGCCGCGAGGTGTGGTCACGTGACCGCACGTGACAATATTTCCCAAATCAACAAACATTAGTAACACTTCGTCACCTCACAACCCACCATCACAATCGTCACCACCCCAGAACTACGACAACGACAACGAAGACACGACGACGACGATGGATGACGACGGGGACGGATGACGACGGGGACGGATGACGACGAGGACGGATGACGACGAGGATGAGGACAACGGACAACGACAACGACAACGACAACGACAACGACAACGACAACGACGACCAACAACAGCCAACGACGACGGCTACCCCCCTACCCAGGGGGGTTTTCGGTTTTTTTTTAAAAATTCTTTTTTTTTAAATTCGATTCATTAACGAATTCCCGCAGCGTACGACGACGACCTCCCTCCCATCCACCACTATCCTCCACCTCGACAAACCACCACCTTTTCACCCCCCCTTCACGGGGGGTTTTTTCTAAATTCTTATGCTTCGAACGACGACAGCTACCCCCCCCTGAACAGGGGGGGGTTTTTATTCTATTTCAACCGACAACGACAACAACGATTACCCCCCCTGTACGGGGGGGGGGTTCATTTTATTTCAACGGACGACGACAACGATGTCGAACGAACGACGGATGACGACAGCTACCCCCCCTGTACAAGGGGGGGGTTATTTTATTTCTTTTTATTTTAGTACACTACCAGCTACCGCGACGACCACCACCACGCACGACGACGACCAACCCCCCCCCTCACTGGGGGGGTTATTTTATTTATTATTCTTTATTTTAATCACCACGACGACACCCAAAGGACGACACGTACGAACGACGACACACGTAAACGACAACACACGCCAGTGACGACACGTACGAACGACAACACACACACGACGACCCATGCGAACGACGACGACGACCCCCCCTCATGGGGGGTTTATTTTTATTTAATACACTACCACAGCCCTCACGCGACGACAATGACAACCCCCTCACCGGGGTTTATTTTAATTTTAATATACTACAATCATAACCCCCTTCAGGGGGGTATGTTTTTAAAAATTTAATAGGTTATTAATTACTTTTTAATGTAAATTTGTATTTATATGATTTTCAATATATATCTTGGAATAAAAAAAATTAAAATCAGGGAAAAATTAAATCAAATAAAACAAGTCAATGACTTAGCTGATTTCACCAGGAATCCACCCGGAATCCAGCAGGAATTCACCAGGAATCCACCCGGAATCCACCAGGAATCCACCAGGAATCCACCCGGACTGCCCGGAATCCTGGAGGAATCCACCAGGAATATTCTCAATTCCAGGATTCCTGGTGGATTCCTCCAGGATTCCTCCAGGATTCCGGGCAGTCCGTGCGGATTCCTGGAGGAAGACGTGGGGGAGTGTAAAGTTCAGGTATTTATGTACTAATATGGACATAACAGAGATATAAAATAAATAAAAGAATGATATGGTAATAATTAATTAATTAAATAAGAAGTGGTGTGATGTGAAAAATAGAAATAAAAGGTGGAGCGAACCGGAGGATTGGAGTTGGAACGGAGTTACGGGGTTCTGGAGTAAACCGGTGATGGAATCAGAGTTGGACGGAAGGTCGGAGGTCAAGGCAGAATGTATGGTTCTGCAGTTGAGGTTTGGGTTGAAATTGGGTGTCCCCTAACATCCATCCCCCCCTTTGGTAGGTGGCATCCTGGCACGAAAGGAAACTGTTTGAATTTGGCCATCCTGATGTGCTTAGGAGCTCCGGGGTACTTCTTATGGAATTCCGCAATTAATTTGGGGGCATGTATGTTTTCCCGAGGCTCCCAGGTGTTATGTTTGATTCCGAAGTCTTGCCATTTCACGAGGTATCGGAACCTCCTGTTTATAATTCTGCTGTTGAGGATTTCCTTGACGACCCATTCCTCTTCTCCATCAATGATTTCCAGGAGTGGAGGAGTCGGAATGCGTCTTCCAGGGATCAGGTCTATCAGGGCTGGAGTTAGTTTGACTATGTTGAAGACCGGATGCAGTTGTTTCATGGACAAGGGAAGTCGGAGTTGGTAAGTGTTGTTGCCGACTCGTTCTTCAATCGGAAAGGGGCCTAGGTGCCAATGGGACAATTTCCTGGATGGTCTCGTTGTTTGTATGTCGCTGGCATCCAGGTATAATTTGTCTCCTGGTTTGTATTCAGGTGCCAAAGTCCTTTTTTGATTATAATACCTTGCCATGTCGTCCTTAGATTTGACCAGTGCCGCTTTCGCTTCATCTAGGGTGTTCCACATTCATTCCGTGAATTCATTGACGGACTCCATTCAGGATTCCAGTTGATTTGGTTCGAAACCCATTCGGGGGATTCGTCTGGAGTCTAGAAGGAAAGGCGGGTGCTGGGTGGTGGAGTGGACATGATTATTGTATTGGAATTCCACAAGGGGAAGGAGTTTGGCCCAGTTGGTTTGTCTTTGGTTTGTAAAGAGTTGGAGGTACTGTTCCAATTCCTGATTTACTTGTTCTGTCTGGCCGTCTCCTTGCGGATGATAGGCAGTAGTAGCTGCTAAATTGATTCTAAGAATTCGGTAGAGCTCACGAGTGAATTCTGCTATAAACTGTGGTCCTCTGTCTGATACCACTCTCCGAGGCAGTCCATGATGTTTCCAGACATGTTGGATATACAGGCATGCTGTTCCAGATGCGGAGGTGGTAGTAAGGGTTGGTGCAAAATGAGCTCGTTTGGTGACCAAATTGACTACTACCATTACCGAGAAGACTCCGGGAGTTCCACTATGAAGTCCATGCTAATTGTGTCCCATGGAGCATTCGGAATCGGGAGGGGGTGGAGTTCACCGACTGGGTGATGTCTTTGAGCCTTGGTCCGAAGACACAGGTCACAGGTTGAGGCATATTTTCTGATATACCGGGACATCTGTGGCCACCAATAGTTTCAGGATACGAGTTCAAGGGTTTTCCATCTTCCCGGATGCCTGGCGATTAGGGTGTTGTGGCAGAGGATACAATCCGTCTTTGTAAGTCAAACATGTCTGGAACATAGATTTTTCCTTGGAAGGAGAGGATGTTGTTGTCATGAGACCATTCTGCCAATCGGACAGATCGCATGTGAGTGGTTTTCAACTCTTTCACCACTTTAGCTATGGCCTCCATCAGAAAAAAATAACCTTGGCCTGGCTGGCTCTGGCTGCCCTGGCCTGCCCTGGCCAGCCCTGAACATCTTTGGCTAGGTTTAAAAATCTGAAAAAATGCTAACAAATCACAGAAATATTTATAGCACCCAATTCCCAAAAAAATAAACAATTACATAAGACAGATGCTGAGATATTAAAGATATTAAAATAATTTAATATCTTTAATATCTCAGCATCTGTCTTATGTAATTGTTTAATTTTTTGGGAATTGGGTGCTATAAATATTTCTGTGATTTGTTAGCATTTTTTCAGATTTTTAAACCTAGCCAAAGATGTTCAGGGCTGGCCAGGGCAGGCCAGGGCAGCCAGAGCCAGCCAGGCCAAGGTTATTTTTTTCTGATGTCCTCTTTTACGCCTTCACAGGTGCCCTTCCAGATGTCTTTCAAGATGTCTCGTTCTTCTCCTATGACTTCCAGTCCTTCTAAGGCCCAAATTGTGGAGAAGCCCAGAGTTAGGAGTGTGATGTTGTCATTGTCACCAGTTCCGGTTCCATGATCCGCTCGCCTGGATAACGTGTCCAGTTTTCCCATGCTTTTGCCTGGTCTGTGGTGCATAAGGAAATCAAACCGGGTGAGGAACAGTGACCAACAGGCTTGTCTCCAATTGAGCTTTTTGGCTGTCATGAAGTATTCCAAGTTCTTGTGATCAGTCCAGATCTCACACTTATGTTCCGCTCCTTCGAAGAAGTGTCTCCACTCTTCTAGGGCTCGGATGATTGCTAGCATCTCTTTGTCGTGGATCTCGTAGTTCCGTTCGACCGGAGATAAGGACTTAGACAGGAATGCAACTGGGTGCCATTTCTCATCATCGAGGGATTGTTGGGAAAGTATGGCTCCGGTTGCAAAATCAGAACTGTCTGCTTCGATGCGGAACAGCCTGGAGTTGTCTGGAGAGGCTAGAATCGGGGTCGAAGTGATCAGGGTTTTGAGAGAATCGAACGCTGACTGCTCCTCCATGTTCCATTTCCATTTAATGTCACTTTTGGTGAGATCAAACAAGGGGTGGGCATGATGGGAAAAGTCTTGGATGAACCCTTCAGTAAAAGTTGGTAAAGCCTAGAAACAACTGAACTTCCTTTTTGTTTGTCGGAATCGGCCATTCCGCTACCCCAGCAACTTTTACAGGGTCCATCTTGACGGAGTTATGAGATATTATGACTCTGAGATATTCCACCTTGGTTGTTCGAATTTGCACTTGTCCGGTTTTAGGAAGAGTTTATGCTTCCATAAAAGTTCCAGTACTCTCCGGGTTACAGACCAGTGTTCCTCTAGTGTCTCCGTGAATATCAGGATATCGTCAAGGTAGACCACTACAACCCTTTCCATTATGAGCTCGTGGAAGATGTCATTCATCATTGTCTGGAAAGTAGCCAGACTGTTGGTGAGGCCAAAGAACATAACTAGGGGTTCAAATAATCCCTGGTTGGTTCAGAAAGCCACTTTCCATTTGTCCCCTTCCTTCATTCGGACATTGTTAAAACCCCATCGGACATCCAACTTAGTGAAGTATTTAGCGCCCCGGAGTTGGGTTATCAGTTCCAAAATGAGGGGAAGTGGGTATTTGTTTTTGATGGTGATTGCATTGAGAGCTTGATAATCCTGAACCAGCCAAAGACTTCCGTCCTTCTTTTTGATAAAGAAGACCAGAGATGCCATCAGAGATTTGGAAGGTCAGATGCATCTGGAGTTTAAATTCTCCTGGAGGAATGCGTCAAGTTCCTTTTATAGACCTTGCAACCTGATGGTTTTTCTCCTGGGATAAGTTCTACTGCATGGTCCCAAGGTTTTGGATCAGGTAGGATATTGAAAAATTCTTTGGCGAAGACGCTGTCAAATTCTCGGAGATAATCCGGAACTCCTTCTTTTGTTTTGGATTGTGTGTTATGCTGGAAGGCTTCTGCAAGACGTTGGGAGATGGTGGAGGTGGCTCGGATATCTGCCTGCGGTGGTAGTAAGCTGGTGGCAAATATTCTGTCGCCATCCTCAAATTCAGGTCTGGGCTACTCTCCTCCTCGTCATCATCATCACAATCCTCTACATGAGCTGGAAGTGGGCCGATCAAACATTTTTCAATTCAGCATATTTCCACCTTTTGAAATTTTCGTTCTTCTCGGATTTCATTCCTGCATTCCGAACAACAACAGGGTGGACAACGGGACATTTTTACTTCTCTGGTTGCCCAGTTGATCTCCAGGTTATGCATCTTAAGCCAGGAATGTCCAAGGATCAAAGTCTGTTTTCCTAGTCCGGTGACTGCAAACAAGGATCTCTTGGAATGTCCTTTGTATCTAAGTATCAGATCAACCACTTCCATAATTGATCCGGCTTCATTTGGAGTACCGTCAACATTAAATACCGGAATCGGATTTGACAGGGACTTGGTTGTAAGCCTGTTAGTTTTGACATAGTTTCTGTCAATAAACCTTCCATCGGCTCTGGAGTCTATTAAGGACAGAAAGGAGTGTACTTCTCCGGTGTTGGTTGTTTCAATGCTGACTTTGAGTTCCAGTGATTTAGAGTCAGCATCGAGGGAGCCAATAGTGAACTTTTTCAGGAGAGCTCTTTCCCATCGGGGCCGGAACACTCGGATTTCTTTTGGAATTTCTGGTGTTTGTATGACTTGAACATTTTCAACTGTCTTGTTTATTTCATCAATGCTATCTACATGTAAAACAGAGAACCGGTTGGTCGTTGACAGCAAGGGCATACAGTTCACTCACTGTTTTGGCAAAAATCCTTTAAATTGTTGGTCTGACTTTCATGTTCCGTGTTCTCCGAAGGTTCCGTCGGGTCCAGATCAGCTACTTTGTCAAATTGGGCTAGCCAGTACTCCAAGAGGGTGTGGAGTTCATCATTGGTCATTGCTTGGACATCAAAATGTTTTTCGCATTGTCTCCCGATGTGTCCAACACCTCCACACCGGAAGCACAACAGTGGTACCAAACCTGCTTTCCAGGCCACGTCAATGTCCATAGGTATGGGGTTTCCCAGAGTTGGTACGAGGTGTGCGTTCCTCTGTGGCAGAATTGACGGATTGAATCAGAGTGTGGTGGTACCGATTGGTCAAGAGGTGGTTGCTGCTGGACTTTTGTAAGCTGACTGAAAAGCCTCGTTAGTGGCTCGGTTTTCATCTATTGTCTGGGCCATTCTGTACCATCCTGTTGGATCCATATCGGACGGTCTTCTGGAAGCCATTGTAGCAATGGAGTTCTGAATCTGGGCATTCAGGCCTCTTTGGAACTTTACTACAATAGTTTTTGGATCAGTGTATCCAGAATCCGTAATTAGGTCTTGGAATTTGTCCACATATTCTTCCAAGGACCGGTTTTTCTGGAAATATCCAGTCGACTCTAGTTGGTTGATGGCAACTGAGTCCGCATTTGCGGGACAGAACTCCTTTTTGAAGTCATCTCGGAAATCAGACCAATCCAGGAACCGGGTTGACTCAGGGTTGTCTGTTTCCCATCGGAAAACCCTAGCTGCCCACTTTGATGCTCTTCCGGATTTCATGTAGGACATGGCCCAGATAATTTTTGTTTGCTCATCCGAGAACTCGTCGGAACAGAGCCGGATGTACGTTTGGCACGAGTGAAGGAACACCGTTCCTTTGGATTGTTCTCCATCAAACTCCGTTGGGAATGCTGGCCTCGCAGAACGAGTCCGGGGTATGTTTTCAGTTCGTGGGGGAACCTCTTGTTGTGGTACAGGTGATTGTACATTCGGAACAAGTCGGTGGAGTGTCTCCATAATTCGGTCGAATCTGTTTTGATATTCAATGTCCCGAGCTCGCAGTAGGACAACTTCTTTTTCCAGCTGGGTGGTGCATTCATCATCCATGGCTGATAGGAAGGAGCTGCTCGGAGATGCGTGCTGCGAAGACAAGGAGGGAGCCACGGTCTGGGAGTGTACAGAGTCTGATTGGCCCCAATCAGGGGCTGTGAATCGGACTATCGTTCCACTGTGTGGACCGGACTCGGTCCTTTAAGGGAAGATCCTTTTCTAATGTTAGGGCAACTGCGATGCTGACTTAGTCAAGCTAGCAGGGGATCCAAAGTCAATAATATTTCAAAGGGATATCTACAAGTAAATCACCTAGCAGGGGATCCAAAGAGGAAAGGATGGGGATCCCTGCTAGGCTAAGGGGTATTTATGTACTAATATGGACATAACGGAGATATAAAATAAATAAAGGAATGATACAATAATAATTAATTAATTAAATAAGAAGTGGTGTGATGTGAAAAATAGAAATAAAAGGTGGAGCGAACCAGAGGATTGGAGTTGGAACGGAGTTATAGGGTTCTGGAGTAAACCGGTGACAGAATCGGAGTTGGACGGAAGGTTGGAGGTCGTCGGAAAGGCAGAATGTATGGTTCTGCGGTTGAGGTTTGGGTTGAAATTGGGTGTCCCCTAACAGCTTGGTCTTCTCATGTTCGGCCACCCAGGATTCCATGGGGTAACCTTCCAAGGAACTGCTGGTGGGTACACCTTGGGGTTCCAGCGCCAACAATACACTGGCTCCCCATAAGGCAAGGTGATGACAGTAATATAGTGCCACCCTTGACACGTGCAACTGAGGTCATTGTGAATAAGTGGTCCAAACGGGACCCAGGATTTGACAGGGGTGGAAACTCGCAGTGTCAACATGTAGTCTGCAAGTGGCGACAGCAGGATTTGATCCCTTGTCCAGCGCGAGGCTAAACACAGACAATGGTACCCCTAGGCCACCATGCTGTTATAATCAAACTTACAGCAGGGTGTGGAAGAGCAGCATATTGAGCTGCAAGTTGGTGATGTGGCAATGGAACAGGGGCAGGAGCAGGAGCAGGAGCATGACCTCTACCTCTACCTCTATCTCTGCCTCTACCTCTGGCAGGAAATGCATCAAATGCTGGAGCCAAATCAGGAGCATGACCTCTACCTCTACCTCTACCTCTACCTCTATGCTGGGGAAAAGGAGGCAATGATCAACTGCTGCAGCTAAATCAGGAGGAAGATGGGAGTAATGTGTAGAAGGAGCAGCAGAAACAATAAAAGGAGGAGGGATAGGTGCAGGTGCAGGTGCAGTAGGAATTCTCCAATATTCAGGACTCTCAAGAACCCTTTGATCACTCTCATTCCGTTGTGCAGTTGTTCAAACTTGTTCTGGGGTAGTTTGAGGTGTTTGGTCTCTATCCCTATAAAAATTAATATTAATTAAAATTTTAAAAAAGTTAAAGATTCAAATAAAACACATACATAGCATCTGACTCTGTTGTTCTGGTATGATGATGTTCTGGATGTGATTGATCCCTGTATAATAATAATAATAACACAATTAATATTCAATTAATATTCAATCAACAAAAACATACATTTTTTTAAAGGTTTCTTTTTTTAAAAAAAGAAAAAAGTTGAAATGGAGGAATTTCCTACAGAATGCTCTGTCTTTCCAAGCAGCTGAGTAACCTGAAAAGAGGAAGAGCTGGGAATGATGAAGCAGTTCAAGTCAACAGCCACTGGACACTGCTACTATTCTACTTTTTTTTGTTTTTTTTGCTAACTACCAAGCTACACTAACCCAGGGTCCAAATGGTTGTCCCAGGTGAAGACTACTAACAGTCAACCTTCCCAGCGGTATTCACCCAAGAGGGCCACCCAATGCCAGGGGATACAGAAAAGCTACACTAAAACTAACACTTCCACAGTGTTTAGGTCCCTGTAAAAGTTCTGTTTATTGTGCATGGGCTAGGGATAATCACCCTCACACACTCCCTTAACCCTGGGATCCAGGTCTCTTAAGAGGATAGAGGAAGAGGGGCTTTTGAACAGAACCCCAGAACAACTGTGAGGAGGGGAGGAAAGAAAGGAATGATGAATGGAACAGTTCTTATCATATCAGCATCAGCAGATTGGCAGAGTTGACCAAAAAAGGCAGAGATAGTCACACTTCATCACATATGTGACATGATCTTACATTTGTCACACAGTATAATGGGATGATGTGTGGGAGCAGCTGACCAATTATAAATTTATTACAAATGCTTACAAATGCTTACAAATAAATCCAATCACTTATCTAAGGATTAGCAAACATCATCCCACCCCCCACTTTCCCAGGCACATTGTTGCATTCTTTATAGATTTAAATTTAAATTTCAGAATCATAGCTTACATAATTACTATGTTATAAATCAATTAGTCCAAAGCTGCTTAACATTAGGACCGTTTTGTGAGCTACTGTATGATGTGATTATGTTATATGTTAGCATTGTCCATTTTGGAACATAAATACAAATCAGTGGTGTTATATATCCTCAAGGGGTCCTGAGATCATATATGAGTATAAATTAAGTGCCTATGGCCTAAGGATGGTCGTTGGACCATAAAATTTCCAATAATGGGTAAAATACAGACTGTATAGCAGTTCTTCAGTTCAGTTCAGTTCAAACTAGTTCTTTAACAGTCAGTTCAGTTCAGGAAAAACCCAGTCAGTTTAGTTCTCAGTTCAGTAAAACTACTGAACTGAACTGAACTTTGGCATCACTAATAGTGTTTGGAAGTCCAGTTGCAGGACTGGAAAAAGACTGCAAAAAGACTGGACCAGACTGCAAAAGACCAGACCAGCAGTCCGGTTTTTTCGTTTTTGAGAAGCAAAGACTGGAAAAAGACCAGTCTTCGGTCCTAGGACCGGTCTGAACTGGTAGTTTTGTAGCCCTTATGTTTCCTTTAGAGTGACATAAAGACCATATTTTTTGGTCAAATATTCACTGAGAAAGAAATGAAACAGTAAAAATGTACACAAAGTAGTAGGAAACAATATTGTCAATTCTCAACAGAATTTAATGTTCTTGGGCTCATTTTAAAGGTATAGATCACATCTACATATTTTCTGATGTTATATATGAAAATATGACCGGTCTTTGTCAAAAAACCAGTCCCAGTATCGCACACCAATACTGATTGATAGCGTGAGAACAAAGCTTAAAAGTTGCCATCATGAAAATAAGCGGACTTTGAATTCACTTACCTATTTTGGAAGCAGCCCTGAATCACGTTCCTGGTCAACAAAATCATTTGTTCAGCGTTATCATCCTCATCGCTCATCATATCCTCAATGACTTCCACTATGCTATCCATCATTTACACCATCGACATGCTCCTTAACATCTACCATCCATTCGTTCCTTGGCTAGCGATTCAACAAAGCAATCACTCTACTATTCACATCAGTCATCAGCTCACATTTGATCACATCTATGGCCCATCATTTCAAGAACGGCCCGTTTATGGACGCATCAGCTACATCTCCCATTATGTCAAAGGCTTTGTCATCGTTGTTGTGGCTATGGACCCACAAGTCTTCCCCTCAGCTATCTATCTTGCCATACCTCGCTCCTGGATCACACTCAGTCCCCTATCCTCACTCATCTACCTCTTATCTTATCATTCACTGCCAAAACCATCATTCACGCGGTACCTGAAGCCTTCCCACCCTCTTTATGACAATTTAGGAAGTCCAGGAGGATCACAACTAAGCAGGAATTGCAGATGAATCAGCAGCAGAGGATTATTCTCGCAGTGTGTCAAGTGTTATCAAGGCTGCGCGACATGGGATCATGGGCAAGTAGTATTTTCTCGGGAACAAGGCTGCGCCTTTCAAGTGTTGACTCAGGACCTTTCACATTTTTGACATGACCACACGCCTATGGAGTTGATATATTTTTGCTATTGGACTATGTACACTGCCTTCTCTTCTTTTCTCTCGCACTTTGACACTTTACAGATTTTTTTATTGTTCCTTCTTCTTTTCCATTGTTCTTTTCTTCTCGCAGCTGTCCTCTCTTTATCATTCTTCCTTTGACAGCGCGTACTTTCTTTCTTTTTATTGTTTTACATAGCCTCATCCTTAGGGTATAAATACTGCTCTTTTGTACCAGGATAGGTAGTTCACCTCAATTCATTCTTACTCCCCACAGTCATCCTCTCAGTGGAATTCCAGTGAATTCCTCCCTCAAGTTCGCTTTTTCTACCTTTATCTGTCAACTGTCCCCACTGTCAATTACTATAGTCTTGCTGAAGACTCTCCTCTTATTCATCCTCATCCACATCCTCTACTCCCTTCGCTTTTTCAGCCTTTTACTTGTCACTGTCCCCTACTGTCAACCGCTGTAGTCTCACCAAAGACTCTCTCATATTCATCCTCATCCACCTCTATTCTTGTCCCCTACCTCTGTGTGTTACAAGTCAAGGTTATACCTTCCCTAAACGAACAACAGGGAGTCTCTTGACCTAAGGTCTGGTCCACTGCTCTCTGGTTGGTGTTTATATACAACAACAACAACGATTTATATCGGTTGTTGGATGTGTCAGGAAATGTAAATGGGGTTCCAACATTTTCAAACCACCACCATCAAAATTTGTCATGGTGACCCTTCTTATCATCTTTGTGATTAAAAATTGCACCAGCAATTTGTGCTGTTTTAATAGCACCACAATTTGTTGTTTCAAGTGCACAGTCCTGAGCACGAGTTGCTGTATCACCTCAAGCAACCTGAATATCCCGCTCTCTGATAACAGGTGCATTGTCACGATTTGGGAGAAGCACTGGACCATCAAGGTGATTATGTTGAATCCACCAGTGAATGACTGCAGAATACCCACCACGGACAGTATTGAGGTCCTTATGACATCCACAGCCAGCCCAGATAAAGAGTTTTAGAATATGCTTTTCTTCTGGTGAGAGCATTTCAAAAGCCTCTTTTCCAAGCTCAGCAATAAGTCCTTCAAACATGATGGCCTGCTTCTCAGACTTTGTGCTATCTGATAATGCATCCCATTTTACTTTCCCTCCTACACTTTGAAACATCTTCTTTTCTGCCTCTCTCAGCAACAATTCTATTTCCTCTGGAGTTTTGTCAAGCATGGCCTCCTCTCCAAGGACCTGATCAATGGCATCATTTTTCAGATTCCCAATTAAGCAAACAGTTTTCTTCTCTCCTGCACAATGATCTGTATGGAAGCCAGCAAGTTTGATCAAAATATCAACAATGCGGAAAAGGCCTCCAGCTCTCTTTCCAAAAGGACTCCGGTTGTAGAGTGCTACAATTCCATCAAGAATCTCCTGCCAGTCCTTGACAGACTCCTCACTTGTGCCATCTTTTGAAGATTGGATTCCTAAAAAGCGAGTGACCTGGTGCTGCTTTGAACTCCCTGACATATATGCCTCAGCTTTGTAATTGACATGACGTGAGTTGTAGTTGATACTACGGTGGCCAGTTCCATCAGCACTAAAAGTCATGCTTTCTGCATTCTTCATCTCATATCCAAGCTGTATTTGTGCAGCATAAAAGCCCTCTCTGACAATCCAGGATATAGTTGGGCGGCTGATACTACCCACAGTTTCTATCCCTGCTGATTTAAGAACTGTGACTATGACCTTATTGACATATTTCTGTGAACAGCCAGCTCTGACCAAAATACATACAACATTGCGTGTCTCCTCAGTAAAGATGCCTTTATGCATAAGCTTGTGGACTGATCGATCCCTGAGAATCTTTTGAGATGTAGCTGACAACACTTGTGCATACCTGGTATTGTTCCAATCATATGATTTCTTCAGGATTGTCATATCCTTCTGGAGCTTTCTAAGTTTTGAACTAGTTGAAAAGAGCTTTTCTTTGGTATCTGCAATATTTCCTGTCCAAATTGTCAAGGAATCAGATAATTGACTGCAGAGATCCTCATTCACATCAAGGAGTGATTGAATGGCCTTCTTTGAGTTTTCAGAGTCATGATGAAGCTTTTTAGCATTATCATGGTCTGCAGATTTGAGCAGTTCCACCTGTTCCTCCAGGAGTTCTTTTTTATGCAGCCCACATTTTGTAGTCTGCCGCTGCATCCGAAGCTCATGGTATAGACCCTGATGTTTAGAATGCATATTCTGAAGGCATGCATTCAGATCTGAACACTTTGCCTGAGATTTATCCAGCTGATGAGCAAGATGTTCACAAAGAGCAGTTTTCTCAGCAAGTTGGGCCTGAAGAGATTCATGTTGCTGAAACATATTATGAAGTTGGTCCTTCATGTCCTGCAGAGTGTGCTGCTGCAGTGCTTCAGCACATTGCTCTGATAATTCCTCCCGAGCCTTTGCAACATTTTGTTGGGCTATCTTTGCAGATTTCTTCTTTGGTGCCATACCAAGAAACAATACTGCCCAGTTTCCAACATATCATGAGCTATAAATAGATATAGCTAGAGTCCATGACACTTACATGGCTCAAGAATGTATGAAAAAGAAAAATCTGAGATCTGGATATGTAGAATTTGAGAATATCAAGAGTGAAACACATCTTGCTCTCTACATGTGTTCAGGACATGAGAGTCATGAATCAACTGAGAAAAACAGGGATTGGCAAAGGTTTTCAACCCATCTGTGTTGTACCAATATGTAGACATGTGCATGGGTAAATTCCCAAACCAACCAGCGTTAAAATGAGCCCTATAACATTGAAAATGGTTAAGAATTGACTGAGATACAGTCAAAACAATGTTATAGTCAAAACACTATTTTTACTGTATCTCCTGCAGTTCTCAGCCATTTTGGACAATTATGGGCTCATTTTGATGGGAAAACCCGATGGGTTGTGGGTATAGGTTGTAAATAAAAAAACCCAGGATTACCCATGCCAATCCCCAGGAAAACTCACTGCTTACCTAATTTTGCTGGTTAATTGCCTAGTGAATGACCAGAAATCACAGGAGTAAGCAGTTTAAACAGAAGGAATGTCTCTCAGAATGTGTAAGAGTTGAAGGAAGGTGAAGGAGCTATGTATTGAATGCCTCATGGGGTGGGTGAGGTTGCGAATAACCGCTTTGGGCAGTGGCTGTGCTCAGGTTTTTACCATTTTGGGACTGAGAGAACTGTGAGCCTATCCACACTTCAACGGCAAAGATTCACAACTACTTTCAGTGAGACGAAATGTTTCTATACTAGTTTAACACATTTATACTTGATTATATTTTAAATTTATGATCCCTAACTATGTTAAATAGGCTGTCATTGGTCAGAATTTCATACACAGAGAGCTGAATAAAATAAAATAATCAAGTATAAATGTTTAAAAATGATATTTGAACATATTCTCCAGCCAAAAGTAGTCACAAAAAGTTGTTGTTGAAGCTGTGATAGGATTTCTATGTTCTGATGTTACAGGGGTTGTCACCAGTCAAAATTCCATACATCGAGAGCCGGAAAAAATATATAATCAAGCATAAATATTCAAAAATGATATTAGATCATATCTTCCAGCAAAAAGTAGTGGTGAAATTTAGTTGTTGAAGCTCTAATTGGATCTCTCTATGCTTTGAATTCAGCTTGGTTACAGTTTTGGTTGTCACACTCTGATACTGGTACATGAAAGGGAAAAATATATATTCCATTCAAGCAGATTAATTCAGACACTATTTTACTACATATCCTCCATAGCAACATATTATAGACAATGTTGTATAAACGAGCAATACAATGTTTCAAAAATATGCATGTGACATGGGTGTGACACCCGCGTTACGCGTTGTCACCGTAACTGAGAATCGGTCACCCCCACTCACAAGCTCGAGACCTTAGATTTGTTTATTTGTTCAGCCATCAATTATTAGATAAGCTCACTCATAGTAAGAATAGCTCGCGAGACGAGCGCGAGCGGCTGCTTTTAGGAGCTTGGATAAGACAGGATAAGACAGACTGATCGGAGTCTGATCAGAGTCTGATTATATCTGATGTATGTGAGCTAGCCATATCTAGTCATAGTTTCCCATGTACTAATTCTGCTTGACAGTGCTTGACTCAGCTTGACTCCCAGGTTCTTGCTCCCTCTCATCAATGGAAGGCTAAGTATGTCATTAACACTGACTCACTATGACATCATGGGAAGTGGCATCATGCTTAGAACTAGTTGTTGGCACAACATCATTAATTAGCAAACAGTGTATCCGGTTCCCAGACCGGAGCAAAGGCTTGCTCCGAACCTTACATTCGGTCAACCTTTGAAGTTTTTTATAACCTACAGTGAGAACTGCTGGCAAATGGCTAGCGAAAGGACGCATGTATATAACTCGCCTATCCACTGGCTTTTCCGTTCAAAACGCCCATAATAATGCAAGGAATTCCACTGCTGCTATTGATCTTCGCTGCGCTCTATCTCGGTCGCAAGCTCTTGTCCTTCGTGAAAGCACTCCAAGGAATCCAGTATGTTATTCATGGGATGGTTCATGGCAGTTTTGACTTAGTACAATATCCTCAGGTATCACCCCGGGAGACGTATTCTCATATCATCACCCCTTCTAGATCTCATTCTACCGAAAGTATGGGGTGTTACTATTGGAGTGAATCATTTATTCGTCGAAAAATATAAGTGTGAGCATCCCTAATTCTCATTCCTAACCATGCGTCGCTTAAGAGCATGCTCTATTGAAAGTTTTCGAATCAGCCGGTTGGGACATCTGTTCAGTGGTAAGTTTGTGATGATACCAATATCATTGATACTCTCTCCTGAGGCTATAATTTTCCAGGTAACTATATACCCACGTGTTAGAACAACATTGTTACTCGCCGATGCGGTAGCCATAAAAGTGAGTTGTAGTGAGAAGCTTCTTTTAGAGGGCATTATTATAACGTTAAACTTTGCTACTCAGGAAGTCGCCTCGTCGCGTGCTCTGTTTCCGAGACCGAGTGAAAATTATGAAGTCGTAGCCTTATACGGTCCCAATATCGTCGCTTCAGAAGAGGAGGAATGGAAAAAATATAGAAAAATATTAGCACCGGCTTTTTCAGAAGTGAGCTCTCTCTACTTGTGTTCCAGATCTTGATATCTCACAGACATGATATATTTTTCCTTAGCGCAACAACAAGCTAGTTTGGGAGGGGACCGTCACAGTCATGCAGAGCCTTTTCAACGATTTGTGGAAGGATCAAGACACTATCTCAGTGGACCATTGTCTTGACATCACATTCCAGGTATGTCTTCTCCTTGCAACTCCCCGGTTCGTTCCTTATTTGCGGCTCGACAGATTGCACTTTTCGTCATCGGAGCAGCAGGTACGCGTATCTCTTTGTATCATCGAGAAATCTTTGTTACATGTTTTCCAAAGGATTTGGAAGAAGCATTTCGTGGAAAGGGGAAGACACGATTATTCCTCCTGGCCGTACAATGTCTTACAAAGAGGCTCTACTCGTCGCTACCACTGATTTCATTATTAAGCTGTTAGTTCCTGGTTGGGCGTTGGGCTTGACTGCCCGGCTACGGAAAGTCAAGCTTGGGTTTGAAGAGCTGCAGGTGCGTCGCCAAAAAAACAAAAAATTCCACGCTGCTTGCCCTCCCCCTGAGCTAATCGCGTGCGTAGATGTACATCTCGGAAATGATACGCGAGCGTGAATTAGCGGTTGAAAAGTCGGAGCGGAACGATCTATTGAGCAATTTGTTGGAAGCAAACGACCATGATGCCGGTTTAGTAGCTCTTACTGAAAGCGAGATTATATGTATGTTTACATATGAATCTTATATTTTTCAAATAATATTGACTAACGGATTTCCTATAGCCAACATTTATATCTTCCTCCTTGCTGGACATGAGGTTGGTAATCCATACTTTCCTTATACTTTTTATTGTTGACGATCTGGTTGTGTAGACTACGGCAAATACTTTGTGCTTCGCATTTGCGTTGTTGGCGTTGTATCCTGATGAACAGGAGAAGCTCTTTGAACATATCAATTCTGTCACCAAAGGGCGTCTTCCGGTGTGTTCCATTTTTCTATCTGGATTTCCTGTATATCGTGGCGAATTTCATTTTTGGATTATCTAGACCTACGCGTAGTGATGTTACGGCTCGGCTCGGCTCGGCTTAGGCTTGACACGGCCTCTAAAAAGCCAGGCCCGAGCCGTAGGCCAAAACTTTGCACGGCTTGGGCTCGGCCTGGGGCTCAGGCCGCGGCTTTTTCCCACACGGTTAGAAGGTAAGGGAGAACATGAGGGCAACAAAATTTGTATGAAATCAAACTAAAAAATGACCTGAAGACACTAGAACAAGAAGGATCTGTTAAACCAAACGTCGATCAATTTTAGAGCATACTAGTTCCTTACGCCATGGATTGAGTTAATAGAGGCTACGCGGAAATGCCTCTATTAACTCAATCCATGGCGTAAGGAACTAGTATGCTCTAAAATTGATCGACGTTTGGTTTAACAGATCCTTCTTGTTCTAGTGTCTTCAACGAAGTGTTACGAATGTTCCCACCTGTTCGTCCCCTCCTTTCCGATACTGAATTGAAGCTCATGATAACCCTGACTCCACAGGTGTTGGCAATTCCAAAGGTTTCCGCTGAAGACACAAGTCTAGCGACCACTAATATCCATGGAGAAAAGACAATTGTACCAGTTCCAAAAGGAACAGGTATTGTCATTGATACTCCTGGGATTCACTATAATCGTATGTACTTGGTGGTCTTCACCTGATGCCTGGCTCATTTTTTTTTTCCTTAAAATAAAATACTTTCAGCTCGTTACTGGAAAGACCCAAATACATTTAACCCTTCGCGTTTCCTCACAGACTGGCCTCGAGATGCTTTTATGCCTTTTAGTGCTGGTGAGAATTGTCTTCCCGAATCGTTTTTCATTCGACATTTTTATTTACATGAAATATATGCAGGCGCTCATGCATGCATTGGTCGAAAGTATACTTTTTCAAATCTCCAATTAAAAATGCATTCTGATCCATTATTATTATTTTGCCTTTGATAGATTCGCCGAGACTGAAGCCATAGCAGTCATATCTACCCTCGTCTCTCAATTCAAAATAACTATCAAAGAGGAACCACAATTCGTGGCTGAGACGTTTGAGCAAAGGAAAACAAGGATTCTGTCTGGGCGGCTTGGTTTGACATTGGCGTCGGTCTTTTCCATGGATTCATATGGAGTTGATACTGATGAATGTTGTTTTTGCCTCTCTTTCTATAGGCCTGCTCGTGTTCCTTTGACTTTCACTCGTCGTTCGTGAGGTAGCACATACCTCAGGGGGAGACCTTTGGGAGGGACCAAGTTGTTATCATATGTGTATCGAGAGTTATGGAGTGGCTGTATAACTATGTAAAATCGAATTTGCTACATAACAGTATTTTTTTTGTATGTACTATAGGTGAAGTATAGACCACTGTGCGAGAACGTTTGCAACCGAGAGCAGTCACCGAAAATTCCAGGGATAAAAGTGATGAGGATGTCAGATTCTGCATCTCGGCAGTCCCAGCTTTGCATAGTCTTTGCTGACTGCCTGTTTAAAAGTTAAACGGATCAGCGGACAGTGCCACTCTCAAGGTGAGTGTCATAGCATGGGAAAGTATTTCTGCTAAATTTTATGAAGAGCCGTCTACTCAATCGTATACTGGATCTGACCCGACAATTCGCATACTTTATTTAGGCCATCAAAGGTAATGGCCACCACTGTAAAAATCCTACTCTCGTTCAATGCCTATGCAAAGTTTGAAGAAGGAAGCTTTTGATGCGAGAGGAAATCCGGTCACTCATAGTATTGGAAAATTTGAAAACATATAGCTGTGGAGCTGAAAAGCCAAGCTTTCATGTTAGTAAAGTTTTGGTGAAGAATTGATAAAGACTCGGTTTGATTTGTGAAAAAAAAACCCTACTTGTGTTAGTCATAAAGAGATTTGACAATGATTGCCACACTAGAACTTCCTCCCAATAACCCTCTCCGTTAATACCTCCAAGGCAATTCTAGCTTCGCTCTCTGGGAGATCTTGTAGCACTTGCTTGGCTTTATCAGCATGCTCTTGTGCCAACATACGTGTGCGTTGTACGCCCGAGGAACGTAGAACGAGATCCCGTGCCTGGATGATGGTGAAAAAAAACATCCAGAACTGGCCTCACAAAGAAAAAAAGGAAGAAAGGGTACCTTTTCAACATCCCCAGGTTCTTTGAACATCCTTTGTATCAATATGCCCATTTCTGGGTATTCCTCCCAAGCATAGAGTGCGGGACCGGTGGCAAGTCCTAAACCTAGGTCTGCACCACCTGGTTTACCGAGTGCAGCAGACGCAGATTCATAGTCCAAGACGTCATCTATGAGCTGTAGAGTGTCAAGGGAGAAAACAAACCCGTACATCAGAGGCCAAGAAAGACTAAGGAAATAACGAAATCAACCAACCTGGAAAGCCATTCCCAAATTCCTCCCATACGCGTAGGCAATCTCTTTCCAGATCTCGCCCTCTTTGCATCCGCCCAGCACTACAGCACAACGAGCGCCTTTCGCCATGAGACTAGCTGTCTTGAGGTAGGTTTTTCGGAGATAAATGTTCAGTGCCTCTCTGCTACTCGTCTTCCCGGCTGTACTTGTTTTCTGGGTGGGAGACTCATCATGAACATTCTCATTGACAATCTCTTTCCCATTCCCATCGGTCCTAATTTCTTTTGTCTGCATGATCTCACCTTCCACTATATCAGAATAGATACTTGCTGTCAGCTCGCTGACTTCTTGGTCACCTAGGCGGGCCAGAGCGACTGAAGTTCGCCCCAAGACGAAACTCCCCCCAAGTACTGAGAGCTTATTGCCAAAAGCAACCGGAGCGGATGGAGCACCGCGCCGTAGGGCAGAGCCATCGACGACATCATCATGGAGGAGGGAGGCACTGTGAAGCAGTTCAACGATTTGGGCAAAGCGGAGTTGGGTAGGCAAAACAGTGTTAGCTAGATTCAGAGGTGGTGATTGCAAGGGGGAAGGAGAGAGGGTAGATGTAGTGAGATACGTGGCGTTTTCAGAGGTAGACGCAGCAAGGTTTGGAGGTAGTGTTGGTACTGGCAGTCGATGAGATACCCCGGGATTTAAGTTGAAGATAGGATCAAAAGCCCTCGTATCGTCTGGCATTTCCGGATTCCAGTCGTTCAACACGTCTGGTCTCGTGAGAGGTTGATTCAGCTCCTCTGCTCGCCCTCCTGCCCCATGACACTGAGATTCCCATAGTTTACGAGACCAATCCGCGCCTAGCCCATTGGTCGCTTGGGAAATTAGGAGCACAATTACAGGGCGAATTTGTTTGGAAGGAAGTGAGAAATAGTACTTGGCGATCTCGGTGATAGCTGGGTGGCCTGAGCCAAGCATTGTAAGCAGGTTTGTCCGCAGAGAGGTGAGCGGCGGCGAGACAGTTGAAAAAGGGTCTGGGCGCGGTTTGCTGGCGACCACTGTGTGAATATGCGTTGAGACATGTCCTCGTCGACGCGGAATGCCATGAATGCTACAACGGAGGTCGTGCAGCCGTATGCATCGCTGATGCATGATCTAGAGTAAACTTTTGGGCAAGTCAAAAGGAGAAGGGTCTCAGCTGTGAGTAGGGATACTCGCCTCAGCTTTTCGGTCATGCTTCCATTCGATGTTTTTATGTTGACCTAGCAGAAATAAACCAAAGATGGCTAGCGTCGGCGAGAGACAAGTTAAATGCCAAGCGACTTTGAACTATAATTGCTTGGCTCATCCACTGCTTCCTCTTCCTCCATCCCATGTTAGTCTCCTCACGAGGTCGGCCCTCCTTCTAGCTGTGCATGGGCTTAGAATCCGTCGTTACTTATGACAGGTAAAAAGGCCGAACAACAGATTTTAGTCTTGTTTCACACGACTTTTTGGGTTAGCAAAAGACTGACCCCTAATTCGGT
Source organism: Phlegmacium glaucopus (assembly GCA_015039465.1). NCBI lineage: Eukaryota > Fungi > Basidiomycota > Agaricomycetes > Agaricales > Cortinariaceae > Phlegmacium > Phlegmacium glaucopus. The sequence goes on from MU130573.1 coordinate 111,290, forward strand.
AGCTTGATGGTCAAGCCATCGATAGTATTTTTAAAATTTTAGCTGTCAACAAGTCAGGAGCAGTGTGCATGTGGACAGTTGGAGGACACCAAAAATCCGATCATCACAAAATTCCAAAACTCACACTATAAACTGGAAGTCGAGACCAAAAAACGATTTTCGCAATACACGTTGAGCTCAAATGATATTTATGCAGAGGGAAATAAGTTGACTGCAAGACCATAAGGAAAAGGTATATCCATCAGACAGACGCTCAACCCGCTGGCTCGACCTCCAAGCAGCCTTTGCAAGCGCACTCGGAGAGAACTTGCCAAACGTCCTCGAGAACCCTCAATAAGAAGAGCCATGTTCTCAGTATAACGGGCGAGCGCTAGATGTCATCGAGCGGATATGAAGAATGTGGCATTTGTAAAAATGCGAGACTCGGTCAGCTTCTGTAAACAGATCCTGATTGAGTATGTTCTAAGGAAAAAAAGAATGGGTGTGGGCAGGCTTATATAGGGATTTTGGGATGGTCTGTGCGTTTGATCGGCGGTTGCCATGACCAAGCAAGTACCTGATATCGATTCAAGGATAAAGTCATACTCTCATTCCCGCTTGTCAGCGATAGAAAACGCGAAAAAGGCTAGCCTGAGGCCTGAGGAGCAGTGTCTTTACACTGACTTCAGAAGTTGTCTAGTGAACACCACGACACACTGTCACACAGTGAACTCTGAGGATGTTGGGCTTCTGCCTGTCTATCTTCACGCATAAAGCGAGTTGATCGAAGAGGCTATAGGCTACGTGTTATTTGAGCTTTTACGTGCCGTGAGCCAGCTCTGAGCTCGTTCCCATTTAAATTACCCAAGGGTTTGTACGAACTAAACAGAGTCCCATTGTTCTCAAACTGCAATCGTCGCAACGCTGAGTCGCAGGCAGTATTAATATTGATGCTTAATGGTCCGTATGCAATTCTGCCATCGCGACAATAATTTCGCGCCTGTAGATAACGGTGAAAGAGTTGGATTTGATCAACGTACTGTTTCCCGCTTATAAACCGGATGGACAAAAGGAAGGATACATTTGAGAAGCTGTCCGCATTGAATGCTGAAGCTTATATGGATCCGCCGGGCGAGAAAAGAACCTGGGTATCAGGAGAACGTTGACACTAACGGTTACACCCATAGTAAAAATATCTGGCTCAGACGGAATAATAGATCTCCAAAACAACGCTTTGAATGTGATTAGTCCATGCAGGATACTTCGAAAATCATATCAGACCTAGAGACAGCTACGAAATATAACAAAAGACTAACCTTTGCTTTCGCCAAAACGGCGATTCTGTCGTCCATCTTCAGCGAACTCACAAACCCTTTACCTAAACCCCTCCCAGTTTCATTTAGCAAGATTGACCCATCGGCGACTTCTTCCTCTGCCCAAACTACAGTATATAGTTGATACTCTTGAGTTGCTCGTTTATTTCGCTGGATAAGCCACACATCGGAGTTCTGGTCATTCGGAGCCTCAGCATCGCTAATTTTGAGATTCTTGAGATCATCATCTCGAAGCTCGAGCGCGTCATGAATTCCTTCAATCTCCAGTTCAGCGTCGCTCGAACCTATCGCAGCGTGCCGATATATGAAACCACGGGCGATTACTGCTTCGAACCAGGTGTAAGATCCATCGTACGGTTCTAAACGATGACGACATTAAAATCAGGCACTGACCTATGGTGCATGATGAGATAATAACTTACGAGAGAAATTGATCTGGCTACACCATCCCTGATCATGGCTCATGATCTTAAAACCAATGGTTTTAATTTTGACTTCCCCGTTGAATAGATCACATAATTTGGGCGACAGAAGACAGCAGACAGTGACTTTGTTTTGGTTGGAGCTGGTAGCACTGATTACCAAGGGATTTTCTGGCTTGAAGCTCCATGTAGCTTTAGGCCAGTACCCGGCTTCATCCAAAATGATGTTAGCCAGCTCCGGGGGTACAAACGCCAACAGTGACCTGCGAACCGCGAAAACATCTTCGAGTGTAGGGACTTGTGTACGTTCTGAGATAAATTCCATCTCTACAGGATGTGACTGTGGTGCAGGGGCTCCAGTTGCTGGGGGACAGGCAGGTGTGACGGAAGTGATGGGTAAATGACACAAGTTTTGTTTTGTCACAAGGAGGAACTCAGATAACGGTGTTAAAGTTTGAATTCACTAAGGGGCTAGCTAGGGTGGTTATACCAAGTCTATAGATAACGGGAGTAATAATAAAGCAGAAATGGAATATCATGAATCAGGAACTGGATAATGTTGGGATTTAATAATGTCTCGGTTTGACAACTAAAGGATTTGTGACTGGGGGCAAACGTGGGAAAGGAATAATATAACAGTGTAACTTTAAGGAATGCCGGTCGTTACAACACGGCGTGAGAGAGCGTGAGAGTGCTGAAAAAAGGAGCCTTTAGATATTGACGCCTTTAATATTTATAAACTCGGACTGCATCTGAATCAGATTTAGGTCAAAATAGCGGTCTTGAGGAATTACATGGTGCATAATCATTTCGAGGGCAATATTAAAACTTAACATGCAACAGGTTATGCCTTCATGGATAAGATGTGAATCATACGTCTTAATAGGTCTTAGTGCTTGCGGAGGCGAAATTATTTTCAATCAATCAACCTAGTCACGAAAACGAAAATAATCTTCGCGTCGACATCAGGTACCGTGGGTGATTCAGTCACAGTGAGGTTAATGACTATCATCACATGTTCTTCAAGATTTATGGGTTACACACCCTCAGCAGGAACGGAGGACACAAAATTTCTTCATCATGGTGTTTCTGGGGCTGTAAGTGGTAGGTTGGCGCTGCTATTTCGCTTGGCCGGCGTCGAAGGCGGTGTGGTCTGATAGGAGAATGACCCCGGTACAGAGTAGGACGCCTTGGCGAACGTGTTTGAGCTTCCATGCTCTGGAAGGGGTTGTGGGGTGCCAAGTGGGGTGGGTTTGAGGGGCTATGAGAGCTGCTATGAGTGGCCACGAGTTTGAGCCAGTGTTGGACAGTCGGTGACTGAAAGTCGAAAGTCAGGTCATGATGACTAGTCAAAGTCAGTGACTAGTCAGTGACTGTGAAACGACCATGACTTTTGTCATCACGTGGTACTCCCAAACCAGCTTATCAATCACTTCTTTTACATCACGTCATTGACGATATTCATGACATAATTGATGTTGCATCGCCGCTTACGGTCACCCAAAGGTTGCCACACGTCTAATAGTATTACATCAGCGACTGTGGTAGGGTCACGGTTGTTTGCAGTCACTGACCCCCATGGTCAGACGACTTGCCTGACTGTCATGACTAGTCACTGACCGGCACAACACTGGTTTGAGCCTGTTTGAGCGCGATCGGTGCCAAAATAACTCATCAGGGTATTATTTAGATGCCGTTAAACGAATTGATTCGTACCTTATAGCTGGATGGTGGGATCTGAGAACAAGAAAAGAGTGTTGGTTGAGGTGGATGTAGCCGGCCAAGATGGGTGGAAAGCAGTAGTTTGTCTTTGTGATAAAAAAAATAAAAAAGGATAATACGCTAGATTGAGGTCGAATGAAGAGGCACGCTGAATTTCATGATGAACGAGGGAGAAGTGGTGTCGCCAGAAAACCGTAAACGTCCTAAGAGTTTTCGGCACTTGGGAACAAGCCCTTCTGCGAGGGTGCAAATCAACAGTCGTTTTCATATGAAGCTGCCAATTGTGTTTATTTGGTCTGATGTGACAATCGGTCACTCAGGCACAGCTGGCAATCTCGATGTTTGACTTTCCAAGCTCCTTGCTCCGGACTACCATCCGCTGGCGTATTTATTTTGAATGGTGAGGTACTATTGAGGACGCAGACAGGGAGCAGGGATGATAACATTACGAAACCCGGTCAACGCGAGCATAGACCCTTGTCACAGTAGTAATGGTACAAATAATTACAAACAGGTTTTACAAAAATTTGGTTGGCAGTTTCATACATGGTTTATGAAAACGAAAGCGGAAAGGGTTGGATATGGAGAAGGTTCACAGGTATGAGGAATGTGGTTGATGATTGATCACAAGGCATCAGACGACCTAGCTGATTTAGCCTAGATTTATTTGTACATGAGCGCTGAAATCACGAACTTCAACGAAGTAGGTCTATCGATTAGCAATTAGGTAAAATTAGAGTCCTATCTGCAGGCTCCTAAAAGCAGCTGCTCGTCTCGCGAGCTATTACTATGAGGGAGATTATCTGCTCGTCTCACGAGCTATTCTTACTATTACCATGAGGGAGATTATATAATCTCCCTCATAGCTCGCGAGACGAGCGGCTGTTTTTAGGAGCCTGTCCGGGAACCGGACACGTGCAGACCAAACATCAAAATCACCTTAAATGGCTCTATTTACTCAACAAACATCCAGATTCGGCTCTGTTTGTACCGCGCAGGTGCGAACCTAGTCCCATCTGTAGCTAGCTATCTGTGCAACAATTGACAAACATGCAGGCCGGCGTCGCCGGCAGACGATACTAAGCCAGCGGCTTTCCTATTCTTATTTATAGCCTACCCTTGGGCGCTGATCCCCAGTGAAAATAGCACCGAAGTAGATCGAATTAAATCGAATAAAATAGTACCCTTCGATTTAATTCGATTTAATTCGGTGGCATTCGGAAAATGACACACTTTATTCGATTTTATTCGATGTTGAATCGAATAAGATCGAGTACCATCGAAATAGGTCTAATAAATGGTTCTATAATTAGTATATCTGCCCATGGTCCTATATACTATTCATACAGTAATTTCGATAACATGAAAATGTATTATATTGAGTTATTAGTACAGAATACATCAGGATGCCGTGTATATACTGAACTATGTAGCTACGCAGTCAACACAGACCCATCTACCAATGTCGATGGGGAGAGCGCAGGGTGGGCATGAGCTGTCGCCGCCACGTCACATCTCCGTTGTGCTAGGTTGCCTCCCTGTCGTTATCCCCGTAGCTGCAGCCAGTCCCTCCGTCCCTCCATCCCTGCGATCGTATTTACCCTGTGAGCAGCTGCTCACAGCGGTAGCGAGGTTGTTGTTGTGGCCGTTGTGCTAGTTTTTCGGGCTCATTTCGTACTGTCCCTGCTTATTGTTGCCTGTCATTCAGGAAGAATATGACCTAAAATTTTAAATAACTTACTTTGTGGAGGAACGAGCCACGAGCCTGAAAGAGGGGAGGAAACGGCAGAAAGATGATGGATGTAGCTAAAGGAATGTTGGTCAATGTGTGGGCATGTTTGCAGCATACGTCGAGGTACTTAGAAAAAATTCTAAGTCAGACGACACAAGTGGGAAACAGGGTGACAGAAGGCGACACAGTGCGCAATTGCGCAAGAGTGTGCATTATTACACGCATGCATGTGCCCGTTTACACAGCTTTGTAAGCCGGAATTTGATGGAAAACTACTTAATTCGATTTTTGACACACTTTCTTCGATTTTATTCGAATCAATTCGATCTACTTCGGTGCTATTTTCACTGGGGCTGATCACCTAGTCCATAAATGCAACCTGCGATATTTATACTTGGGGTTGACTGAAGCAGTGATGAGTGGTTACAGGTGGTTACATACCAGTCGGATGTAATCGCCGATGAGAGAAGTTCCAAATGAGTTGGATCCGTTCATCAGGCAGAGTTGACAGCGCCAATACGGGCTCAGGACCCCATGGACTATATGACCAGAATCAGAACGCAATAACTTAATATGCGCCGAATATGGCCGTTTCAGTAAGGGGACGGAATTAAAAAATATTTGTGTAGATACTGTCACATGGTGTTGCGAACATATGTTTTCGGCTAGTTTTCGGCAGGCTTTTCATGATAAAACTGCCTCTGAATCTTCGAGCGCCAATGAGTTATACGTGAAGAACCATTGACCTCGCATGAAGCCCATAGAAGATGGACATATATGACATTGATAAACGCGAGAGCAGACTTGGATACAAAAATGACAAACCCTAAATATAGGAAGAAGCCGCTGAATAAAAATTTAGTGAAAAACACCTGGGAAGTTGCTGGGAAGGTCTCCTTCCGAATGAGAGCGAACTCCCGGATCCTCCTGGCCGGTGAGTCTGGGGTTTGAGTGGGTATACAGACAGCCAGGAAGATGCGCGACAAGGGTAAGTTCAAGATATTAATGCGCAACGACGGCACATGCGACTCCCACACTTTGTGCATAATGGTATTTCCTCAGGGTAAAATACTACATTCTCATCCTTAGCAATCTAACTAACCGAGGTTGAGAGCCCCCAAACCACAAGCGAACCCAGACGTGTCGACTACGTTGCACGCAGACGGTGATTTAGTTTACTTGGGAAACTTACTCAGCCTATGGGAAAGCCAAGGTACTGTGGAATCAGATCTAGACTGTACATAGAATACAAAATAGAAGGCCCCGGGGTCTGCCCTCTCTCTCGAGGTGATCCTCTGTCAAAACGAACCATACGGCGATTGCCGCTTGCTTCTGACAGCTTCTGACAGCTTCCGACTGGTATGTAGTCACCACAGACTCGTTACGCCAAGAATATGGTAGTCAATTCCTGACATGAAGTTCAATTCAGTTCTTCATCAAACGCACGGATGAAATTTACGAAACCTTACTCTGATGAACAATTTACTAGTTTGAGGTTCCAACTATCGACTAGTTGTTGAAGGAGATGGGAAAAAAATAGGTTGATAACGATATACCTCGCTTTCAAACTTCGACTGAAGTCCAAAGCAGTCTCCCAGTTCCTGACAGCAACCCAAAAATTCGCGCTCGGTGCTTATTATTCGAATGCCGGTCTTATGTGATTGTAGAAACGTATAAATAAGGGGGGTTCATCTACTCTCTGTCCTACCAACAAACCAGAACCGAAACCACCAACCCATGGACACGATCGAATTAGTACGTTATTCTCCATAACAACAAAAGGACAAGTAAAAAGACTAACTTGTCTCAGCCCAAGAAAACTACAGTCCTTGTCATCGGCGGTGGTCCCGCTGGTAGCTGTGCTGCGACTATTTTGCGGCGTGAAGGACACGATGTTACACTTTTAGAGACTGCCAAATTCCCGAGGTTCGATCTTTATGATACAATAATTTATGACCATACTAGTACTGACGACGACTCCCAGGTATCATGTCGGGGAATCAATGCTCCCCCCCCTTAGAAACTACTTGAAATTCATTGGTCTCGAAGATGACTTTGTCAAGCATGGATTTTTGCCCAAGGTGAGGTGCAAACCCATTTTATACTCTCGTATTTCCTGCTTAAAATTTTTGTAGCCCGGTGCTTGCTTTAAACTCGTCCAGACTCTGCGAGAGACTTGTATGCTTCCAGCACTCAATTGCGCAGTGAGAACAGATCTGACGAGTATTATTTTTTGTTCAGGGACTGACTTCACAGCCCTTGGTCCTGGATACGGAACTTGGAATGTTGTGAGTTCCCCTCATGTATTTATCAAACGACTGGCCACTTTTCCGTCAACTGTAGATTCGTTCCGAAATGGATGAACTCATGCTCCGCCATGCACAAAAGGAAGGAGTCAAAGTATTCGAGGAAACTAAAGTTGAATCTATCGACTTCGAGGGCGACCCTCAGACTTCCCGCCCAATCTCTGCTACTTGGCTCAAGAAGGATGGGGACACGGGGAAGATCGCATTTGACTGGCTTGTCGATGCGTCTGGTAGAGCTGGCGTCATGTCAACAAAATACTTGCGCAATCGTCAAATGCGAGAGAACCTACGCAATGTCGCCGTTTGGGGGTACTGGAAGGATATGAAGAGACATGGTGTAGGCACAAAGAGAGCCAATTCTGCCTGGTTTGAAGCTTTGACAGGTCGGTATTACCTAGATAACGTCTTCGAAAATCCGATACTGATATCCTCTTGTCGTCGACTAGATGAAACTGGCTGGTCATGGGCCATTCCCCTTCACGATGGGACTACATCCGTAGGAATCGTCATGCATCAGAACTTCTCAAACAAGAAGAAAGCAACCCCCAAAGCCGATGGATCTAAACCATCGCTCACTGAACACTACCTGGACCAGCTCCAATATGTTCCCGGTGTTCAAGAGTTGATGGGCGAGAAGGGTAACTTCATACCTGGGTCTACTAAAAGTACCTCGGATTTCAGTTATTCTGCGTCAAAATACTCCGGAGACCATTTCCGCATCATTGGAGATGCTGCTAGTACGTCCGCAGTCCCATTCTCACCTGTGTTCCTTCGGAAACCGACCTTGATGACTGTAAATAGATTTTGTTGATCCTTTCTTCTCGTCGGGGGTTCATATTGCGATAACGGGAGCCCTCTCCGCTTCCACCTCTATCTGTGCATCGATGAAAGGTCAGATCGATGAAATTACATCTCAAGCCTGGCACGATGCCAAAGTCGGAATCGCACACACCAGGTGACTATCGTTTGCATTTCGCAAGGCGAAGCGAAACCTAATTTTATAATTTCATCCAGGTTTCTTTTCGTCGTACTCGGTGCCTACAGGCAAATGCGCCTTCAGTCCGTTCCTATCCTTAGCGAAGTCAATGCAGACAATTTCGACAAGTCATTCGAAATGTTCAGGCCAGGTAAATTTCTTCGCTTACACTTTTTTTACCATATTACATTCTAAGATATTTTTTTATTAGTTATCTTTGGGTTAGCAGACAGTCAGAACAAGTTGACTGATACGAAAGTCCATGATATGATGGAAGTCTGCCAGAGCTTTTTCGACCCCCACGTCAACGAAGAACATGTTGAATCCGTGAGATTGCGCTATGGAGTCGATCTCGTTAAGATGCAAGCTCCTGTCTTGGGTAAAGCAAAGATCGAGGAACTCACGAAAGATGATAAGATAGGAGAGCGGGTGTTGAAGAAGTTTGATGCATTGAAGATTTTCAATGATGATGCTGAAGCCACTGAATTTGGAAGAAATCCGCTGTTAGGATATAGATCTCTTATCAAGCGCGGGGAACTTGGTTTATTCAAGACTGATGAAGTTGAGGAAGGGGAAACGGAGATTCTGGTCGCGGCTTTGTGAAATGTCTTTTGTCTTCTGGATATCAGCACTCTGCATATATTTCCTGGGCTGTCTTGCGAGTGAAAAAATCATAGAATATCAACTTGAAAGTGTACAATGAATGGGTAGTGTTCAATTTACGGATTTACTTCACAATCGAGTTGACCCCTCGAGCTAAATGTGACTGTGAGTGAACAAGTAAAATATACTCAGGGAGACTGGAACCTACCTGATAGATAGTCTTTGGCTATACTCACGCTCTGGTGATAGATATTTAAATCCTTGAGAATCAGGAAAAGACGTGGAAAGCACGCACAAGGCCCTTGATTATCTCGTAAACATTTTTGTCATGATACCGAAGACCAGTGGCAGGGTCTGTATAAGGCGCCTAAATACACTCTGAATCAGCTACGTGGTAAGGAAAAGGCTGAATGCCTACCTCCAAGCCAGTAATGTCACATAGATGTATATGTGGAAGTACAGAAGGCGGGGCCTCGATAGTGGTGTCTGGGTAATCGTATCCAAGAGGTCAGCAAAGATAGCGAAACTTCGGGTGGGCCACTTACATGTTGGAACTTCCTCCACGACAGCTGTGGATGCTTGCGAGTCATCTTTCATGCTCTCCTCTTTTTTGAGCCTCCGGGCCTCTCTCTCGGTCTTCTCTCGGTCTCGTTCTTGTCCAAGCACCGTCTTTAAATTCTTAGTCCGACGATTGACATTCTTTGTATAAGCTAGATTCTTGAAGGGACGAGGTTCATGAAGATAAGAGAGTTGTACTGCTATTGACGGCGTGAGAGGTGTCGAAGCTCCATCTGATGTCGCCTTTCTCTTGAAGCCGCCTTTGGGTGGCCTAGGGCAGAGAAATCAGCAACAAAGGACTTCCACGGACAGATTCTTACATTGGTATGTAAATGTAAACTACTATGTTTGGCAGAACAAGATAAATGATTTCATCACGTGACAGAAATATCATAGTAAAACAATTTTTTCTAATAAAACTCTCTTCCCTTTCGCCTGCCCAGCCTCGATCTCCTGCACTACCTTCGCCTCAAACCACTCCTTCACTGTCACCCTCTCTTCAGTCAAGTCTCCACGGACGAGTGCCTCACAAAGTTCAGCAACTACAAATGCTCCATTCCCATCTCCAACACACATAGCCACCGTCGCGTCCTTTCCAACAATTTTGACGAACTGTGAAGCAAAAGCAGCCGCATCCAATACGCGTTCTATAGAATTTGTAGTATGGTTATAGTGTCCACCCTGAAGGAGGGATTTATAAAGACGTGAGGTGGGAGGAAGGTCAATTGGGTGAGGGTCTGGTATTGATGGTGAGGCCAGAGCATTGAGGAGAGTGGCGGTAGCAGCAGATTTGTCTGGAGAAATGAAAGTCGTTATCAAGAAAGGAAGTAAAAGGGACGTTGACAAACCTCCTTCGGCATACAACATGATCTCGTTAACAACCAAGCTCCCACTCGGTTCTCTTACCAAGGCCTCTCCTGACTCCTCAACCCACCGAATAAGATCCTCGCTGGCCGCTTTCCGCACCTCCTCTTCTCTACTTGACGGAGTCTTTTTACTCGTTCTTGAACGAATCTCATCCGTCTCTGCAAGGGAGGCAATTTGAGCAGGTGTGAAATGCCGTCGGGTGCGAGGAACAAGGAGGTACAAAAGACTTCGGCGACCTTGAGGAGTAGTGTAGAGTTTTTGTGCGGAGACTGTGATAAGGGATATAAGTCCTTTGGAAAGAAGCTTGGTATCACTAGTTATAAATTTGTTCATGAATTTCATAACCTTTCGACAAAGTTCTAAAGACTTACTCGAGTACGTCGAGCGCAGTGAAGAGTACTAATTGTGCTTCATCATCAGTACACATGCGTTCGATATGTGGTTTCAACACTTTTAGAATTTGTTTTCGATCCTGAAGAAACTTTATTTAACTGGGCAGAAGACAATACTGAGAAAGTCAACTCACCTTTGCAGTTCCTTGAGCAAGAAATTCGCGCACAACGCGACTGCCATCTCTCGTATGGACCATCTCAGCAAGAACTTCCTGACAGCTGCGGTGTAGATTAATACAGAATTTCAGACGAAACGCTCTTCATACCTATCAAACATCTCCCGTCGAAGTTTCTCACTTTCTGTCTCATCTGACAAGGTATTGACGGTAGAAAGGTACTCCCACAAGGCACGATGAACTACAGCATGTGTCACGGCACCCTTGTCAGAATTATTGAAGCTGAGGATGATGTTAGTCTTGATTTCGAGATTCAACATGTTACTTACATAGTGATTAGGTTATCCTTCACCGATCCAAGAATTCTCCGCCGCCTTTCAGTATCTGCACCCTCCAGAACACCGGTAAGCCCCTTCTTTGCGCGTTCCTTGTCCTCTTCGCTTCCACGGGTGATGGTGAACAATGAAGCCTCTTTGCCATAGAATTCTCGCAGAAGAATCGTCCGCTCATATGCATTTGTGTAGAGCTCAAAAGCATCTGCAAGGACAGAAGAAGCTTCTTTATGCAGCAACATCCTGAGAACATGGGATTGGAATTCGAGCAATATTGAAGTGCGTTGGGAAGGACATAGCCGTATTAGCTTGGTAACAAGGAACTATGATTTAAAAAAGCAACGACGATTCAAGGTAAGTTCAGTGAAAAAAACGAAGGGAAGAACCTCAAACCTTCGAATACTTATTTTGAGCCAACTCTCTATATTTCCCCTTCAACTCGGCCGCTATCTCATCACGTTCCTTCTGTCCTCCATGTTTCACAGCCGTTTGTACAATACGACTTGCATCATGCTTGAACACGATATCTTTCACCTTTCCTCGAATTACAGACATGAGATCCTTGACATGCTTCTGGCGCTCTGACGATGGGATGTTTTTTTGTCTGGCGAGTGACCATACTTTTTTGGCTTCAGTTAATAGTGAAGAATGCGGTTTCGCTGCCCGACGTTGGTCCTGTACTATTTTTTGAGCTTTGTGGGATTCACGAGCAGCTGTAAGATTTAACAAGAAAAGTTAGCTTCTTCTTTTAGATCTATAGATATTATGTGTGGACAGACCGTTCGGATCCTTTGGTATTTTATGTTCGTCCGTCTTGGAGTCCACTTTCATCGGAGATTCATCTCCATCTTCTTCTTCGTGATCATCCGACGCATCTCCGTCCACATCTATATCATCTTTCAAATCTTCTTCAGATTCTGAATCAGGATCCTGAGGTTCCAACGGTTGTGTTACGGGCCTGCTCCTTTTCTTGTTATCTGTTTTCGAGCTCCCACTCTCAACATGGATTTTTTTGGGTTTTGGACCGCCTTGGGCGGGTGCCGGTCGTTTCTTACTAGTAACAACCATGAGAGAAGGCCAAGACCTGGCTCTGGCAAATTTTGTCACCACTGAAATTGTGACCGTGGTGACGGAATGTGACACAACGCCGAGCACGCAATTGCGTCCAGCCAAAGTACATATGTAAATGGATAGCATTGAAATCTCCATAAATTCACTTCGACCTTTTGAAACGATCCAGAGCAGACGGCTTTTTCTTCTCCCCAGTCTCTCCAGCAGCAGCAGCAGCCAATGCCCGCCGTTTCTCTTCCTTTTGTTTCTCCAGCTTGGCCCGAATGGCTACCTATAGAAAAAAAAGGTCATTAAGATATGTCAAACAGGTACGAATCATCTTACCGCAGCTGGGTCTATAACATTTTTTCTCTGCTTCCTTAGATACCGGCTCAAACTCTTTCCTTTGCCTCTCATCCTACGCTTCTCTCTGTCTTCCCGAGATTCCTTCTTTCCATCGACTTCGTGCTCGTCTCCGCTATTGTCTTCTGTCGTGTCGGCTTTACCAGATACTTTCAATCGCTCCAAACGCGGTAGTCGTGCATAAGGAATCGCGGCGACAGGTTTCCCTTCACTTGTTGTTCCAGTAGTCAATTTTGACGGAGGTGCTAGGTTGCCAACCATCTCTGGATCAAGCGTGATCAAATCAGGTTGGATCTAATTCAGCTTATTAGCGACTGAATCAACGGCTATAGAAAAAGTGATAACGAACCTTGTCCAACAAGCCTTTGACTTCCCTCTCCCTTCTTGCCATCTTGTTTTCGAATGGATCGGCTTCTCGACTATCAAAGTTGGGTTCTCCGCTTCCTGGGACCAGGATACTTGATAATCCAGCAGAATGTCCAATCGTTAGGATATCTTGAAATGGGGCGAATCGGACAGAGGTGAGAGGCCGGTGAGGAATTGGATGTGTCATATAAAGAGGCGGAGGTGTTCTGACATTAAAAGACGCGTGTATTGAAGGTGGGTTATATATCTAGTGAACCAGTTAGTAAACAGCGTTATTAGCATAAAAATGAAATAATTAACATTGACAGTTCCGCCACTGGCGACGGATAGATAACCTCTCGCACTCCAGTCAAGTTCTGGATCGCCACCTCCTCGAACTGTCCAATCTCTTACAGCACCTTTCCAATTTCTACAATCCCAAACTTTCACTGTCCCGTCTCGACCAGCTGTAGCCATATATCGGCCACCTTGACTCGGGTCAACAGAAACGCTAACGACTGGACCGAGATGAGCAAGTAGCTGAACTGCTGGATGTGGAAGATTGGGTGTCCAGAGGGTAATGCATCCATTCTGATGCCCGAGATGGATGACAGCATTGTGTAGATTTTGTGTCATGGCTGAACATGATCCAAACTTGGTTCGGTGCTCGACGAGGAGCTGGCCGGTTGAAGTGTCTTGGTATTTTAAGTATCCAGCGTTTCCCTATATCGTTTTCATGAGTGAAGATAATATCATGAAAATATAGGTACGTACGACGGTTGCTAAAAGCCAGTGGTAAGGCAGGAATTCGAGTCTTGTTGGCTCAATGTGAGCTTTTAAACAGTGGAGCTCAACACCATCTCTATCATAGATAAACACATATTTCTTTTGCGCTACCGCAAAAAAAGAATGGTCCTGCAAAAAACTTTACGGTCACATATAAGTCAGGAATGTACACATTTAAGGAACAGCCTACGTGATGTCTCTACACGTTTCTTGTAATTGTAGTTCTGTGTGCAAAGTGCCTGTTTGCCAATCAAAAGTGGAGACATGTCCTGTACGTCCGGCTATTGCAAGATGTCTAGAATATAAATCTGTTAATGATCCGCATGTCATACCGTAGCCACAAGTAAAAACTCACCGTCCATTTCTCGTATATCTGGACCGATACGGCCCCCCATCTAATTTATATTCCTTTCTTCCTTTCGCTGCCTCCTGTCCAGACGACTGTACAACCTCACTCTGCCCGACTCTCCACGTCCTTTCCATCTCGCCTTCCACCTCAATCCCACCAGCGTCTCCCGTCAACAACATCTCCGCATCTTCCAAAAGTGCTTTTGCTCGCGCACCCTGCGCTGACTGTCGGTTCAAATGTGTCCTTAATTTCTTATTCACAATATGTTTGTGATTTGGAATATCTTCCGGTAGCGGAACGGTGTCTTGGAGGGACTTTGGAATAGATGTATGTTTTGCGACAAGAGTTTTGGTGTGAAATGATTTTCGTTTTTTTTGAACAGGTTGAACTGCGTCTGCCTTTGATATTAGAGCTTCCATGGCTAATGGAGAGCAGAGAAAATAATTTTATTTGGAGCTATGAAAGATAGCGTATATTACGTAAATAAATAACCCTTATGTTATGTTTCAATCAAATTCAATGCCACCGGCGATGCTGAACCTCGGTATCAGGTTAATTGACATGCTATACATTTTATCCTGCAGTAAATGGCTGACCAAAGATTTACTTAATATTTCAATGAAAATTTTCGTTTTGAACTGTATGTAAGTATACCTTTGAGATACCTCTGATCTTATCTTGTTATGTTATTTCAAACTCAGTGTCTCCCGGTACCTCATGATCAAGCTCAATTTGAAGAAGTCGTGACAATGGACCCTTGGGCCTCAATATTTCATTCAATCTATGAGGTCTGAAGCTGAAGCGCTGAAGCCTAATACCTGATTGATCTTTGGACTTCCTGAATGATAAATTACGACGGTGGGACAGTTGCAAGGCTGTGTTGACAACTTGAAGTCCGCACATTGGTCAGTGTATAAACACAGATTAACCTCCAACTACGCTGCTCTCCACATAACATCCTTATCTGTATCGGTATAATGGATCCCCTACCCATAGCCCTCCCAGGCCTTTCAATACCGACTACTATCGAGACCATCATCGAAGTCGCTCAGGCAATTGAAGATTCGTTGGATAAGGTGGGCAGCTCAATCTGACCACCGTCGCTTCCAAGTAGTGAAGGTTCAGTCATTTATAGGTTGCCCAGAACATGGAAAAGTCACGAAGGCTTGCGTCGGATATTCTAAAGTCTGTGCGCCAAATAGAGACGTTTTATAATAGACACCATGAACTGTTAGAGGGATCGGAGGACCTGGAAGACGCACTTGATGACTTGAATGAGTGTGTGCAATCGATTTCGTTCCCCCTGCTAGTTTGACGATCGAGTCTAGGGAAATGAAAGCCGTCCATATCAAATGCAAGGATTTGTTCTTGCCTCCCACTAAACACCAAGCCGACAAAGCGAGAATGGTATTCAATGCCTGGAGGAACCGTGGCAAGGTTGAGGCAGACATTGTCGATCTACGGAACCATGTCCAAGAATGTCACATCAGATTTACGGTGCGCATAATCAGTGAAACAAAATCCTTTTCCTTCGTTCACTAAAGTCAAATTATATATAGACATTCGCGGTCATTCGTATTGACAGAACTACTACGAAGATCCTGGATTCTACCGCTGGGATCGAAGGGTCAAGTTTACGATTGGAACAATTATTCGCCCTTGATCAGAGCCAAGTAACGGGGCTAAAGCAACTGACAAGAACAGTCTCAAAAATGGAGGTACCAAAGACCCTGGGCCTATGCTCAAATTCTTCTATCTCCAATACACTCATTCAGAACGTGCCGCCAACAGTAGAAGCAAGCGTTATTTCCGACATGCATCCTCGAATACACATCGACCCCGTCGATCAATCTCCTACCGAACTACAAGCATCTCAGGACTCAGATCCAGGGGAAGTCCCATTGGATGATGACACGCGTCCATTCAAGACGATTATTAGCGTCAACAGTCATTCAAAAGATCGCGCTACTCGCCATCGGGAGGTCGTCAGGAAAAGTCTTGATATTCTAGATATTCTACAGAATAAATCGTCGTTGTCTATTCAAGAAGGTACTTGGGAGATGGTCAGTCTCGCTATTCGATTACACGATTTGGAGATGTTTGTGGAAGCAGCTACTATTGGCGCTTGGACAGTAGAGCTCTTTCGGAGACTTGTGAGGATGGACGCGACAACTTATCAACCTTACCTTGCTCTTTCCCTTCTTACTCTTGCCGGATATCATTTGGGTACCGATAACCTCGACCAGGCTAGTCTGATAATCGCAGAATGCGTGGAGCTTAACCAACAACTACAACTCACTCTGCCCATACACGAACTCAGGAGTCAACTTGCCCGATCCTTGACGACTTCTTCCACGATTGCAGCAAAGAACAAGGATTACGCGAAGTCGTTGCAAGACGCAGAAGACGCTCGAGTAATATTTGATCAAATATTCGAGGAAATTTCTAGTTGGGAAATCATTATCTCGAACATTCTTGAGAACCAAGACCTTTCTAGTACACCCACTCTTGTTGAATCAGAGGACGACACCATCACTGTATCCTCGGAAGCGGTATATGGCGAAGGTTTGGGAAGACGATTCGACATGGCTTTCAATGATATAGCAGACATGGAGAAGATGATCTACGAATATGGGAAAGCTCTTCATCGATTGTCCTATTGCCTGGACGATTTCGGCCGCATGGACGAAGCCGCGGCGGTAGACAAACTCGCATTAGAAAAATTCCGTTACGTTTGCTCCCTCTATTCCGATCCTATTTTTGACGCGGACCTCGCTGAGACATTGTATCATCTCTCCCACACCGAATTCCGGAAATATCTCGCAGATGATGATGAAGTTTTTTCATTTTCAGGACAAGCAGTAGATCTTTACCGTGAACTTTGCAAACAGAACCCCAAGGCTTACGGCCTCTCCCTTTACAACGCTCTTTGGGAACATGCTGGCATTCTCCATGATCGGTCGGACGAAGAAGGTGCTCTTGAGAAGTGGCATGAATTGATTAATGTTGCCACAACAATCATAACTGACCGATTCTACATTGCGGACGCGCTTCACCAGACTTGTTGGACTCTGCGCCGCTTGAGCCGCCACGATGAAGCCGCGACGGTTCGCATGGAGTCTGTTAAGACTTATCGTTCTGTTCTCAAGATCCTTTCCACCTACGAAGCTGATGGCAATTTCGACCTCGCTGTTGATCTTCAACTAGCTAAACGTTGCACTGAGGCTATTCCTATAGCACGAAAAGCTATCTCTCAATATCGATCGTTAGCCATCGGAGATCCCACCATGTTTACGAGGAAGATAGCACAGGGTCTCAACTCATTGGCTGGGATCCTCAATGCCTCTGGTCAGCCTGAGGAGGCGCTAATCGAAGGTCATGACTCAATGAAGCTTTATCAACAGATCATTGTCGACGATGGATCCGTAATCAAAGCCTACATACGTTGTCTCCGAGTCAACGTAGCCATCGCCTTCCAATCTACAAATGAAGCGAAGGCGCTAGAGAGAAGCGCCGAGGTCGTAGAAGAGTTCCGTAAACTCATCGTTAACTTCCCAGAGGATGTTGAATGGGGACTAGCTGATGCGTTTGAAAACCACGGACATTTACTCGTCAAACATAAACGATTGCGGGAGGCTGTCGAATGGAACGAAGGAGTTCAAGAATGGTATCGAGAACTTCCAGTCAAGAATGGGGAAGCAGCTCAGAGATATATGATATGCTTGATCAACACTGGCAGCGATCTCGACAATCAAGGATATACGGAAAAGGCTTTAATACCTATCGCAAAGGCGGTTGAGGTCGGCAAAGAGTTTCACGCAGGGGACGATATAGTTTCTTCGTACGCGGCGGGTGCGATGCTTCGCTATGCTCATCTTCTGTGTGAACTTGGACGTTATCCAGAAGCATTGAAAGCCAGCGAAGAAAGCGTCGAATTTGGCCGAAAAAATCCTGTCTCGGACATCACCGAGTTTGCTGGGTGCCTGCTGGTGCTCACGATGGCACTGAGCCGCAATGGACGGTCAGAAGAAGCGCTTAAAGCAGTACAAGAAGCCGTGGACATTTGCCGCAATGCGCCAATAGCTACCATTTCACAGAAAAACATGTTTTCTGTTCTGCAGTTGCCTCACTGTCTCCAATCTTTATCTGAAACCTACGCCGACGTTGGTAACGAAGAAGAGGCGCTGGTTCAGGCACATGAAGCCGTGAAAGCCGTTATGGCGCTCAAATCGAAGGAATGTCCATTACCATGGACACTTGCAGAAGGAGCTTACGGTGCTGCCATGGAAAATCTTGCCGTTCGTCTGATTGCCAATGGGGATCTTGATCGATCCTTGGAGCTTCTGCTCGAGCTCAAAGTGCTCTACGAGGAACGGACGAAAACTCGTCACGGAGCATATACAGCACTCGCCAATATCTTATGCGCGCTTGGGATTTGTTATTGTGCCATGGGGCGTCATGAAGAAGGTGTAATAACGAGAGGTGAACTTGAGGAGCTGCAAACGCGTCTTGACATCGAATTTCCGGGTCTTGCTCGGCTTGTGGAAATTGAACTGACGAAGGAAGCAAAGCGACCTTCCCGGGCTGCCCTTTGGCGCAAACTTGATTTACCATGTCAGCATCAGCACGTAAGTTGATTCGCTTCCCCTTGATACATGCTTGTGCACAATCTCCTATCTTTTTTTTGTCCGTTTCTGAAAAGATTGTTCATCGTCGCAGAAAATCTCGAAGAACACTTTCCATGCCCCAAATACTTCGTAAAATATTTCCTCAGTTGAGGATCACTCTACCTCAAACGTGAGCTTTCAATGGTGGCTATGACAAATATATCAATCACTCCAGAGCCGCGCTGATTCCACTGACCCCACTTTATTCGCATCCCTTGATATCAGAGGATCTATATACTTAATGCAAGTATCATAGGATCCTCTAACTACTTGTATATAATACTGTCGTTTATCTTCATCATGGTGATTCGATCACCTGTCAGTGCCGCCGATGATTGGTGTTCTCTACTCATCTCGGGCCAGAATCGCATTTGATTGCGATGAAGGGAAACCTGTAAACCCTGTTATTATGGGTGTTTTGCAATGCAGTTTTTTTTTGGGTTCTAAGTATCAAAAATTTGCATACATACTTATAGTATACGATAAATAACATTTATTTTGAAAAAAAATATTTGCAGCAAGAGGTCTCACGAGTTACTTTGCCCTGTATCACTCTCATTATACACTTTCAAGTTGATATTTTATATTACTCGCAAAACAGCCAGCAATAGGAGCAGCAAAGTGGTGATACACGGAAGAAAGCCGCAACCAAAAATCCTCCGTCTCCCTTTCCTTAACTCCATCAGTCTTGAATAAACCAAGTTCCCCGCGCTTGATAAGAGCTCTATATCCTAACAACGAATTTCTTCTAAATTCAGTGGCTTTATCATTGAAGACCTTCAATGCATCAAACTTCTTCAACACCCGCTCTCTCCCATCTCATCGTCTTTCGCGAGTTCCTCGATCTTTGCTTTACCAAAGACAGGAACTTGCGTGTTAACGAGATCGACTCCATAGCGCAATTTCAGGTAGTCAACATGTTCGCCGACATGAGGGTCGAAAATGCCCCTGCAAACTTCCATCATATCATGGACTTTCGCATCAGTCAACTTGTTCTGACTGTCTGCTAACCCAAAGATAACTAATAAAAAAACCTTAGAATGTAATAGGGTAAAAAAAGTGTCCAAGCGAAGAAATTTACCTGGCCTGAACATTTCGAATGACTTGTCTGCACCGTCTGCATTGACTTCACTAAGAATAGGAACGGATTAAAGGCGCATTTGCCTGTAGGCACCGAGCATGACGAAAAGGGGCCTGAGTAAAATTATTAAATTAGGTTTAGCTTCGCCTTGCGAAATGCAAACGATAGTCACTTGGTGTGGGCGATTCCGACTTTGGCATCGTGCCAGGCTTGAGATGCAATTTCATCGATCTGACCTTTCATCGACGCGCAGATAGAGGTGGAAGCGGATAGGGCTCCGTCAGCGCAGTATGAACCTCGGATGAGAAGAAGGATCAACCCCAAAATCTATTTACAGTCCTCAAGGTCGATTTCCGAAGGAACATAGGAGAGAATGGGACTGCGGACGTACTAGCAGCATCTCCAATGATGCGGAAATGGTCTCCGGAGTATTTTGACGCAGAATAACTGAAATCCGAGGTACTTTTAGTAGACCAGGGATGAAGGTACCCTTCCCGCCAATCAACTCTTGAACACCGGGAACATATTGGAGCTGGTCCAAGTAGTGTTCACTGAGCGACGCTTTAGATCCATTGGCTTTTGGTGTTGCTCTCTTCTTGTTTGAGACATTTTGGACGATGCCTATGGATGTAGTCCCATCGTGAAGGGGAATGGCCCATGATCAGCCAGTTTCATCTGTTCAACGAAAAGAGGATATCAGTATCGGATTTTCGAAGACGTTATCTAGGTAATACCGACTTGTCAAAGCTTCAAACCAGGCAGAATTGGCTCTCTTTGTGCCTACACCATGTCTCTTCACATCCTTCCAGTATCCCCAAACAGTGACATTGCGCAGATTCTCTCGCATTTGACGATTGCGCAAGTATTTTGTTGACATGACACCAACTCTATCAGACGCGTCGACAAGCCAGTCAAATGCGATTTTCCCCGTGTTGCCATCTTTCTTGACCCAAGTAGCAAAAATTGGGTGGGAAGTGTGAGGGTCGCCTCCGAAGTCGAATTCAACTTTAGTTTCCTCGAATACTTTGACTCCTTCCTTTTGTGCATGGCGAAGCATGAGTTCGTCCATTTCTGAGCGAATCTACAGTTGAAGGAAGAGTGGCTGGTCGTTTGATAGATACATAAGGGGACGTACAACGTTCCAAGTTCCATATCCAGGACCAAGGGCTCTAAAGTCACCCTGAACGAAAAAATCATACTCGTCAGATCTAGTCTCACCACGCGATCGTGGTGCTCAAGGCTTATAAATCTCCTGCAGAGTCCGGACGAGTTTAAAGCAAGCACCAGGCTACAATAATTTTAAGCAGGAGATACGAGAGTATAAATTGGGTTTGCACCTCACCTTTGCCAGTGGAGAGCAGCCGAACGCCCTTCTTTTACATTTCCACAATGCCCCAAATCACGAGCCCTCGCATAGAACCGCATTCGAACGATCAGCACACAGGGCAAATTTTTACTTGCTGTCAGAAGTTGGGAGATCGCTTTGGACTTCAGTCGAAACTTGAAACAAAGTGTTATAGTCAGTTGTAGTACCTTTGTTATGGCGTCGCAAATGGGGTCACATCACACACCAGTAAATGTCTTCCTCATCCCACTCTGAGCAATCCTCTAGTTCTGTTCCTGAAGGTCATATTGTGCTAATTCTTCTGCAAAAAGAAGAGTCATCTTTCTACCTACAAATCCCCTTAGACATAATCCATTCTTTATGCTTGAAACCCCGTAAATATCTCCTTTTCCTTGGTTGGTGCATCCTTGGTGTTGAAGGTGTACTGGCTCTTGAACATAACAGTAATGGGATTAATATCAATGGAGACTTGGATGACCAAGTATATTACTACGTTGTGAAGGGCCTAGGTATGTCTGTTTCACATATGATGTCATTGCATGCAGGGACACTTATGGCATGCTATTGGTCCAAACAAGATCTTATTCACGCTGTCGACATCGAGGTCATCAAAACTAGGACGGCCGTGCCTTCAGGGTCTATGGAAACACGTGATCAATTTCGCACCGATTTGCTGGAGCGCGACACTTGTTGCGTGTGGACAGGAATTGAGGCAAGATATGGAGCTGGCTTACATATTATTCCCCATCAGCGGGGTTCTGAGGTAATTTCCACAATCTTGGAACATATCTAATCTGAAGTGTCCCTTTTTAGTGGTTTCAGTTGATTGTAGAGAATCGCCCAAACTACAACGAGGATGTGATGACACTCAGGAATATCAATGACATTCGCAATGGTATTTTTGCAAACAACTTGATACACAATGGATTTGATCCACGTGCTATAGCCATTCTCAAAGTTAGTGACCTGCTCGGTTTTTCATCCGATTGCTAATCCTTGGCAGACTCCAAATCGGATTCTTGAAACCCGAGACGTTCCCTCACATCACAATCGAACATTTATTCCGGACAATGTTGCTTACCCAAGAGGTAGCCGTTACACGTTACAGTGGCTGGAAACTCCAAGCACAGTCATGAAATCTACAATTCCGAATAATAGCGATGCTACTTTTAAGCGCCATACTAGGAAACCGAAACCATCAGATCTACTATTACACTATAACTACGGTGCTGCTGCCATCAAAAATTGGGGATATAACATAAAAGTCCTCCAGAATTGCACCAACCCTCGGACTCCTCATCCACACATGCCCATCCCAGCACCAGCAGGACCATCAACAACCATACATGATAGGAATGTTACAAGTCATAAGCTTGAGGTGGCCCGGACTGGTGGAGCTGATGCTGGGAATTCCGCAGGTGGAGCTGGAACAGGATTGGTGGAATCAGAGGGCCAGGTGATGTGGGACGAGGATGAGGTAATATTGTTCTTTTGGGGGAACTCACCAGCTGCAAAAGAACGCTATCTCAAGAAGTTCAAGGAAAATACTCAACATATGGAGCAATGGCGGGAGGGCCTGCCTCCAGTTTCAGTCTGACTGGTATATTCCAAATGTTTTTCCAACCGTTTTCATGTTTTTTCGTGTCTAGAAATTAGATAAGTCATAAACTTTGTACTAGTAGTATATGGACTCCTGCAACGCTGCACATATGACTTCTTTCCAATAATCGTTGCTACCCTCACTCTCTAGGGGCAGGCCGATGACTCGGACGACGATACCTCATCTCAACTTCTCGAAATACTTCCACCCGTTTCGTTATCACAAAGCCTAGCTTCTCAAATAACCGGATACTAGGCATATTAGTATCGGATATCCGAGTAACGAAGCAAGAAGGAGGAATCCTCAACGGAGAATCATCGAAATTCTGTCGGTGATAGATTGCGGGTGGAGGAGTTGCTGAACTTGACTTGGATGTTGAATCGGATTGGGATGAGGTAGTAGTAGTATTGTGGACGGCGAAAGCCTGGGGCTCTCCGGTAGCGTAGCCTAATATAAGTTGGAGTGCTTCAAGTGCTAATCCTTTTCGGCGAAAGGATGGTTCTGATATGATGAATCATCTAAATGAGCGTCACGAGAAACGAAAACATAAAAAATAAGTATACCTGCGATCATGATCTCTACTTCTGCCTGGAGATCATCATCATCATCTATATTCTCTTCACTGTCTTTCACTTCGATGAAACTTTGACTCGGCCGGTCTCTCGCAGATACTTGGAAGGACGACATAGTACTGTTTTCCGAACTGGTTGTGAGATGAACCTGAGGCGAAGGACGGGGAGGAGGAATTGCACCGTTCAAGAAAATATTCACGTCTCCGATCATTTGAAGATCACGTTTGTGGGTAGGTGGTAAACCCGAGTTTGTATGGAAGAGTTCATCCAATGAAGCAGCAGCGATGGATTTACTAGTTGCAGGGTTCGGAGCAAGGATGATGAACGTCAATTTGTCTTCATCCAACTGCCACTTTTCTGAAACAAGTGAATGTTACGGTAAATTGAGAATGGATAACGCAAGCCTTCAACTTGGGACGTACGTTGCATTTCATATTCTTCTTCTAAAGTCAGAGGTTCGCTAGCAGTCAGTGAACGCAGTTCTTCATCCAACATCCATTCGTGGTATTTCTGTACTCGCAAAATAACCGATTCGATGATGGTGGTTAGGTGTCAAGAGTGCAACAACTTACGAGAACATGTTCAGATTGGTAAGGAACCAGGACGACTTTTGAGCCCACGAGGATGGTTTTGATATTTGCTTTCATATTCGGTCCAAGAAGCAATCAAGTTACCACACAGTGTCAAATATTGGTCAAATATATACTTCATATTTTTATTTAACGCAAAAGGTCAACCAGAGGTCTGTATGGTGATATCTACTCCATGACACTCTGCAAACCCCTTCAGGTGATCTAACTCTACAAACTTGGGAGGCGGCGGTAACGATAATTTGAGTCTCACGCGCCGCAAACCAGGGTTTGAAGGCGACAGCAGTCCTTGCTTGTCCAGAACCATGACAGTCACATTATTAATCCTTGACCTCAACATCTCCGCTAAAGAATAAGCCGAAACGCAAAATCCATCTTCAAGCATGAAGCATTCCAGATTAGGTAGTATTTGAGGGAAAACGTTTGAATAAAGACCAAGGCGATGGATGAGGTCGTCTGCTGATTTCAAGACTATGAGATGGAGATGGACTAGCGTTGGCAGATAAACCAACAATCTCGCAATCCCAAAATTCTCCTCCCAGACAGCATCTACCTCTTGCGAACTGTGTAGAGTCAAATGCGTGAGTTTGCAATTTGATCTCGTTAACATGGCGATAGTTTGTTCGGGATTAAAAGGCGTGATAGCGTGTAAATAAAGTTCCTTGAGATTTGGAGCGGTGAAGAATTGGAAAGATTTCGTGATGTAGCTGCCTTTATTTACGATAGCCAGTTTCTGGAGATGGGGCAGTAATACCGGCTGAGATGAAGTAACTTCCAGTATCCGTTCGCCTTCAGTGGAAAATACCACCAAGCTTGTCGCGTGTCGCAAGATTTCGCTAAACTCGCCTTCACGGAATGTACTCATTTTGGAGGTGAGGTGGGTAAGTTGGGCCCATGGAACGCGGAGAATATGGAAGGGTCGAGTGAGGTAGGAAATGGAGAGTTCTCTGAGGCTTGGAGAAACCCTGAATGCGTCCAGTACGTCTGGTGCTAGAGTGTCTTTGGCAGAAGTACCAAGATGGAGGCGATAGAGATTTGGTACGTTGCTCTGAGTGGGCATAAGGGTTCGGTGATACCATGATAGTCGAGCCAAGTCGATGGAGACATCTCTCCAACGTGAAGAATGTTTAACGAAAGCTTGAAGGATGGACGTGATCAGTTCGTGTGGACCGTCTGCAGTGATGGAGAATGATAAAAGTGCATTCCCTGATCGAGAAAGACAGATGTCCACAAGGTCATGCACGGCTGTAGATATAGTTTTGATACTATCTGCCGTCTCATGCCCGTGTGAGAGATCCAGGCGGATATTAGACCATAGCAAAGGTAAAGAAAGGGTGATTGTCCTCCAAAAACTGCATATCCTCCCAAGAAGCATTGGCATTTCGACATCTCCATTCTGTCGAGGCCATACCACACTAGAGCCCTCTGAGGCGTGCAGAAATATTTCTGCCAGTATTTCAGGTGGAACTTTACGAATGGGAGACAGTACGGCTTGATGACGCATTAAATTGTCGTAGAGTTGATCGCGGTAATCCTCCAGCTCGGTTAGAGACCGACGTAAACGAGTGATTTCATCGTCTACCGATTCGACTGTTGATTTTATTTGTTGAATGTTTTTTTGGATTGAGATTTCGTCCTCAGCCGTAGGGACGAATCGAGAATGTAAAGATGAATGAGGGAGTTTTCGAAGGTGTAATCCTGTGAATTCCATCGGGCAATCGTGTATGTGTTGCAAGAGTGCTAACTCTATCTATGCCGATTGCAAGAGGTACTGAGAAGCGCTTGCGTGGCATGGTCAGCTAGGGTGAGAGGCAGATATGTTTAGGGCCCGACAATTCACACGAAATTTAAAAGACTATAAAAGCTACCCCCCGTTCCTAGAAGGCTCCTCTTGAACCATAGTAATTCTTACCAGGGGCCATGCTTCCATCTTCCATCTTTAATTTCACGAAGTAGGACCTTTCCGTCTAAATATGGCCTCTTGCATCCCCGTCAAGGCTGAGCGGCGCTTCCTATTGACGGGTTCCCTTCCTTCTTTTTTTCGCGAAAATAGACAAGGAAGGTCCTATCTTTGGATCGTGATCAGCCAGCGACTAATGTGTACCCCAAGAAAGAAAAGATGGAAGGAAGAAGCCGATGTACATGAATGCTGCCAATGTTGTTAATGAGCTCAAGAACGACATTCTTTCTGAAGGGTGCGTTTTCTGAAGGGTGCGTTCCATCCTATTCCTTTGCGTCGGTTTACCTCTAGCTCTGGCTGAGACGATGGGTCATAAAGTAGAGATCCTCACAAAAAAACATTGTAAAAACATAAAAACTTGGGAGTCCCGCCCTGATCTCACTACTGCCAACGAAAGTTCACTGACTTGGAGGCTTCCCTTAAGATATATATATAAACCTCTGACCTCATGATAGGTTTCGGCAAGAGGAAAGCCTTCATACTCAGCCACTACTTCGAACCCTTCCTCGACACGCTGAAATACAAAGTGAAGATACTCCAGGCAATTCTTCAGCAGTATATTCGGCGAACTATCTTGTACTAATCATGAAAGCCCTGAATACGGTTCCTTTTCCTTCTCTATTGATGTATTTGCTAAATCCTTGCGTCATAGGATACGTTGGTAGGAAGCAGTAGTAGACGCGCTTGCGATACGAGACGCAAGTACCGGCTCATGTGGGATCTCCAAAAACTCGAGTGCGAGAATTCAAATTCTTGGAGGTCTGGGTTTTCAATCGAACGCATCCTCCAATGAAGCTTGGTACGTAAGTCCAGAGACACCTTGTATCGTAACCATTTTTCCTGTCCTTGAGCCGCTGACATATCGGCAAGATATCGGAGTTAGTGATGGCACTGACCTTGATAGCCGCGAGAACGAGTTCCCCCGACTTGACAGTAACACACGCGAGCGAAGGTCTCAAGCCAGAATAGCAACAATTCGAAGTTTACCGGTTTAGAGCGCTTAGCCTTGAAATAGACAATTGAGAGTGTGGTCCGGATATTATGGCTGCCTTCGGGTGACTCGATCCGATAGTCCTAGTCATGAAGAATAAGTCCAAATGACTGAGTTTCGTCATCAGAACATCCCGAGACCCATCAGGCGCAGTGGCTTCAACCCTACGACTAGCATAGTAAATTTAAATCGGATCATCCGGCTGAATCAGGTTATTCTATGGTGAGAGACTCAACTTGAAGTTTTGCTATCATCGCAGCTCTCGCAGGAGGAGGGGAGATTTTGGAGCGTATATATAGTCTATCTTCCAAGTAATCCATAACGGAGCATTTGACCTTGGATATTTTTTTTTGAGGCCACTACTCGAGGTTCGGCGCCTCAAGGAAAAGATGTTTCTGTGAAGAACGTTCTCAGGCGTTGGCACTGAGCTAACTCGAATTTGGAGGTAATAATCATGATGTACTCACTTACGTCAACCTCTACGGGACATCAGCGTAATCATCAACATTGTGGCGTTGAATTCACGAGGACGCCTTAAAATCGACTTGTTTAGGTAGACGCAAAGGCCACGTGAAACCTTAACACCGATCGAAGTTGCAAGTTGAACTGGTCGCTGATATACGGACCTTTGGATCCCAGACGACTGGAAGAATTGCTTGAAAATGTATGGATAGCGTGAAGGTTTGACTTAAAGAGTGGACACAGCGTTCGAGGGTATGGCGATGGCCAACTATCGTCTTCTTCGAATCCGTCAAGTCGCATTACTGATCTCTTTTGGCTATGACCATCCGATATCGAGGAGCCTTACACAAGTACGTAGCCACGAGTCAGCGATGATGGAATAACAGGGCGCTAAGGCAACGTTGAGACATTTTTCTAACAATCCTGTCAAAAGAGTTGAATATAGGTTTTTTGTGACTTCGACGAGGCCTCGTATGGACAAATTTTGGCCATTCTGGATCCCTGGACCGAAGGCCGGGTAATCACCCATAATCACCTGCTAAAAACGTTAAAAAAAATAGGTTTTCACATAAGGCATCTGATGGGACTTTCCGGAGGTCCTCCAAAGAGTGTCGTGTATGTACGATAGATGAGTCATGACTTTGTCGCAAGGAATCACCGCCGGCCACCAGGGTTCGCCGGCGGCAACAGAAATCACCGGCACCAGTGGACTGTGTCACCGCGGCCGTGGTATACCCATATCTGTCTAAATTTAGCTGTCCATTCGATCCAGATAGGAACGAATGGACCAATTGCACGGACTCAACCTCATAATGACCGTTTAAAAGGCCAGCCTTGCATTAGCCTTACCTCTCCAACGACTCCCCGAATATTGTCTGTTCTCATCTCAGTGCTATTTCCTTGACGAATGCAATTTTTTGAAGCAATTCCAGAGCACCTCATCGAATGGATCCTGAAGCAACAGATGTTCTGGGTCGCATCCGCGCCGCTATCGCCTGACGGGCATGTGAACATATCGCCGAAAGGCATTGAAGGCACATTTCATGTTGTCAATTCACGTCAGGTATGGTATGAAGATCTTAGTGGCACAGGTTTGTGATCAATCGCTACCTAGCGTTCTTCTTACCCACTGACTGTCTCTTTTAGGCGCTGAAACCGTCTCCCATATACGGGAAAACGGTCGCATTACTATTCTTTTTCATGCCTTCGAAGGGCCAGCTCGGATTGTGCGACTTTATGGAAAAGGTCCGTTGATTTCTTATTATATTTGCTTATACACTCCCCCCGAAACCCCCCCCCCCCCTTTCCGAGGAGGTCAACGGTCAAATTTCTACCTTATCACTTCATCTATTTCAGATGCATTATGAACTGAAATGTTTCCTTCCAGGCTTTTCCCACGAAATTGGTAGCCCCGAATATGATGACTTGTTACCTTCACATATTAGGCAACCCGGATCACGCGCAGCGATAGGTTTGGACATATATAAAGTTGGAACGGTGGGTAGCCATCCCTCGAGCTCTTTTTTTCTGTTATCCCTCACAACCCTGAAATTTTGCACTAGACATGTGGATATGCCGTCCCATATTATCAATTCATCTCTCACCGCTCACAACTTATTGACTGGGCCGCGAAGAAGGAAGCAATAGATCGAGAGCCAAAGACGTTGACATCGACGGAAGTTCAAGCTTCTCTCACATCCTCTATCAATGAATCCACCTCACTCATTCATCCTCAAGGTATGAAGAACTGGTGGGGAATACACAACATCAGGAGTTTGGATGGCTTACCTGCATTCTCAGCGGGGATGGGCCTTGGGTTCAGGTTCGAGGTCAACTTTGAACGCCTTCTCCAGGAGATGCGTAGTAACATCCCTGGATTCCAAGTTGAAGTCGCTGGAAACACCGATTCTTCGCATCGAGTAATCAATAGCGGTACACTGCCTCCATGTTCACCATCTCATAGAAACATCGTACCCAAGAAGATCGGTTCAAGTCTGAACTCGATCTTCGAGACTTTGTCCTTATCCCAGGTACTGAAAAGTTATCGTTCCCGCCATGAGGACCTCCTATCTCTCTCTGCACTCCTGCCTCTCTTAATTGCCCTCATTTTGGGAATTTTACTAGGCCGGATGTAGTACGACAAACATACTTTCCCAATTTCCTGTGGGTTGCTTGACTCAGCTGCTCGTTTGTAAAGGGGTGAAATGTAATTTTAATGTTAGATTAGCGTACTGGACTGGTATCCTACACATTTTTTGTTGTAATAGAAATGCTTCAGAAGTTTAGTAGATTGCGACTGACCAAAAACATCCACAAGTAGATGTGTCTCAGGTCCATGGATTGTCATTATCATGCATACCGTCGTAGTCATATGTATGCCCACGAGCATGCGGTGGGGGAGTACCCGCTGTCGTAACGACCTCTCTCCATCCCGCCATCATCTATTTTGAAAATTCTTGATTTGTCAGTATGCCGGGTCCAGGAAATCAGAATGAACAGAACACCAAGACCATATATTTTTATTTTTTTCTGGTTACAAAAATAATTTTTTGAGGCAAAGAACAAGCCGGATGCTGAACAGCCACAATCAACTGCGCAGACACCGCTTTTCCGGTGCCAGACTTTGGAGGAAGATGAGATGGTCTGGATCGGAAACATCTCGAGGAGATTCAAATCGATCTCACCATGCATTATGCTAGTATTTGAGCATGTATCAACCAGAGAATTCCATGAATAGAAAGTCGTGCTATGAATCGCTGCTTTGGAATGATAATGATGAATGAGACAAGTTGAAACTCGAGAGACGCTCAAACAGTGAACGACTCATGCGACTTGGCCGGCATTCTATGATTTTTATACAAGAAGCGACAGCAGGTTTGAGAAAGAACCCATATCATTTCTTCAGTCCTAAGCCCAGGAAAACAGCAGGAAAAAAAAGACAGATTTCCACGAAGTCAGGCACAATGTTGCATGTAGTACCTGCCAAGCAAGTCTCAAGCGTGTATGAGAGATCTATGCGGGTTTTGCCACTGTTTTACCAATAATTGCTTCTACCCCCTAGGTACCCGAACCCTCGGTTTTGCTAGAACCAGAGCCCCAACCGGATGTTGACAAAGGCCTTCCAGGCAACCATGACATGTTGAGCCTAGGCAGTAATAGATGTTGTAGATACAATGGGAGGGATGCACAGTTTACCTGGCCTGCAGGTCTTTAGCAGCCTTTCGGAAATATCTGGAACAGCTCAACCTGTTTGGCAGATGTCCGGCAACAGCCTCAACCGCCCTGATACACACGCGCCCATGTCAGAGAAATGTGCCTGTCCACATTGAGCCAAAAGTATCTTCCCGCCACATTTCGAACAAATGGTGGCGTAGTATGAGAGGTTTTGCCAACAATTGCTTCTACTTCATGAGTACCCGAACCCTCTGTTTTGCTAGAACCAGATCCCCATCCAGAATCCAACAGTTGGTGTGTTCAATTAGCGACGAAGTAAAGGTGGAGTGAGGATGGGCGGATCACAAGCATCAAAAGGGCGAGGTATAAAGCAAACAGCGGAGATTAGAATTATTTTGTCGCTCAGGTCACCAGTAACAGTCAATCATTGTCACCGCAAACGAGTCAAGCCTCGAGACTCATGTACAGGTGTCATGAACTTGTTTTTCCAGTCCGTGGAATCCCCCATTCATTCCTTTCTTGCACGAGCTTGCACTCGGTCTTGGCGTCTCAGGTGACCTCCTACGAAACACGAGAACCAGAGAGGGTCAGCTTCAAAATAGAAAGGTCCCCATAACCTCATCGCTCCATCAATGTTTTCTTTATGAAAGTCTCCATGGTGTTCCCGCTATTCTGTGGAAATATTAGTAAGAACAAAGCCTCAGGCGAGTTGGCGGCAGGGCCTAATAAACAATGAATTCTCGCGTAAGCTGACGTGCAGCTGAAATGGGCTGCGCTCGAAAGGAATACAAGATTGGTAGACATACCTTGGGATCCCAGGCGGCCTCAGGCTTTTGGGCGGCTGTGGCGTCTGGCGTCTGGCGTCTGACAATGCTCAGCCATTCTCTCGGTCTGAAATGACTGGTGATCATTCTGAAAATATCCGTTTCATTTTGCAACGTGACTCCAACGATCTCTATAAATGCCCCTGCTCATTCTCAACGAATATCAGGCCCAGTTTCTTAGAACCGAGCTATCTACCTTGTATCCCGATTGCTCTTCGTCATGTCTATCCCACCGAGCTATCCTATCACCGGTATCCAGGAGGGCTTTGGTCCTGCTCCCGGACAAGTCCCTCTTCGTATTGAGGTCGACGACCTCTTCACCCAAGACCAGTATAGTATCCAGCTTAATCTCTTTTATCTGGCAATGGTCAAGTTTCAAGCGATCCCATATGGTGAAACACTTTCATACTTCCAGGTCGCAGGCAAGTCACGATGGAATTAAATAGTTTCCATCATAATCTTAACCTGACACTCCCTACTGTGGCTTCACTTAAGGCATTCACGGTTTGCCCCACGTACCGTGGGACGCTTGGCCTACTGGAGGATATCATCCTCAGTACTGTGAACACGGAACGATTCTGTTTGGTACTTGGCATCGACCTTACATGGCTCTTTTTGAGGTGAATATCGGTCTACTTCACTGTTCCTGAAGTTCATAGCTGATAGCCAAAATTCGCCTCTATCAGCAACGTCTCTACGAGCTCATGCTTAGTGACGTTATTCCCAACTACGACGCAACTACGCAAATAACCCTCAAAGCAGAAGCGGCCAAATTTCGTTTCCCGTATTGGGACTGGGCAGCGAAAAAGCCAAGAGCCAACCCGGAGACTGGTGTCATAACCATGATTTACGACCTTCCCCTGATCGTCCAACAAGAGGAAGTTCAGGTTACCACGCCCGATGGGCAGACTACGTCGATCCCAAACCCCTTCTGGTGCTTCAAAGTATCTTCAGATGCTGCAATGGGCGAATATGGCATCACTGCCGTTCAGATCTCTAATGACGGAGAACCTTATGTTGCTACACCAGTTCGTTCATTTCCTGCGAAGCCTTGTCTCCTTTCATTGATTTTTTATTTAGTCTGATCGGGTGTTCGCGACTAGCAGATGTCCCACGGACCCTAATTCATCTACTATAGACATGACTGCGTTCATCAACGGCGTTCAAAACAACAGCGAGGCAGCAAAGAATCTTCAAGAGGCCGATTGGTACCAGAAAGGCGGACAGGCATACACAGTTGGCGAGGCTACGTACCGCTTGTTCTCACAGGACTACTTTTCTACCTACAAATTATTTGTCACAACCGCCTATACGCCCCAAGTTCCTGATGCACGGGATTATATGTCCCTCGAGGCTATCCATAAGTAAGTGTGGTTTTCAATACACCTACCTACCTGCATAAGCACTAACACTTTTTGGGGAAAACAAAAATCAAAAACGGAACGGAAGAACAAAAGGAAAAAAGGGAAAGGGTCCCAACCCCGCCGTTGAACCCAATTTTTGGCCTCAACAACGCGGAAGCCCTAAAACCCGGCCAAAAGCCGGAAACCTTCAACAAAAATCCGAAAACCCCCCCCAATAGAAATGGTGACCGAATTCTGGCGATCTGGCAAGGGCTATATCCTACGCAATGGTGGACTAAAGATGATGTGGACAATGACAAAGGAAAGCTCCCTACGACTCCCTTGGAGCCATTCCACTCCAATACTACTCGTAACCTCTATACCTCCGACGATATTCGGGATCAACGCTTCCTTGGATATACTTATCCAGAGCTTCAACGATGGAATTATAAGAGCGAGAAGGAATACATCGCCAGCATCCGAAAAGCCGTGCACCACCTCTACGGCCCAGATCCTGAAACCCAAGCAGTCACAACCTACGGCGACTACATCGTGAACGTCAAGGTCGAAAGGTATATAAATTATCCTATCCATATCATTGTGCTGAAATTATCATTATCCAATCAGGTTTGCACTTAAAGGAGACCCCTTCACGGTCCTTATCATTCTGAACAACCACGTCGTCGGCAATGTTTACAACTTCTCAGCTCGATCCTATGGTGATGGCCGTCATGGATGCGAAAACTGTCAGCGACAGCAACAAGAACACATGGAGGTCACTGGGCAAGTTGCTATCACGCATGCGTTGCGTCTGCACTGTTTAGATAAGAACAACGATGCCCTGACGGCATTCGACCAGACAGCCATCTCTAAGTATTTGAAGGAAAAGTTGGAATGGAAGATCGTGAAGGTGCATTCAGTCCTGCTATTTAACAACCTAACACTTTATTTTAACACTCTAAATTTGTTCATGCTAGGCTTCTCGTCGAGAGGTTCCCTTAGCAGAGGTCCCATCGTTGACTGTATCTGTTGCTACTGGCCGCCGCAGTGTCTCCAACGTTTCTGAGACAACCCCTGAAACGCACCATAAGGTGATACGTGGGGGTATTGCTGTGCTACCAGGCATGTCAGAGAAAATACTTCTCGAGTCGAAGGCTGATTGGGGTGGTATGCACGGAGCTCACGAGACCATTCGCATCGGGGGTAACCATGTTGCGCTGCATGGATGGGAAGACTATGAAATACTTGCCGATATTACTCACGGTCGTCTCGGAGGCTTGAATCGCAATGAAGTCAGCGTTCACTATGGCTAAGGTCAAATATTCAGGAGGAAATTGTAAATGTATCACCAACGAAACCCAATTTGTACTATTATACTTGGACTGCTGTACGATGTGATGAAAAAAAGTGATAATTTTCGTTCGTTTTCTTACCATAGATTTAATAATCGCGGCCATAATGGTATTGAAACGAACGATACTAGCTTCGATGCATCGGATATAGACGAGCCCAGGTTGGGTGCAGAAAGCTCTAGAACGGCGGTCTCTCAGTTTGCGGCTGCGGAAGGCGTACAAGAAGCACAAATGTACGATACCAAAGTAACTGAAGAGGAAGAGGCAGATATAATTGATCTCAAGCTGCGAAGGCAAGTTCATCAGCTTGGAGGCTTCCCTTGGGAAGATAAACTCTGATCTCATGTTGCGTTTCTACCAAAGAGAAAGCCCTCATACTCCGCTGCTTCGAACCTTTCCTCGACATAAACTGTATACTTTCCATACAGCTTAAACACCTCTGTCTCACAGACTCAGAGAAGCGAGACAAACTGGATTCTCTGAAATGCAAAGTGAAGATACTCCAAATGATTACTTTGCAGTACATCCGGCGAATCATCTTCTACGATCATATACTATTCATGAAAGCCCTGGATAAAGTTTCTTTTGAAGATCTTCTCCTGAGTGAAAACTTCTCTATTGAAGATATAATGAATTTTCTCCCACTATTAGGCAAACCTTTGGAGTTTGGGCTGCGTTGGTACAAGGATGCAGTAGTAGAGGCGCTTGCAATACGGGACGCAGGTACCGCGGCTAACGTTGGGGCTTCAGGTATGGTCGTATCCTATGATTTGAAGTATACCTTTCTCTTCTGAAGCACAAGGGCGGGTAGCCGACAGAATCCAAATCCTTGGGGGTTGGATTTTCGATCGAACACGTCTAAAAACCTCCAATGAGGCTTGGCATGTAAGTTGAAGTCACATATTTTGCATTGATTTTGCGTAACGATAAAAAATTTCCTGTCCAGTTACTCTTAACAACTCTAAACCCACCAGCAAACATTGAGGCCTTGAGGGTTCGCTTCGTCCGGTTATGCAATACTTACGATGACTTGCTAGGAATTCTTTCGCATGGTGCTATTGGTCTCTATCCTCATCCTTCATTCTGTCAAAGTGAACATGGAAATGCTGTTCTGTCACTCACGGGGGTGGTCATCTGTGGTATGGTATCTGCTGCAAAACCGCCTCATCTCTGTGGCCCAGTCCCCTCAATTCACCGTCCTCGTCAGCCAGGCTGTATTGTCTGGGCAGAGTTACAAAGCCGGTCGTACATGTTCGGCGCCCTGAGGGATGAGCCGGACGCTTTCCAAAAGGCATTCCTGAATGAACTCAAAGCACGAACTGATTTATTCCAGGTAATTACCAGATGCGAGAACGACCCACCACGGGTGGTGAAAGAGTTTGGGAATGGGGAGAAGGAAGCTCCCCCGCACATCCGCACTCAGAAGTTTGAAGCTCCTGCAGCTTCCCCGCAGAACCGTCCCCAAGGCTTTGGACAATGGGAAGTGCGTCGCTCGGCATTTGATGTTTTATACGGAACCCAAGACGGTATTGGAGGATATCTCGTGACCCCATTGAGCTGGGGTGAGAAGAAGAAGGGGACCGGCAACTACTTCTTCCACTTTAAAATATTCCCTGTGACCTATATCGTGACTCGTCATCCTCCATCAGCAAACTCCGATTTTTTGTCATAGTGAGTTATAGCAAAATATAGTAAAGTATAGCATGGGTCCCTATCTCTGTAGTGCTACAGAGATAGGGACCCATGCTATACTTTACTATATTTTGCTATAACTCACTATGGAGCAACCCTGGCTCCGGTGATTGGAGGTTCGTCGCTGAATATCCTCTTGAAGGAGTTCATCTTCTATTTGAGCTGCAGCTTTTATATTAGTTACAAGACGACTATCGTCTAGTTCCTGTTGTCGAGCCTGCTGCGCACGGGCCTCCTGCATCTCTTGCTTTGAGCGACGAGGTTGTTTAGCATCAATCCTCCCAGGATGTGCATGCTTGTTTTGGCTTCGAGTCGCAATGGCAGGTTTCAGCTGTGGCACGGAGAACTGGTGTGGAGCCATAAGAGATGGTATCGAAGGGGTTGATAAGGAAAAAAGAACAACCCGTGTCAGTGTTTATGTCTCAACAACCTCATTTACTTCCGTTGGGACAAACAACTAACTGCGGTTTTTTTGCAATCTCAGACTTTTTCTTCCTTTCTTCCTTGTGTTCGATTCTACACACATGCCTCAACGTACAATCAATCCTCGAAATATTATCTGCACCTTCCCCTCATGTAGCCGTTCATTCTCCTCAAAAGCTGGCCTTACCAACCATCGCCAAACTCACCAAACTCCACAGCGAAATCAACCACTCCAGCACCATTCTCCTACACCGGAACCACAAGACCTTGAACCTGGACTCGTCGAAGACCTTCAACTACCAGCGCTGGCTGAAGACCCAACTAACCCACCAAAACCACGAGAAACAGTTGAGTTTCATCCATACATTAATGGTACTGCGTTTTTTGCCCATTCTTGCTTTTGTACAAAATATTAATGACTTTTAGGACTCCCTTGTGATGCAGGAGGGAATTTTCTTCCCCCAGGAGCCCCACCTCCTCCTTGGGATCACCCACCTCCCAACGATTATTCTCCTTTCAAAAATCGCGCAGCATTCGAGCTTGCTGATCTTCTTTTCCGAAAGGAGCAAATGTCCGCCAGCAATATCAACGAGCTCCTCCAAATCTGGGCCGCAACTCTTCCAGAGGACGAAGACCCCCCGTTTATCAACAAACAAGATGTTTATGACACGATTGATTCAATTGAGCTCGGTGACGCTCCTTGGCATTCCTTTAGCATTTCGTTCAATGGGGAAATTATGGAGGGTGAGACGACACCATGGAAGCATGCCACGTATGACGTCTGGTACCGGGATCCACAGGTTGTGTTGAAAAACCAACTTGGAAATATTGACTTTGCGAAGGAGATGGATTTTGCACCTAAGGAAGTTCGGGATGAGAAAGACAAGCGCCGATATTGTGACTTCATGTCTGGTGATTGGGCTTGGAGGCAGGTGGTACATCGGTTACAGGAATATACCTTGGCACCAGGTTATTTAACAAAATTCCACTAGGATGAGCTCGCTAAGGATCCTCAAAACCATGGCGCAACCTTCTGTCCTATCATCCTTGGGAGCGACAAGACTACTGTCTCAGTAGCCACTGGCCAGACAGAATACTATCCAGTTTATATGTCCAATGGCCTTGTTCACAATAATGTTTGTCGTGCCCACCGCAATGCGTTGACTCTTATTGCCTTTCTGGCCATTCCAAAAAGTATGTAAATTCCCTCTATATGTTCAGACTTAGAGTTCATGGTCCACACCTCCATTAGCCGATAAACAACATGCTGATTCCATAGAGTTTCGAAAGTTTCGGTGGAACCTGTTCCATGGTTCCCTCAACAAGATCTTGCAGCCGCTTCGTCCAGGAATGGAGAAACCTGAAGTTCTCCGGTATGGTGATGGATATTACCGGCGCACTCTATATGGCATTGGCCCTTACATCACGGACTACCCGGAGCAAGTGTTACTTGCATGTGTCGTGCAGGGATGGTGTCCCAGGTATGCTTAATTTCTGTGTTCAACAATCTTTGCTGACTCATTTAGGTGTGATGCACAGTGGGACAATCTCGATCAGCCTGCTGGTCGTCGGGCACATCGTTTGACGGAAGTTCTTTTTGAAGTGATGGGGACGAAGGCTCTATGGGATGATTATGGGATAATCGATGGCATCATGGTGCATAAATATTTTCTACATAAATATTCTTACTGATTTGGAGCCTAGCCCTTCACCCACGGATTTCCGAGAGCTGACATCCATGAAATACTCTCCCCTGACCTATTACATCAGATAATCAAAGGGACATTCAAAGACCACCTCGTTACATGGGTTACCGCATATATTCAGGCTGTTAATACGCCTGCAGATGCCAAGGGAATTCTGGCTGATATTGATCGCAGGCAAGTAATACTATTATCAATATTATAAATAGTAAATGATGCCTTCGGATATACTGGCAGACTCGCTGCCGCTCCATCCTTTCCTGGACTGCGACGGTTTCCTGAAGGGCGAGGGTTTAAGCAGTGGACGGGTGACGATTCCAAAGCTTTAATGAAGGCAAGACAAACTTGAATATACAATCGCTTCGGTGCATCCAAGCTCATCCACAATGCAGGTTTATCTTCCTGCTATCACAGGCCATGTCCCTCCTCAGATGGTTCGTGCGCTTAGCTCATTTATGGAATTTTGTTATCTTGTACGGCGGTCGGTGCTTGATGAAGATGATCTGGTCGCCATTGACACTGCTGTTGCCAATTTCCACCGAGACCGAGTGATCTTTGATGATGTCCGACCTGACGGTTATTCATTACCACGTCAACACTCTCTCGTTCATTACTCTTTCCTGATTCGGGAGTTTGGTGCCCCCAACGGCCTTTGTTCATCAATTACCGAGTCAAAGCACATTAAGGCAGTCAAGGAACCATGGTGCCGCTCCAGTCACTTCGAGGCCCTCGGCCAGATGATCCTCACAAACCAGCCAGCCAGTATAGTTAGAATGTATAGTCAAAGACCGAGAGGCGAAATCACATTATGTACGGTTATAGTCCGAGCAGCGGAGTGAGCTCATGGCTGGGATATGTCCGTCATAGACAGGTGAGCTGATGCCCCCCACCAAGGCAGTCGGGTGACTGGACTCACCAGTCAGGACTGGCTACCCTCTCAAAAATTGGTCGGAGCCGAATGGGCAGCCAAAACATATTGTGTGCAATCGGGTCAGAACCGGATTGATAGCCAGCCAGAAAACAGCTGGCTTAGAATTGAATCGGCCACCCCAAAATATTTTGTGCTTAGGAATGATTAGCCAGCCACAATTGGGTCAGACCCGAATTATGAAAGCCAGAAAATATTCTAGGCCTACCCGGTCCAATTCAAATATTGTTGGCCAACCAGGTCAGAACTGAATGCCGGCAAATACTGTGGACAATCGGGTCAAACACAACCCGAAAATAGTCTGGGCCTACCAGGTCGGAACATAATTGTTAATAAGCAGGATAATGTTCTGGGCAATCGGGTCAGACCCAACTTGAGAACTGAATCGGTAGCTAGAAAATATTCTGGGCCTACCTGGTCAGAACCAAAATATTGTTGGCCTACCAGGTAGCCAGCCGGAAAATGTCGGGGAAAATCAGGTCAGACCCGAGTGAAGAACCAAATCAGTAACCAGAAAATATTCTGGGCCTACTGGGTCGGAACATAATGGTTAGCTGGCTGGATAATATTCTGGGCAATCGGGTCAGACCCGACTTGAGAACTGAATTGGTCGCTACAAAA
>MU130573.1:152939-168236 GCA_015039465.1 Phlegmacium glaucopus
GTCAAGCATTGCACCAAGCGACCTTCCTTCCGAGTATGGTAAGAATAAGAGAGACATGGCGATATTGGTTTGTGACCTCCTGTTTATCTTTGGCCGACCCAGAATGCTTCTTGGGTGTTTGGCCAAAATGCAGCCCGATTGCTGCCTGGGTTTTGCGTGATCACTTCAGAATTGCTACCCAAATTCGAGGTTCCCGGGTCACTCCCCAGAATACATTCCAGTTGCACACTCGAAACAGAGAAAAGAAATCTGGTCAGCATTCCTGTCTCGCCGCAATGCATCATGACATACCAATTCCTGCACCAGCGAGAAATATAGCACAGGTGAAGAATTTCATGGATCTAGTATAAACTTTGAAAAAGAGTCACTGCCAGGGTTTTGTTCAGGTGATCACCCAGAACACAATACTTATACATGTACGAAATCGGCTGGAAAACGATGACAGACCGACTGTTTAAGGTACTATAGCTGTTAGGTTTCTTCTGTCCATAGGCTTTATGTATGGTTGGTTGGCTTGAATTGATTGTCATGTGGAATTCAATCGGTTATGGGCTCCAAGCCTCATTCGGCTGTTGGATTTACTTTGCATCAACCATATATTGATCGAATAAAGAGCTCGTAACGGGCGGAAGGCTCGTCAGACTTCTGATTTCCCACTCATTGCAAGAAATATTATATTTGGGTCACTATGGTGACCCATGGCTATACTACAACAAAATGATTGGGCCACAAAAGCGGGTGACCCGTCCGCGACAGATGCATCAACAAAAAACTTCTCAATATGTAACGCGCCAAAAAAAAAACCCCTGGGCAGCCAGCAAGCCGACAAAGCCACCCAACTCTATGACACCCCAACTTTACGACGCTTGCTCTCACCAGGAGTAACAATCGACCCTGACCGCTTGTTGGACTTGGGAGATTCATCCACTTCAATGATGTCGGCATCCTGAGGGAACATGGGGATGCGAGTAGAGTCGGCTCTTGGGCTTGAGAGCTCCAGTGGGGGGAGCAACTTTGGTGTTGTGGGCCGGGGAATCGGGGAGGCCGGAGTTGGGGAGCCTGGAATTGGGAAGGCCGGAGTCGGGGCGGAGGGTTTGGCTATAGAATCCTCATGTGGGAGCCCGACTACCTTGAGCAGGGCGTCGAGTTTTTCTCCGGTCTCACGCAACGCAACATGTCGGGATGTTTCCTCCACCTGTTCAAAGATGGCCCTCATAGCTGCCCCAATGTTCTCATCCCGTGTGTTTGTTGTCTCCCAGAGCAACTTAAGGCGGTTATCAAACCACTCCCAAAAAAAAAAAAAAAAAAAAAAAAAGGACAGGGACCTTGCGACGTCTACTGGCCGTTGGTCATAATCACTCACTCGGTAGGCCATGGTAACCTGGGGGCCCGTCGCTTAAGGACGACGGCCATATTAGCCGGTACGGTACACGGACCACGGGCCGTGTGAAACTTACTCATACGGTCGGTAGTCGGCAGGTCTAACCACCACGTAGTTTGGGCCACGACCCTCCTAGTCGGTACAGTAAACCGGAGAAGGACCGTGGGAACCTACTGGCCGTCAGTTTTTGGTGTTTATAGTCACGGCAACAATGGTCGGGACGGTCAACCGTGCCAATCTACTGACCGTCAGCCTGAATTATAGACGGCCACAGTACATACGGTATTACGTAACCCTTACGGCCTAAGAGAACCTTGCTGTCACGTACTGATAGGCTCGGACCTGGAATTATAACGAGGAGTGATTTAAGATCCCGGTAGTAGTGAAACCCGTGGACCACCGGGTATACCTACTGGCCGTAACCTTCTCGGTCCTAGGTACGGCCATAGTAGTCTATACGGCCATGGTGGTCCATATGGCCGAATACGACCATAATGGTCTGTACAGCCGTCTAGGGACCGGGTTGCCGGTCACAGTCCTAGGTACGGCCATAGTAGTCTATACGGCCATAATGGTCTGTACAGCCGTCTAGGGACCGGGTTGAAGCTACTGACCGTCAGCTCGGATTACTGACCGTCAACCCGGCTTACTGGCCCTCAACCCGGATTACAGGTGGTAACGACACGGTCCTGTGTAAACCTTACGGCCTTACCCGCATGTACCGACCTGTAAATGTTCCCTGTGTAAAAAGGAATAAGATTGAATCACATTGATTTACGATCGGACTGATAGAGAGACTCGTGGACTAGGTGACAACGGCCCCAGTCACCAGTTCCTCCAAAGTTACAATGCTTGAACCAGCATACGGCTTGGTTCACACATGAGACACTTCCGGACGTTCAACCGCTTCCGGAATATGTAGGAGAGCAGGCTGAAGTAAGAGAGGTCAAGACGGTATATATTGGCTACACGTCGTAGAAACATAGCAACCGGCTGACCGTACCACGCTAGCGCCGGCATAGTACAGGCATTGGGATGAACAGCAGGCATTATGGCCCATTCCTGGAATTGGTATGGTACGACACAGTGTGTGTATTTCTATATATGGTAGGTGGTATTCCCAGATTTAGTGCATTCTGGGAACCTGCACCATCCGACACACTGTGTCCGTTCTGGGAATCATATGGTACGACACACTGTAGTGTCTCAACCTGGCTTATGCCTCGTCGTCGTTCACTTGTTGTTGTTGTTGTTCACTTGTCATTGTTGTTGTTCGTTTGTCCATTGTTGTTCATTTGTCATTGTTCATCCATCATCATTGTTGTTCGTTTGTCATTGTCGTCGTTCGTTTGTCATTGTTTGTCCATTGTCGTCGTCTGTTCATTTGTCGTCTGTGCGTGCGTGTGTCATCATACATTTGTTTGTTGTTTGTATGTCATTTTTTTTTGTCTAGCCGTAGTTACCGTCGTCAGTTATAATAAAAAAATACCCCCCAATGAGGGGGGTTTTACATTCGTCCGTCGGTCATCATCATTTGCTGTGTTGTCGAGTCATCGCCAATGAGAATTAAAAAAACCCCCCCTAGTGAAGGGGGGGTGGTGTGCAGTGGTGGAGGTGTGTTGTGGTGGTGGTTTGGTCGATGTAGTCGTCGTATGCTGTAGTTCATCGTTAGTAGTGAAATTAAATGAATAAAAAATAAAAAATAAAAACCAAAACCCCCCTAGCGAGGGGGGTTACCAGCCATGTTTGTTGTTGTTGTTGTTGTTGGTGGTTGTTGGTGGTTGTGGTCTGTTGTCATCGTTGGTGGTTGTGGTTGGTGGTTATGGTTCGTTGTTGTTGTCATGGTTCACTGTCGCCGTCCATCCTCTTGGTTTGCTGTTGTGGTGGTGATTGTGAGAGGTGGTGGTTGTGAGACGACGTACTGTTGTTTGTTGATTTGTGAGATGTGTCACATGTGGTCACGTGACCACCTCACAGCCTAAACAAAATACATTATTGTGATGGTAGATATTGCCAGTTTTATTATATAACTTAAATTTATTTCTGTGTTACTTCGGAATTGTGGATTCTGATGGGATCAGAGTTGGAATCTGCTCGGAATCCACTTGGAATCCACTTGAAATTGAGTTGGAATTCTCAATTCGGACTCGGAGTCTGAGCAGATTCTGAGTAATTTACTCAGAATACATTCCGACCAAAGTCATGAAATTGAGGGGGTTACCTGCCAGAAAATATTCCCCTCAGAGTCCGAGTTTGCTCCTCGGAATGCTTGGAATCCATTCAGATCCAATTCGGATTCCGAGCGGAAACCGTGGGGCACTGTAAAGACCTCGCTAATTTGTTTGCTCTGTAAGCCAACCTTTCCTGAACTACTAAATGCCCATGAGGGGATCCTGCCAGGCACTGCTCCCAGCATTCCATACAGTGTCAGATATGCCGCTGCCCTCAAAGCTGCCAAGGATCATCTGGGCCATATTGAATACCTTGAAGACCAGGCATTCGTGACAGGTTGTACCCTCCAGAAGATTGAGAGTAACATTGAAAGGTGGTTGATGAGCTGGGACCAGTAAATACTTTGTGTATCTTCATTACTTTCTTTGATACTTCAAATCTGTCTCTCCCTCAACAGCTCATTGAGGCCTGGATGGATCGGGCAGTCAACAAGGCATACAATTTTGAATTTCAGATGTAAAGGACAAAAAACTACAAAAAAAAGAAAGGAAGAAGGTTCCAGTGGGCGTAGTCATCATAAAGGGTGGGGGAGAAGCTTTTGGTAGTCGGCTTCCTGGAACCAACCCCTGCTTGGGAGACCAAGTCGATTCAACACATTGTCACGCATGTAGAAAGAAATGGCTGCCCAATTGCCTTCACAAATGGCACCATGCTGGAAGATCTTTGATGACACCCCAATGATTGTCCCTGGGTTATATTTGAAGGTGTAGCCAATGGCAGGCACATTGTATTGGCCGTTATCATATTCACCCAATGCCAACATTAAGTCCATCCACTCAACCCGTCCACCTGTATCACAGTGTAATGGTGTCACCCAATTGCTGATGACCGAGAGGGCTGAAAATGGCATCTGCCAAATGTCCAAAACTTCACAAAGTCTGGTTGGGTTGTTGCACACCTTGGGTCCGACTGTAAGGCTCATAGAGCCTTCACTCCGAGGTCAAAGAGTTCCGGTTGGACAATGCTAAGAATGCCTCCCATTAAGGCAAACAGCAAATGGCTTTTAATCAACCAGTTGCATGTCGGGCTGTCTTTTATGAGATCAACCGATACCTTCAGCTTGTGTTCCTCGGACTGCCCTACCAATCAGTTTAATTAAGACTCCAATGGGCACCTACATACCTCATGGCCCTGCTCAAACCAAGCAGGAGATATATTCATGTTTCCAGCTTTCAAACCGCCTTCAACTGGCCGGTAGTACTCTGGTGATGTTCGCCAATTACCCGACGGCTTATTGTCAAGCTTTAACGCCCAGTTCAGCATGTTAAGGTCCCTAAACATCAACTCCTATCTTCACATCAAAGTCTGTCCATTGTGAAACTTGAAAGCTCACTGGTACCTGACGTTCAGGTTGTAAAATATTTGGCAAGTACCACAGCAGCATCCAGCCATGACAATTGGTGATGGTGCACAGTGCGATCTGGAGGTGATGGGTTGTTTTCAATGGCTTGAACAATCTTCACAGTACTTCTTCATGATTGGTAGTGATCCCAGTGTATTTCACCCCAACA
Organism: Phlegmacium glaucopus; assembly: GCA_015039465.1. NCBI lineage: Eukaryota > Fungi > Basidiomycota > Agaricomycetes > Agaricales > Cortinariaceae > Phlegmacium > Phlegmacium glaucopus. The sequence continues at coordinate 158,064 of MU130573.1, forward strand.
TGATCAGCATATCGCTGTCGCGCACCAATACTGATTGGTAGCGTGAGAAGAAAGCTTAAAAGTCGGTCATCTCCACCCAATCCACCAAAAGTGCTAATCGGGCCACGTCCTGGTGCAGAAAAGCAGGAGCTGGGAGTGAATTTCCGCCGACTGGGTGATAGCCGTGAGGTGGATCCCACCAATTTCAAGGTATATAAATCTCTCGGGGTTCACCAGACTTTCTGGGCTAATTCATTTGCTCTGTAAGCCAACCTTTCCTGAACTACTAAATGCCCATGAGGGGATCCGGCCAGGCACTGCTCCCAGCATTCCATACGGTGTCGGATATGCCGCTGCCCTCAAAGCTGCCGAGGATCATCTGGGCCATATTGAATACCTTGAAGACCAGGCATTCGTGACAGGTTGTACCCTCCAGAAGATTGAGAATAACATTGAAAGGTGGTTGACAAGCTGGGAGTAAATACTTTGTGTATCTTCATTACTTTCTTTGATACTTCAAATCCGTCTCTCCCTCAACAGCTCATTGAGGCCTGGATGGATCGGGCAGTCAACGAGGCATACAATTTTGACTTTCAGATGTAAGGGACAAAAAACTACAAAAAAAGAAAGGAAGAAGGTTCCGGTGGGCGTAGTCATTGTAAAGGGTGGGGGAGAAGCTTTCGGTAGTCGGCTTCGTGGAACCAACCCCCGCTTGGGAGACCAAGTCGATTCAACACGTTGTCACGCATGTAGAAAGAAATGGCTGCCCGATTGCCTTCACAAATGGCACCATGCCGGAAGATCTTTGACGACACCCCAACAATTGTCCCTGGGTTATATTTGAAGGTGTAGCCAATGGCAGGCACATTGTATCAGCCGTTATCATATTCACCCAATGCCAACATTAAGTCCATCCACTCGACCCGTCCACCTGTATCACAGTGTAATGGTGTCACCCGATTACTGATGACCGAGAGGGCCGAAAATGGCATCTGCCAAATGTCCAAAACCTCACAAAGTCTGGTCGGGTTGTCGCACACCTGTGGGTCCGACTGTAAGGCTTGTAGAGCCTTCACTCCGAGGTCAAAGAGTTCCGGTTGGACAATGCTGAGAATGCCTCCCATTAAGGCAAACAGCAAATGGCTTTTAATCAACCAGTCGCATGTCGGGCTGTCTTTTATGAGATCAACCGATACCTTCAGCTTGTGTTCCTCGGACTGCCCTACCAATCAGTTTAATTAAGACTCCAATGGGTGCCTCCATACCTCGTGGCCCTGCTCAAACCAAGCAGGAGATATATTCATGCTTCCAGCTTTCAAACCGCCTTCAACCGGCCAGTAGTACTCTGGTGATGTTCGCCAATTACCCGACGGCTTATTGTCAAGCTTTAACGCCCGGTTCAACATGTTAAGGTCCCTAAACATCAACTCCTATCTTCACATCAAAGTCTGTCCATTGTGAAACTTGAAAGCTCACTGGTACCTGACGTTCAGGTCGTAAAATATTTGGCAAGTACCACAGCAGCATCCGGCTGTGACGATCGGTGATGGTGCATGGTGTGATCTGGAGGTGATGGGTTGTTTTCAATGGCTTGAACGATCTTTGCAGTACTTCTTCATGATCGGTAGTGATCCCAGTGTATTTCACCCCAACATGATCAGCATATCGCCTAACATCCCAGTTGGTTGAAACTAATCAAAATGAATCAAAAGCATCACGGTGAAATGCGAGCAGATAAAACCTTGGTTGTGGAAGGCACGCGCTAAGACATCCAACACCAGATCGACGTCCAACGCAAATTCAACTGACCACCCATGCGGGTGTTGGATCTCCAGATCAGGCTGTTCCATCCCGAGGGTGCTGAGCAATACACTTGGAAACTTCGTTTGCATATAGGTTGCTACCATGCAGGTCTCTTGAAGCACTGGGACGTCAGACATGGTGGTAAGGTAATTGAATGACAAATCATTTTTTGTGCGATTCCAAAAGCACGTCGGTGATATTGGATCCAATTCTACCTGGATTCGGCACAAATCACCTCCGTGTGGAATCTGGGCATCTTGCAGCAATATAACCGGTCTCAACAGACCTACAATGTTTAATTAGCCCACACCTATCAAATAGATATGCACCACTTCTGGTCACATAAGGTCACCAGCTCATCTTCATCACTGGCCGATGACCAACTTGCAACAGCGACATCAGCCAAGGCAGAAGCAGCCTGTGCCGACTGTAGCAAGGTATGGTCATCACCACTTGCTGATGATTTGCCCATGATCGGCACTGAGGCCGGTGCCGGCACTGACAAATACCAGTGAACAATTGGGTGATCCCCCGGAACAATTGGGTGATCCCCTGGAACAATTGGGTGATCCCCGGAACAATCGGGTGGTCCATTAAAAATCGGGTGATCCCTGTATTATTCTTTTCTGGCCCAATGGTGTTCCCATTCGGCAGTCTGACAAGCTGACCTGAGGAACCATCGAAGTTCAATAACATAGATTGGGTGGCTGGCTAATTGGGAGGATCGGGCGAATAGACGATATTTTGCAGGCAACCACCCATTGTCAATCGGCATTTCTTTTACATGGCCGACCGGATGAACAGCCAAAGTTCTATAAAGGCCAAATCTAAGCGCAAAAACACCCTCAAAATCCACAAAACAGCTCCCTAGGACCCATCCACATACCCTCTCCTCCTCGGTCTCTTATCAACACATGTATGGGTATCTTCGGTTCACAAAAAGGTACTTCCAAACCATGTTTCATGAGGAGGCTTCAACGCAAATTGAAAATAAGTGAAAAAGAGTGTTTCAGAGGCCTCTCTTGAGTTCAACTATGAAACTACATTGGCTTTGTTCACTTTTCATTCTCTTACCCCCCACTTTCATCATCTCAGTGGAATTCCAGTGAATTCCTCCCTTAAGTTCGCTTTTCTTGCCCCTTACTGTCAATCTATCCCCTATCCCTCAACCGCTATAGTCTTACTGAAGACTCTCTCTTGCTCATCCTCATCCTCGTCTTATACCTCATTCATCTTCCAAGACCTTCATCCTCCTCCTTCTCTTCTCTATTCTTTCCTCTAACCTCTGTGTGTTAAAAGTCAAGGTTATACCTTCCCTAAACGAACAACAGGGAGTCTCTTGACCTAAGGTCTGGTCCACTGCTCTCTGGTTGGTGTTTATATACAACAACAACAACGATTTATATCGCCTAACATCCCAGTCAGTTGAAACTAATTGAAATGAATCAAAAGCATCACAGTGAAATGCGAGCAGATAAAACCTTGGTTGTGGAAGGCACGCGCTAAGACATCCAATGCCAGATCGACGTCCAACGCAAATTCAACTGACCACCCATGCGGGTGTTCCATCTCAAGGGTGCTGAGCAATACACTTGGAAACTTTGTTTGCATATAGGTTGCTACCATGCAGGTCTCTTGAAGCACTGGGACGTCAGACATGGTGGTAAGGTAATTGAATGACAAATCATTTTTTTGTGCAATTCCAATTCTACCTGGATTCGGCACAAATCACCTCCGTGTGGAATGTGGGCATCTTGCAGCAATATAACCAGTCTGCCAACAGACCTACAATGTTTAATTAATTAGCCCACACCTATCAAATAGATATGCACCACTTCTGGTCACATAAGGTCACCAGCTCATCTTCATCACTGGCCGATGACCAACTTGCAGCAGCGACATCAGCCAAGGCAGAAGCAGCCTGTGCCGACTGTAGCAAGTTATGGTCATCATCACTTGCTGATAATTTGCCCATGATTGGCACTGGGGCCGGTGCCGGCACTGACAAATACCAGTGAACAATTGGCTGATCCCCCAGAACAATCAGGTGGTCCATTAAAAATCGGGTGATCCCTGTGTTATTCTTTTCTGGCCCAATGGTGTTCCCATTCGGCAGTCTGACAAGCTGACCTGAGGAACCATCGAAGTTCAATAACATGGATTGGGTGGCTGGATAATTGGGAGGATTGGGCGAATAGACATTATTTTTCAGGTAACCACCCATTGTCAATCGGCATTTCTTCCACATGGCCGACCAGATGAACAGCCAAAGTTCTATAAAGGCCAAATCTAAATGCAAAAACACCCTCAAAATCCACAAAACAGCTCCCTAGGACCCATCCACATACCCTCTCCTCCTTGGTCTCTTATCAACACATGTATGGGTATCTTCGGTTCACTAAAAGGTACTTCCAAACCATGTTTCATGAGGAGGCTTCAACGCAAATTGAAAATAAGTGAAAAAGAGTGTTTCAGAGGCCTCTCTTGAGTTCAACTATGAAACTACATTGGCTTTGTTCACTTTTCATTCGAGACATTTTCCCTCTTCATCTTGCATTTGCCAAATTACATAAAATTCAAACTGTCGATGCCTGGCATCTTGCCTAGGCCTATAGTCCAGCGAAAAATGAAGATCTCTATGCTCCCCATCATGTTTATTGTCCATAAGTACATGGCTGGCGGGATTAGAATAAAGTTCAGTATAATTCTCCTTGTGGTTCATAACATGCGCGAGAGCCTTATGTTATGTCTCCTCTATCACTTACTGCAATGTGGAGGCGCCAAGTACACACCAGCCATTGCATTGTAGTCAGATAGGTTACTGACCAGTATAGTTTGAATTTTGTGAATATAGATTGTATCAGTATTCCTAACTGCGCAAAATTGAACCAGGTCACAGCTTGCATGTATGATAATGTTTCTGCCGAGTCTCAGCCTGGTATGGCATCTATTCACTGACCGATGCAGATTGCAAAGAATCTTGTACGCACGGGCCAGGCCATACTGACCCTTAAATGGCAAGCCTTTATCCCAATTTAGCCTATTCTGATGCACCATCATAAGTCGGGTTGGCCAGAATACACAGATCAATGGGTTTGTTAGCGTTCCTAGTTTCCCTAGTTTTTTAGTGACCCTGTTTTTTACTAGTTCTTGGCCTTGGTTTCATTCTTCCCTCCCCCTCATCAACACTGACCGCCTAGATGTCTGCCCCATCCACTCCCGTGTTGCCCAGCACTAATGCGCCAGCCGATAAAGCCAAACTATTAACTGAAGACAAGATGAACATAGTGAGGAAATGGCTAGAGCGGTACAAGAAGGTGGAAAAGGGGCCACAGCGACACAACATGTTGAAATATGATGTCCTACCTCGACTCTTCACCCTCAATAGACATCTCAAAGATGATGAATGGAAACTCCAAAAGTTGGTAAGTGGATAAAATTATAATATGGCGTTATTGCTTTGACTTAGTAAATGTCTAGCAAGTGAAGCGTTGGTTTCAGAACCAGTCCCGCACATCAAGCGCTACCACTCGGCTCTCTCTGAAAAAGAATGTGTCCCTTAAGCAAGTCACCTGCCACATCTACAAGGCAGAAATTGCTTCCATTGCAGAAAGGATAGGGGATGGGGCAAAACCTGGCACCCAACAGTATATTCAGTTCTTTCAAGGGGCCCTCACAGAGTTTATGGATGGACTGGATGAGGAAAGTCAGGCGCGGTTGGAGGATGAACGGGCTAAATGGCAGAGTGTAGGACACCTGCCTGAAATTCAAAGAAAGGTGGCCCAGGGGATGGGTCAGAGTTTCCTGGAGAAGTCTGCCCAGACACAGTACAATGAAATGGGGATGCAAAGTGTTGTTTGGGAGTTCCACAAAAATAGAGCCGGTATGAAACTGTTCCAACTATGAGTTGGACCATAATTATATATCTCGGCCACACTGATATTTTTTCTGTAGCCATGACTTCAATGGGAATCTTGGCAAAGTCAAGGTCCAGTCATTTAAAGAAAAATACCCAGAAGCCACACAAGATTTTACAGCGGCTTGGATCAAATACATGACATATTGTTATGAAGTTAAGTCGGGTGAACAAGTGGAGTTGGGCACACAGAGTCAGACTACAACAACCTTGATGGAACTTGAGCGGGATGTGAAAGGGTTCCCATTGCTACCTGACGCAAGTGTAGGGGACACCTTGGCATTTATGAAGAAGATGATATGAAGTTTCATCACGGCTCATTACCATACATTAACCCGATTTGACCGGTTGGTGATTTATTGTGGAGGTAGATGAATAAGAAACGGTTGAAATGTACCAACGTTTTGCACAGTGGAAATTTTGCAGCATTGGGATCATGTGATCCTTCGCTCCTTTCTTTCATCCATCATCATCAGATGCTGTATTTTATTTGCAATTAGCAGTAAATTATTCTTTTTGTTCGTCTTCACGTTCTCTTTCGTTCTCTTTCACGTTCTTTTTCGCTTCATCGCTTTTCCAACGCATTCCTCAAAGACTCTTTTTCGACACCCTTTTTCTGTTGTTTTGTACTCTCTTCACTCAGTAATTTACCATGCGTAGGGTCAGATCTAAGCACCCTGCTCCTGTCGCAGTCCCTGTGGATGGTACCGACAGTGGCCAGGGTTCAGGTCCTCTGTCCAATGCCTTCATCGCTGAGATGGAACCTCACCCTATGCCTGGGGGGAGTCGGCGTATTGAAGCTCCCTCAAATATATCCCGTTTCGAAGTGCGTAGATCCTCGCGTGTGGCATCTAGAGGCCATTCAGCCCAACCGGCAATTCTTCCGACCACGTATGTTGCAGCTCCTCCCGGTACTCATCGTACCGTTGGCTATGTTTATGAAGTTCTCCCCTCCATCGCCGATCCCAGTCCCTCTGTCCATGTGCATACTGGAGGCCTTCGGACCAACCTGGGAATGGGGATGACTCTCGGGGCATCCCCATACCCCAGTCAAGTCTGGAACCCATGGAGGCCAACTTCTCGGGTTGCAAATGTTCTGCTACAAACGAGGCACCTGGTTCTCCACGTCTCATTCGTCGTCCTACTCGTCCCAACCCACCACACCTGCGCGTTCAGGTCACACTCAATTATCTGGGGCTCCCATCTCGAGCCCTATCGCTTCCAATCCCCTCCTGCAACATCCTCCATATGCACGCATGCACACACCATCGCCTGGGAGGAAAACTACCTCCCTGCGCACGCAGGATGCAAACGCTGCGTGGGCTGCTGCTGAAGGTCTGCTGCCTATCTCCGGAGCATTTCGCATGCCAGGCTATGCGCCCGCTCACATCGTAGGAGGCATTACCTACAGTGTTTGTTCTTCACACACTGAGCATCCCGGGCCTGCTAGCCCCGCGTTTGCCAGTCAATTGTCTGTGGAGCATCCTGGATCAATGCAATTTGTTCCAAATGGCCTGCAGCGCCACCCTTCTGAACGCAGTCAAAGGGAGAGCCGCATTGCTCTAGCAAACACATCCTCACAGCCTCGCAGGCTCGCTTCAGGGGTTTGTGTTTATTTTAATGCTCATTTCTGGATATTGACTCGCATATAGTCACATTTCCACCATCCTTGGGATGTACCAGCCATTGGTGAGGCTCACCAGGCTCGAGCACCAGAAAGCCACCCGCATGGTGTGTGTACATACTTTTATTGCTGTATCGTCTATTAATGCGCATATAGTCGGGTCCTCACCTGCTGGTATCCACCCCGCATGCTGGAAATGGTACGCGTATGCCCAACCCTGCCAATCCTTTGACTGCTTCGCATCTACGGGAACTCACTCGTCAGCATCTTGCTCAGCATTGAGCAACTTCGCAGCCTAATCCTAATCTGTCACCTTCCACGCACCACCTTGGGTCACCAAGGCCGCAGCTTGATGTGAACGCAGACCTCCTTGCTGCTATATCTGTGGCATTGGGTTCCGCTATTCTGAACATTACTCCAAATGTTGGCCCTTCGCAACCGAGCAGGAAGTTCTTCTCTCGCACAATCACCAACACAACTAGTGAATTACCTATTTCTGTGATTAAAGAATTGAAGAATGGTTTCAAGGCCTACATCCTGATGTCGTTATGTACCCACAAGGCATGCTCCAATGCCATGCGGTCAACTGATGCCTTTGATACAGAGATTGGGATGAATGAGAGGGGCGAGATCCGATTAAAGCAGAAGACCTTTACTGCCGTGAAAGACCATTCCATTACTACCAACGACTTCACTGAAATTCGTGAGAATTTCACCCAGGGTATGAGGAAGTACCTCATCCTTGGCGACGACATTCTCCCTGCTGGCGAACGCGCTTTGGATTGTGCAGACATGTTTCAGGAGTTTTTCAGCGTCATAGCTGCACGACCGGATTATACGCAGGATTGGCCTTCCTACCGGGGCTATATCATTGAATCATATACTTCATGGATTGGGCGTCGCGATGATTCATTTGGTCTGATCTTCGATGAACATCTTTTCCACAAATACAAGATGAAGAATCTAATACCTTCGCTCCTCGAGCAATTACGGCCCTCTACCGCCGTGTCCTCTACCTTTGGGAGCCATAGGATGCAGGGTGTGGCAGGATCTGGTGGTGGATCTAGCTTTTGAGGTTGATTGAAATTCTCCAATGGGAGCTCATCGTTCAATTCCCATCGCGGAGGTTACTCGCAGCCTTTTCTCGGCCAACCCTCTACATCGACCTTCAAATGTTATCTCTGTGGCAAACCGCACTCCCACAGAGAACACCAGGGGAACGCCAAGCATCTCATTACCAACGAACACGGCAAATGGGTCGACTGTCTCCTCGGCAATAAGATTGTCTGTATCGCCTTCAATGTCGCCACCTCCGGCTGTCGTCAAGGATCCTCTTGTTCCTATAGCCACTCATGCTCATTGTGTGGAGACCTTTCGCACGGCTCGGCAAGATGCCCGGCTTGAAACCCTTTTCCCAATTGTGACGAAACTCAAAGCTGACACCTGGGAGGTCGCTTTACATGAGGCTGGTGTCCTCCATGAGTTCCAGGATATCCCGGTAGGCCTCCGGCAAGGCTTTTTCTGTGGTCTAGAACAGTTTTCATTATCTTGCACGTCCATTCCTCACAATCATTACACATCAAAAGAAGATGAGGACTTTGTTTTTTCTAAATATGCCGAAGAGATTGAACTTGGCAGACTTTCACGCGGTTACGACAGACATGAACTTTTCTCTCTTCTTGGACACTTCCGTACCTCCCCTCTTGCTGTCGTGACTCAAGCCTGCGGCAAGAGGCGTGTTATTGTTAATCATTCATACCCTCAAAATAAACATTGCATTGACCTGACTACATTACCTCGCAATACCTCACAAAAATTTGTTATTGACCCCACCACAACTTCCATTAACACGGTCATAGACTCGAAGAATTTCCAGTACTTTACCCTCCCCCACAGGTTCCTGTCGGACTCCGCAGGACTCCTGAGGAGTCCTGCGGAGTCCTGAGGAATCCTCAGGAGTCCGGACATTTTAGGAAAGGATGTATGCAGAGTCCTGCGGAGTCCTCAGGACTCCGCAGGACTCTGCATACTAATTGACCAATTCATACTATTTTTTTTACATGGGGTTAATGACTGCTATTTTTTTTAACATTTAGAGATATGGTTACACTACTGTACACTGTTTATCTAGGGCTAGAATCATCATTGTCACTCCCTGATTCACTATTACTCTCTGATGAGTCTTCAACATCCAGTCCCAAATCTTCTTCATCACCATCCTCCTGAGATCCAGCCTTTCGCTTTTGTCGATTTATGACATATTGGGTATGGTAAAAAAGCATCACATGCAAAAACCAGTTGAAATTTCCAGGAGTCATGCGTTTAAGGATTGATTCAAATCCTCCAAGCCATGCATTGAGCTGTTCACAAACCTGTGTATTAAAGGCTCGCTTAGCATATGGCTGTCCATCATTACCATATGCAATAATAACAAGATTTGGTGCAGAGCCATCACCAGGTGAAGGATTGCAATACTTTCGGCAGAGGTAATCTGTAACACGATGATTGATGTAGTGATATGTATCCACAATAAATCTTGTTGTTTTCTCCCATTTTTCCCAGCTTTTATTTGTAACTGCAGTTCGAAGAACTTGACAACCTTTATCAATGCATATATAGTCAGGCCGAGACTCCTCAGTTGGGTACACTGACTCCAGAAAATTCAAAACATTGGTTGTTGATTCAGATCTAGCAAATTTAGTCCAGGCAACAACAACCCCACATGGTGCACAAATTGTCTCAACACAGTAGTAGCGTGCTGGGCTAAAATAGTTAGGAGAAGGTGGAGGTTCTTCACTTGGGTCATCATGTCGTTGTTGTCTGTTTGGCACCCTTAGATCTACATTCCAAG
>MU130573.1:170641-296810 GCA_015039465.1 Phlegmacium glaucopus
GAGAGTGAAAGGAAGGTGGAATAGCTGATGCCACCACCACATCATTCTCCTACACTATGTCAAAAAAATACATACCTGGTAAATAAAGAGAACTTACAAAGAGAAGAGTGGTCACAGGACCAGTATCTGTCTTTATCCACTTACACGGTTCATCATCATCAGCTGCCTCCAAGTAGCGTCCCATAAGATTCCATTGTCGATTATCAAGAACATAAACACGGTGGTTTTGCTCTATCAACAATTATTATTATAACTTATTGCAATAATTCTAGAAGATGTGAATGACTTACTTCTTACAGGTGAATAGCGACGTCCAACACACTCAAGAAGTGGGCGCAAGGTAGGATAACAGGGTGAGAGAATGGCAGTAAGAGATGAGGTGTCAACATCAACTGTACTTGGAGGATCCTTTGTAACAAAGTAATTGACTCTACCCTGAACAAGAATGGGTTCCATGGAATCAACTGGCTCATGATCTGCCATGTTAGGCACATTACCAAGGGCATGGGCTCAAAAAACACCTCCATAGGGGCGAGATGCACCAGAAGGACGTGGAGGACTTAGATCTTTAATATCAGTTGGACGACCACAAAGAATAGCTGTAGTTGCCTGAGATAAATGAGAATGAGGAGGGCTGTTCATAACAACATCTGTAATGAAATGAATTATACTAAATAGAAAATAAAAATAAAAGATATCTACCATCATCATGGGCAAGGCTAGCTTTGGAGGGCTTGCTGTGCTGACGAGCCTTACGTGTCGGGGGACCAATACGTATCTGACTAGGGTGCATAGACTTTTCACTGCTACTGTCATCCTCAGTATCATCCTCAGTGTCAGTATCAGTGCTGCTCCCATCACTATTACCGATATTGGTTTTCCTTGCCATAATCTCAGGTTCACGTGCTATGCGGAGACGAGCTCCCACCAGAGTGGGTGGAGGAGGGAGGAACGAGGCTGTTGGTGACCGAGGTGGACGTTCCGGAGGTGCGACAGATGTTGTGGCAGCCTCCAACGCATGCTCAACCCTGTAAAAAATGTATGGAATAGTTAATTTAATCAAAAAGAAAGGGAAGGGGGTTGCTTACGGTGTCAGATGGGCCGGAGTGCCCTTGGCATTCTCGACTGCGTCCTGCGCAATGCGCTGGGCACCTGTTTTCATGCTGAGACAGTGGAGGTGAGACGTTAGCTTGCCAACACTCGTAAAACGAGGGTACTTACCTTTTTTTCCCTCTTTTTTTCACTGGAGCCTTCCCTCTTGTGCTAACGCCGTCGTTGTCCTGGTAGTTGCTAAAGGTAACATGTTAGCTCACTACGCTCATAAAATGAGCGTACGAACCTCTTTTTTCCCCTTTTATTCACTTGTGTGTTCGCCTTAGCGCCGGCTTTGTCGTTGGCATCATTGACACCATCGTCGTTGCTAGAGGTGGCCCGTTAGTTCGTATATGCTCGTAAGACGAGCGTACGAACCTTTTTGTATTGTTTTTTTTTGCCGGAGCCCCCCTCTTCACGGCAACGTTGTCGTCTTCGTCATTGGCATCATTGATGCCATCGTCGTTGCTAGAGGTGGCCCGTTAGCTCGTATATGCTCGTAAGACGAGCGTACGAACCTTTTTATATAGTTTTTTTTTGCCGGAGCCCCCCTCTTCACGGCAACGTCGTCGTCGTCCTCGATGCCATCGTTATCGTACGTGATGCTGTCGTTATTGTATGTGATGCCGTCGTTATCGTACGTGATGCCGTCGTTATCGTCCTCGTCGTTAACGTCCTGGTAGCTGCTAAACACGGCACATTAGTGGCAAATGTTCGTTTTACTAGCTAACTTACCTAATTTGTACTTTTTTCTTCTTAATGCCATCGTCGTTGGCATCCTCGACGTCGTTGTCGTCTTGGTAAGCGGTTGTGGACTTGGTTCGTTTGTTTGCTGACTCGTCAGCATTCGACTGCTGGCCTTTCCAGCTGGTTGATTTCGACTTGGTGGAGGGAGGGGGAAGTGCATCGCTGTTCGAAGCAGCGGCTCGGTTGGCAGAGCGCAGCTCACGTGCGCTCATCGTGGTTGCAGTAGTTGGTGGTGAGAGAGTCGACGAGTGGTGGTGCGGGGTGTGGGAAAGGGAGAATGGAGGGGAGAAAGGGAAACGCACTCCAGGGTTGAGGGCACGGTAGTTGCCGAGACGGCGAACCTGCGATCAAAACGCACGAATTATAATTATTTATGTAGTAATTAATGGTAAAAATATATAAAACCAAATGCTGAACTAAAAATAACTGATTATATAACTATACTGAATCCGCCGGACTCCGTTTTGGCGCCTATTCCTTCGCAGTCCCTGGAACAGTCCGGTTTCCGGTTATTCCGGTTGCCAATCTGCCGGATTCTGAGGACGGAAATTTGTCCTTTTTGGCTGGGCTCTCTGCGAAAACCCAGTCCGCCGGAGTCCGCCCGGAATCTGTGGGGGAGGATAAAGACCTCAGAATTTCCAGTGTCTATGGGGGTTGTTTTCCGAGTGTTACCTGCTAGTGGCAGATGCACCTGAGGGTTCCCAGTGCGCCATTTTTGATGTGGACTCAGCTTTCCGTAACATCCCCCTCCATCCTTCTGCCCACCGCTTCCTAGCAATTACTATGAAAGGTCTCATCCACCTTGATCACGTTCTCAACTTCGGCGTGTCGCCCTCTCCTGGAATATTTGGCAGAGTTGCTGATGCCTTAGTCTGGATATTGTTGACTCGGGGCGTGAACACTGTCATCAAGTGGGTGGATGATTTTATTTTCTTCCGTTATCCTTCGGCGCTGATAGGACTGAAAGTTGAATACCTATGGATTATTCAATTTTTCATAATATTATTCTTCAATTGAATCAACAAGATCAATAACCCAACTATGAATTAATCTACAAATTGATATTGTAAGGGTCAAAAGTGTTGACTACACTTGTTGATTAAACTGGAAATTGCATAGTAATAAATGTTAAAGCAGCAGATAACTATGATCTGAATTGATCTATTTATCATACTGTTAAACAACACTACAAAAAAGTTCAGACTCTAACCATACAAAATCCATAATGGTCAAATGAACTACTTGCAATCTAAAGTAACTATCAAAGTCTACAACTATGAAGGATTGTTATACAAGTCCTAAGGATAACATCAGTAAGTCAAATATCAATAAAAGGTCCTAATAATGAAGCATGTGATATCATGTGACATCATGTGACATCATGTGATACATGTGATACCATGTGACATCATGTGACATTTTGTGACATTTGTAACATTTTTGTAACATTTTGTCACATTTTGTGACATTATGAAACATATGACATCATAAAACAATGATCAGTCATCTAGAAACAAGACATGACATCATAAAACAATGATCAGTCATCTAGAAACAAGACATGACATCATAAAACAAGGATTTATCATCCAAAAACAAGACATGACATCATAAAATAGCATCAGTAATCATAAAACATAGACATGACATCACAGACTCTTACCTAATTTTGTTTCTCATTTATGTATAAAAGTAGCTAGAAAGCACCAGTAAAATTAGTGAATTTGCACTCTTCCTTTCTTTCCCAAGTTTCAGCGCTCTGAATTGGCACAAGTTAGAATTGGAATTACAAGTGGACTTGCTTTGCTTCACTCAGTTCAAAGGGTATTAAATCCTAAAGGGGCTTACCTTTGTTCTGTGTAAACCAAGAATATTAAATCCTTTAGGGACTTGTCTTGGAAGCAAGGATATTAAATCCTTTGTCAGAGTCTGAGGAGAAATCCTTGTACTATAAAGCTGTTTCATAGTCTGCCTCTGGGACTTTAAATCATTTGTTGTGGATAGTCAAAGAATATTAAACCCTAAAGGGGCTTGTCTTTGTACTACCAAAATTGGTTATCATATAGACAAAGGATATTAAATCCTATAGGGACTTGCCTTTGTTCTATCAAAAAGCACTATATAATAGTCTAAGAAATTGGACTATAAACTTGTTATCAGAATCATAGTCTAGAGAAATTTGGACTTTAAACTTGAATCATAGTCCAGAACAACTTGGATTTTAAAAAGTGTGTTGCTGTTTTATTCAAGAGTATACTGGTTATACTTTCAAGGAAACCCCAACTTGCACAAAAACAGAGTTTGTTGGTCATTAAAGTTATTGGTTTCTGGATTTGTTGTAGACAAATTCCTAAAAACGGTAATCCCTTGATTACCATATAAAGCCAAACTCAATCATATCAGCGCGTCGGTCAGATGGTTCTTATGAGTACTCTTACTCTTCCCAACTCATCTGGGATATCGCGGAAGAACTAGGCTGGCCATGGGCGCCAAGTAAATTTGTCGATTTCTCCTCTAAATTCACGTACATTGGTTTCTCGTGGGACCTTTCCTCTAAGACCGTACAGCTTCCACAGCAGAAGAAATTAAGATATCTTGAACGCATCTCGACTTGGTCTCTTTCCTCTTATCATAGCGCTAAAGAGGCTGAGAAACTTATTGGCACGCTGAACCATGTTTGTTTGGTGGTTCCCGAAGGACATTCACATTTGGTCACGTTGTATAAATTCCGTGGTGGTTTTAAAGATACAAATTCAACCGAAGTGAAGCACCGCATATCAGTTGGCATCTTTGAAGACTTACAATGGTGGCACCAGCACCTTCAAGATGACTTTGTCGGCACAAAGATTATTCGCCCTCCTAATCCATCTGACAACCTGCTGTTTGTCGATGCTTCCACCACTTGGGGCCTTGGTCTGGTTCTCGACGGCAAGTGGCTCGCGTGGCAGTTCAAGGATGGCTGGCAAACAGATGGGCGAGAGATTGGTTGGGGGGAGATGGTCGCCGTCAAATTGGCCATCTGCACTCTCGCTTCTAGCAGATTCAACAATTGCCATATCATTGTTTGTTCTGACAACCAAGGCCTCGTTGGTGCTTTGAAGGCTGGCCGTTCCAGGGGCACCCAACAAATGCTATTCTACGGGAAATCGTCAAGCTTATTCAAGAGCATAATATCTGGATCTCCTGTCACTGGATCCCAACTTCAGACAATCCTGCAGATGGACCTTCCTGCAGTTTGTTCCCCAGCAAAAAATCTCTCTACGCTTTTCCTCCAAAGATCCCCCCTCATCTTTCACCTTATGTGCACAAATCAGTAGAATACCATAATCTCCATGTATAATGATTGAGCCTTCTATTTTAATGATGCCCATAGACTGCTTTGATTACACTGTACACTTTTCAATCCCTCTCCACCACCTTAGAGCTTAGTTCATTACACGATGCCAGCGATACGACAAAATAAGATTTCTTCTCACTCTACCAAGCTGCTCCGCTTAGCCAACATTCATGGCGGCCACATGAAATACCAGTGTTTTTGTCCTCAGCCATATCCACCACAACCCCCTATATCGTCTGTGAACCCGAGACATTCCACCCTCCTTCTACCCTCCAACCTCGTTGAAAAAATCAACCAAGCACAGGGAGCCGCTGTCAGCAAATCAACGCAGGAGAAAGACGCGAGCAGACTTCGGGATTTTCTGGTCTTCTGCGAAGGTCTTGGTATTCATAATAAACATGCGCTTCCAGCCAGAGAGGATCTTCTTATAGCCTGGGCTTCTTCTTATGCTGGCCAACTCGCAGGAAAAACAGTGAGCGCTAAAATCTCAGCCGTTAAGAAGGAGCATGCCTGTAGAGGATTGCCTTGGTATGGCAGTGAACACTTACAACTCATCCTCAAAGGTGTTGAAGGTTTACGACCACCTTCCTCTTTCTTTGCTAAGAGATCACCTGTCACCATCTCTATGCTTGAACATCTGAACAATAGCTTGAATTGATCTTCTGGTCTTGACAATTGCGTACGCGCTATCTGCTACCTTGCATTCTTTTGCCAATTGCGCATTGGCGAGATTCTACCTCCCACAAAAGACGTCAAAAAATTTGATTTGACTCGCCATGCGACCTTTGCACACATCACAGAATCCACTGCTACGAATGGTTCCTGTAATCTCCATCTACCCTGGTCAAAAACTCAGAAAGCTCGAGGTGACGACGTCTGGATTCCCAGACAAGAAGCGCCTTTGGACCCAATTCATGCGCTCCATAAGCATTTCTTGAAGAACAGGCTCCTTCTTTCCCACCCCATCGCTGCATACCGTGATACCCATGGGAACATCACCACACTCACCTGAGCAAAATTCATTCAGCGCATAAATCAAATATTACAATCGTCTAGGCAGAAATATCCTCGAATTACCGGCCACTGCATTCGTATAGGAGGCACCACTTTCTATCTCATATCAGGGGTCCCCCCAGATATGGTGAAAAAATTTGGCCGGTGGAGGTCTCAGGCATTCCTTGAATATTGGTGTTGTTTAGACTACTTAGGAAAAATACACCTCGACATGCTCCCCCTCAACCTACAATCACAACCATGACAAATTTGTAACTTCCCTAAGGCTAGACGTTCGTCTCCCGGGTTAATCTCCGTCCATGACTACAATGCGCCTTAGGCTAGTTCCAACATTTGGGTTTACCGTAGTCATTTCCTCCGTTCAACCCCGGTTTGACGAATGGAATTTATGGAGGCTGATTCAGGATCAATTTATTTCGGCTTTAGATTCTATCACGTCGCTACCACTCCCAGAATAATTAGTAGGTTTCGTCTAGATTGGATTTGTACATTCTTAGCAACTGCAGTATAATTTATATTCTATAATCAAACTGAATTTACAAGGCTACTAGTTCAACCATTAGCAAAACTGATGTTTTCCAGGTTTTGCATCGGGGCGCAAACAGGATCGGGTCCCCTGGAAACAAATCAAGGAACACACCAGCTATTTCATTGACAACAAATATCTACCTGAACCTGTGGAGGCTCTTCAACCGGTAATTGAAGATCCCAGTGACATGAAGAAGGAGCAGATCACCCTGCTACTGGAACATTGGCGATGACCAGTTCTGGGTTTTGACTTCTTTAGGTTCAGCCACGTCTTGGTGAACAGCAAGAGTGAAGAAACAAGGCCTGCATTATATAAAATATCCCCTGCCCCTCAGAATGGTGAAGTCATCCCGACAAGTTCAATCAATGAAGCACCACCATTGGAGTGGGATGTGGAATATAATGACCAGCCATTTTGGTTCACTCCAGGTCATAGCGATGATGAGAGCATGGAACCATCCAACAACCTGGAGTTAGATTCACTACCACCAAATCCTGTCCTTGAGGCACCACTCTTGACTCTCATCGGAACAGAGAGTATTCCCTCAACGGTTCCGACTCCCATCATTGACCCACAATTGATGGGACTACAGTACAGGTCCCCACTGCAAAGTCCCAGGGAATCCGCTCCACCAGATACTGCTGGCCAAACACCACCCCAACCCCAACCCCAACCCCAACCATGCCCTAAAGGTAAGAAGACTGCAGCTACAACGGCTGCCACAGACCCAGAACAAGAGCTGGGTCGTACAAAGCGTGTTGCAAAGTGCAAGCTAGACCTTTATGAGGCAGAAGAATTGAAGGCTGCTGAACGTGCGGAAAAGAAGGCCTGGGACAAACAAGAGGCTTGGGTGAAGGGACAAAAGAGGAAGTGAATGGTGGGCAGAACAAGGCAAAACGACCCACAGGACCCTGCCAACTTCACTAATTCTGATTGGGCCAATTTGATTATCATAGCTACTCTATTTACATTATAATACTTGGTACATAGTCTGCATCAGAATCAGAATATCCGTTAAATGATAATGACTGTGGTGTGAAAGACTGGTTAGTGCTTGGCCCAGAGTTTGTGCTGGGACCAGCAATCGGGTTGTGTTCCATGTTGGTGTCACATCCCTCAAAAACCTCATATAGCAAGTTTTTGAGGTCAGTCAGGGTCAGGGTGTCCAACCAGCTGTGGAGCTGATACTTCCTCAAAGCCTTGAGGTGTAAGATATACCGGGTTGCTGCAATCCGCTGTTCTTCCATGGTGATCATTAACGAGCGCACGGTCTGATTGGCCTTTTTAACCTCCCCAAAAATGCTAAGGAGTCTTTCCTTGCATGCCCAAGATTTGCAGGTGCTCGGGCTGGTTGTCTCCGGAGGTGCGCTTCCAGGGTCTGGGGATGCATTTTTATTTGCCCAAATGTGACCATACTGCCGATCAGACAATGTTAACAGAATCGGGATCCACAGAAATAAAATAACTTACTTTCAAGATATGCCATGAGAAAGCTTCCTCGCCGTCCACTCGTACTTGTGGATAGTTCTGCCACTGGTCTTCTCTATTCCACCAATTATGGTAATATTCCTCAACGGCTTCAGTCAGGTCCTGGGGATCGGGCACACATTCTATCTCCTGCCACATTGCCTTGGACAATGTAAATTCCAGGCTGCCATTGGGGTGGATAGACTGTGACAGTCCCTGAAGGAAGTTGGGGATGTCGAGGAAAATATTGAAATAGGATGCAGTATACCCAACGTTGGCCATAGCAACATCCTACTTATAGATTAGTCTGGCCTTTTTAAAGTTTCAACTTTGATGTACTTACTAATTTATTTTGCAAGCCTGTCCACCACCACTGCATGGCTTCGGGCGGTGGTGCTGATATGGCCCATTTGCACAGAGCAGCCTGGAGCCTTGATGTCATGTAGTTGAGCCGTGCCATCTCATCATTGTCATGTTTTTGTTGCTTGGATGCTGGGAAATATCGGAACATGTGAATGATGGTTGGTGGTTCACAGTCAGACATAGTGGTTGTCAATCAATGTTTTTTTTAAAAAAAGAAGATCAATTGGAATTGGAATTCTGGATCGGAGTTACAATTACGAGGAACTAAACACAGACGGATCAGAGTCAAAGTTGGCCTAGGTTTCCTTGAATACATGCCTGGCCTATTGCCCGATCTCTGACCACATTGCTTTTTGGCGTTCTGCATAAGCTTGATGTCCATCGGTCAACTCAGGGTGTGATGATTGCCAGGTGGTCCATTGGCTGTGCCAAAGAGTAAAATAGTTGGTGGCCCAATGCATTTCATTTCAAGTAAGAATCACTTCTTCCTTCCATCGGTGTAGTTGTGCCCTCCCTCGAAGCCAATGGACCCGGTAGACTGTTTTGATGCTGAGTTGGGCACATGGAGAACACTGGAAACTCACATTCTGTCAGGTGGTTATCAGTCGGCTCTACACCTTGGTGGGTTGTCCAGATCCAGGATAGTTGGGTTTGGCTGGATCCCACAATATTGGGATTGGAAATCACAGAGGTAACTTTGAGGTCAAAGGAGGTAAGTTCCCTGTAAACAGCCAACTCGGCCAACCCCATATTGAGGCTTAACATTGTCCCCCGGTCCGTTTGTACACTCTGGATTGCAGAACCAGAGTCCTATGGATGACTTGAATGGATGATTGGGCTCGGGTTTGGTGGACTTTATCATGCGCTGCCTGCAGGATTTTCGAGGTCTTTACACTAAGCCACTAATTCCGATTGGACTAATCGGAGTCTGATCGGATTCCGAGCAGTCCGATCGGACTCAAATTTGGCTGGAGCACCAGCCATTTTCAAATTTTGAGTCCGAGCCCAGTCCGAGTTCAGTCCGAGTAAATTGCTCGGACTACTCGGAATCTGATCGGACTGTGTGTCATCGGATTCCGATCGGATTCTGATCGGACTTACACAGACTTAGTCCAAGTAAATTGCTTAGACTACTTGTTTGTACCCATGTTTGTACCCATGTTTGTCCTCTTCCCACACAGACCATTGGTCACATGATCACAGATAAGCATGATTTCAAGCATATGGGGGTCAGAGTAGATTACATAAGATTCCAAAAAAGGAAATTTTTTAAAGATGGTAGAGAATTGTTTTAGGACCCTGAATATGTTTAAATTATATTAATAGCAGCTCTCCTTATTGAGAAAATTGCAAAATACTTTCCTGGACGCGGCGGTTAAACATTGTCTAGCAAAATTCATAAATTCTAAGGGACTCCCAGGGCCTCTTGATGTGATCCACCAGATCTGATCAGATCTGAGCAGATTTGGCAGGCATCTGGCGATCTGCTCAGAGCAGATCTGAGCAGAATGGAAACTATATACCTCCCTAACCTTAATAAAACCCTAACCAAACCTTAACCCAAACCTTAACCAAACCTTAACCAAACCTTAACACAAGTACCTAAACAAACAGTAGCTATTAGGTCTCTATTTTCTCAGATCTGATGTGATTTAATCCAGATGGTCAAAAAAAAAAAAAAAAAAAAAAAAAATAACCAAACCTTAACCAAACCTTAACCAAACCTTAACAGAAGTAGCTAGTAGGTCTCTATTTTCTCAGATCTGATGTGATTTAATCCAGATGGTCAATGCACCAGGATGCACTAAAGGTGTCAAAATCATTTTTTCTGATGCAGTCTGAGTTCAGTCCGAGCTGAGTCCGAGCTGAGTCCGAGTCCAAGTAATTTTTTACTTGGACTCGGACTCAGCTCGGACTCAGCTCGGACTCAACTCGGACTGAACTCGGACTGAACTCGGACTGACTCGGACTGAACTCGGACTTTTGATGTTTTTACTCGGACTACTCGGATTACTCGGAGTCCGATCGGACTGGTGGGTGAGTGTAAAGTCTTGGGATTTTCTTGTAGCTATATGCTTCTCGACCGATTATGGCTCGCATTTCTGCAAGGCAGTCGTTTGCGTGCCCCCTCCACAGATCAAGCTCCTTCTCCATGAATCGGGTGAGCAAGAGATGGTGAGGAGATTCCTGAGGAAGGGCTGAAGGAAGTGTGATTGAAAATAATTCCGGCCAGGCAGCATTAGGAGGTATTTCAGGAGGGTCAATTGGATCCCAATCCTCCTCAAAGTTGGTTTGGCTTAGCTCAATTAGTCAAATACATTCCATGAATGCCTCAACCTCAAGATACTTCTGGGATTCTGCGTTAAACTTTGACATTGACTTGACAAAATTGTCACATTGTTTTCCCAACAATGTGATCATGTCTGCTGTCGGACAGCGCTCCATCCGGCTCATAAATTGGACAATCTCCAATCTTTGCTGATCAGTAAGTGGGAGGCAAGTTAGGATGGTCTTACTGCTGCTCCTCAAGTTTGAGACTGGCCATCAACCACGCAGTTTCTCCTGCAACCCCCCGCTCTGGCTCTTTTAACAAATGGAGTCTCTTCTCAGCCAACGTTGGTGCTGGCCACAGGTAAGAAGTCTCATAATAAATCAACAGAGTGAACTAACCTTTGTTAATGCGTGAACTCATTACATTCATCACAGCTGGCCACTCAGTGCGTCGCACTTCAGCATCCAAATTTTCAGCCTCCCATAGTGCCAGCTGCTCATGGGTCGGTACTCTCGATAAATCCTTAAAGTACTCTGCACTTTCCAGCTCATTTTTGATGGCCCGGTTATATTTCTTGATGATGGTTTGGGCTATTATTATAATTCCAGTTTGAAAGAATGACCATGAAAGAATCCCGACTCACTGATCAAAACAATTTTCTTCCGGTTGCTATCATTCATGTGGTCATCAAGAACCTCCAATCGGGAGGTCTTTACAGTCCCCCACATTTTCCGGGCGGACTCCAGGCAGACTGTCACCGGAAAATCTCTGGAAAATACCAAATTTTCACTGGTGAAAATAGGTGTTTTTTTCCAGAGACTGTCCAATGGCAATTCCACTGTTTGTCCAGTCGGATAATTAGTCCACCAGACAGTACCAACGGACATTCCAGTGGACAATCACCGGAATTGGGCCAATGAAGTCCAACAGACAGTCAGTGGACAGCACCAGACTCAACCACTAGTAATATTTAAAAATGTACTGATAGTAGAATTAATATTATTCATTAATATACAGTTGCAATGTTGTATTGCCATCCAAATCTTGTGTTTTGTTCAGCCTACGAGTTGGTCACGTGACCACATGTGACCTACAACAACAAGTACCATCACCACTGTTACACAACCACAACAAATAACCCATAACCACCTACCACGACGAAGACAGACAACAACAGATGACAACAATGACAACAAACAACAACAACAACAACAATGGGTGACAACGACGGGTGACAACGAACAACAACAACAATACTCCCCCCTCACTGGGGGGGTATTTGGTTTGTTTTTTTAAATCTTAAATTTCAATTTACTAACTACTACCCTTAGATTACCTCTGCCTTGACACACCACCATCACCACCCCCCCTTTCACCAGAGGGGGTTTTTTTTAGTGTTTTTTTTTTTAGATTTCGAACCACACATGACCGGATGATGAATGAATGACCAAACAACAAACAACAAACAACAAACAACAAACAACAAACAACAAACAACAAACAACAAACAACAAACAACAAACAACAAACAACAAACAACAAATGATGAATGACAAACGACCAAACAACAATGTTCAACAAACAAACAACAACAACAACAACGGATGACGGACGACGATGGCAACCCCCCCTCACTGGGGGGGGTGTTTTTGTTTGATTTTATGGTACGGTGAGACAAACCCCCCTTACTGGGGGGTTTTTTTTTGTTTCAACAGGCTACAATGACAACGACAATGCCTCATCGTCATTGCCCGTTATAAATCGTTGTTTGTGTTGTTATAAAACACCAACCAGAGAGCAATGGACTAGTCTTTAAGTCAAAAGCCTCCCTGTTGTTCGTTTAGGGAAGGTGTAACCTTGACTTGTATCACACAGAGGTAGGGAGCAAGAGTAGAGGGGAGGAGGAGGAGGATGAATGAGGAAGAGTCTTCAGTAAGACTATAGCAGTTGACAGTGGGTTGACAGTAAAGGACTGAAAAAGCGAACTCAGAGGGGTTAAGGAAGAGGATGAGGAAGAATAAGAGGGAGTCTTCAGCAAGACTATAGTAATTGACAGTGGGGATAGATTGACAGTTAAAGGCTGAAAAAGCGAACTTGAGGGAGGAATTCACTGGAATTCCACTGAGATGATGAATGTGGGGGGTAAGAATGAATTGAACTGAACTACCTATCCTGGTACAAAAGAGCAGTATTTATACCCTAAGGATGAGGCTATGTAAAACAATAAAAAGAAACAAAGTACGCGCTGTCAAAGGAAGAAAGATAAAGAGAGGACAGCTGCGAGAAGAAAAGAACAATGGAAAAGAAAAAGGAACAATAAAAAAATCTGTAAAGTGTCAAAGTGCGAGAGAAAAGAAAAGAAGGCAGTGTACATAGTCCAATAGCAAAAATATATCAACTCCATAGGCGTGTGGTCATGTCAAAATATGAAAGGTCCTGAGTCAACACTTGAAAGGCGCAGCCTTGTTCCCGAGAAAATACTACTTGCCCATGATCCCATGTCGCGCAGCCTTGATAACAATTGACACACTGCGAGAATAATCCTCTGCTGCTGATTCATCTGCAATTCCTGCTTAGTCGTGATCCTCCTGGACTTCCTAAATAAAAAAAAAAAAAAAAAAAAAAAAAACCGCGTGAATGATGGTTTTGGCAGTGAATGATAAGATAAGAGGTAGATGAGTGAGGATAGGGGACTGAGTGCGTTCCAGGAGCGAGGTATGGCAAGATAGATAGCTGAGGAGAAGACTTGTGGGTCCATAGCCACAACAACGATGACAAAGCCTTTGACATAATGGGAGATGTAGCTGATGCATCCATAAAGGGGCCATTCTTGAAATGATGGACCAAAGATATGATCAAATGTGAGCCGATGACCAATGCGAATAGTAGATTGATCGCTTTGTTGTATCGCTAGCCAAGGAACAAATGGATGGTAGATGTTTAAGAGCATGTCAATAGTGTAAATGATGGAGAGCATAGTGTGAGACATTGAGAATATGATGAGCGATGAGGATGATAACGTTGAACGAATGATTTTGTTGACCAGGAACGCGATTCAGGGCTGCTTCCAAAATAGGTAAGTGAATTCAAAGTCCGCTTATTTTCATGATGGCGACTTTTAAGCTTTCTTCTCACGCTACCAATCAGTATTGGTGCGCGACACCGTTTCAACCACCCACCAACACCGTTGTTTCACCCCCACACCCGTTTCAGCCCCCGAGTGCCCGTATTGACCACCCACCCACCCATTTCGGCCCTGTTCCGACCACCCAGCCCCCTTTTTGACCACCACCAACTCATATCAACCACCACCTGCCCATATCAACCACCACCTGCCCATATCAACCACCTACACCCACTGCCCACACCGTTTCAACAACCTACCCACCTGTTTCGGCCACCTTCCACATCTAGTGCCTGTTTCCACACCTACCACTTCGTTTTGACACCCTCTCCCCCTAATACCATTTTTATTAATTATAATTTTGTATTTCCAATGTATTAGTGACCTATCCCCCTCACAAGGGATAATTAATTGATTTTAATTTTCATCTTAAGTCTTATTAAAAAAAATTATGAAAATTCAGTGAATTAGTAGTGATTGAATATGAGTTAGCATGAATTGACTTGGTACTGAGTAAATAAAAATAAGTAAATTGTATATACTAATAGTGATGGAGATGATGGTGCAGAAATAATAAACAAATTGCATATACATAAAATCTGTTAAAAAGTCCAGTGAAAGTCCGGTGGACATCCACCGGACAGCCACCAGACTTTGACTGGACTTTTAGCAGAGTCCACCAGACAATGTGGGGGAGTGTAAAGTACACCTGATCGGTGGGCAAGAGATGCTGTTCACATGCTCGGGGAAATGCTGTTTAAAGTACTCCATAGTGTCTCCAGGATTTCCCCATCCACCATCCCTGCCCCTTTCATGAAGCTAGTCGCGAACTGGAAGAAACAAGAATCTTGGTGGCCATGACATGAAACATCCCGATATAAATCGTTGTTTGTGTTGTTATAAAACACCAACCAGAGGGAACTGGACCAGACTTTAGGTCAGAATATCCCCCTGTGTTCGTTTAGGGAAGGTATAACCAGAGACTAGTAAGCACACTTGGTTAGAAGAGTGTAGAGGAGGATGAGGATGAAGATCTTGGAAGGTGAATGAGGTAGAGGACGAGGATGAGGATGGGTAAGAAAGAGTCTTCAGCAAGACTATAGCAGTTGACAGTAGAGGACAGTAACAGTAAAGGACTGAAAAAGCGAACTTAGAGGGAGGAATTCACTGGAATTCCACTGAGAAGATGACTGTTGGGGAGTAAGAATGAATTTAGATGAACTACCTATCCTGGTACAAAAGAGCAGTATTTATACCCTAAGGATGAGGCTATGTAGAACAATAAAAAGAAAGAAGTACGCGCTGTCAAAGGAAGAAAGATAAAGAGAGGACAGCTGTGAGAAAAAAAGAACAATGGAAAAGAAGAAGGAACAATAAAAAAATCTGTAAAGTGTCAAAGTGCGAGAGAAAAGAAAAGAAGGCAGTGTACATAGTCCAATAGCAAAAATATATCAACTCCATAGGCGTGTGGTCATGTCAAAAATGTGAAAGGTCCTGAGTCAACACTTGAAAGGCGCAGCCTTGTTCCCGAGAAAACACTACTTGCCCATGATCCCATGTCGCGCAGCCTTGATAACACTTGACACACTGCGAGAATAATCCTCTGCTGCTGATTCATCTGCAATTCCTGCTTAGTCGTGATCCTCCTGGACTTCCTAAGTTGTCATAAAGAGGGTGGGAAGGCTTCATGTATCGCGTGAATGATGGTTTTGGCAGTGAATGATAAGATAAGAGGTAGATAATCGAGGATAGGGGACTGAGTGAGATCCAGGAGCGAGGGATGGCAAGATAGATGGCTGAGGGGAAGACTTGTGGGTCCATAGCCACAACAACAATGACAAAGCCTTTTACATAATGGGAGATGTAGCTGATGCGTCCATAAAGGGGCCGTTCTTGAAATGATGGACCAAAGATACGATCAAACGCGAGCCGATGACCGATGCGAATAGTAGATTGATCGCTTTGTTGGATCACTAGCCAAGGGACAAATGGATGGTAGATGCTTAGGAGCATGTCGATAGTGAAAATGATGGAGAGCATAGTGTGAGACATTGAGAATATGATGAGCGATGAGGATGTTATCGTTGAACGAATGATTTGTTAATGATTTGTCGACCAGGAACGCGATTCAGGGCTGCTTCCAAAATAGGTAAGTGAATTCAAAGTCCGCTTATTTTCATGATGGCAACTTTTAAGCTTTCTTCTCACACTACCAATCAGTATTGGTGCGCGATACCGATAGCCATTTCAAACTCGACCGGGGGGAAGGAAATATAAGGGCTGGCAGCAAAACGTGTTTGTATCTGCTTGTAGTATTGACAGACAATGTCATAGATCTCCAACACCTTGCGGATTCCGACACAGTTGGTGGTTTGGAATGTTTCTGATAGGGAGTAGTTGATGCACTTCTGCTGTTCACCCTTTGTAAAATTCACACAACTTGATGGAGAGTAGCAACCATGGCAAGCACATGCATGCACTGCGGTGCTGGTGATGTATTTAATTCCCGATCCAGTGTTTGTGTCCAGAATCGCCTGAAAATCACTGTCCAACGATTCACAAGGATCTTTCTAAGAGATTAATTCAGAGGTGTGCTGGTCACCATCAACAAGAAGAATGACTTCTTTTGTTTCCTTGGCAAATTTTATGTGACTAGCGTAGGGCGCTGTTGCAGTCATCATCCCTTCTCCATCGGTTAACCACACATTGTCATGAGGCCGTGTTTGCTTGATGTGATTGGCTGTAAAGTTTCCATCCACCACGAAGCTTCGCATCATTTCATGACTGGAATATTTCCTTAAGCATTTATTTAACATCGAAGTAAAGTCTCTTATGCAGTGTATCGACTCAGATGATCGGCTGGGAGGTTGACACCCGGTTGAGGACAGGCAGCACAAAAGAGAGCCATCAAACCTTTGCTGGGGGTCACCAGCCAGTGGCCGATCCCAAACCACTTCCTCAGCTTGAGGTTCCTCCATTGTCATGTTGCCCAACAAAATTCATTGTATTGGTTTGGTACCAAGTGAGGAAATGCAGGATTTGTCAATCTTTGCAGTTTCTGATAATATTGATAGGCCAATGTCTTGCATTCAAGATTCGACAACCAATAGTCATCCAGACAGTGAAAGCTGAAAACAGTCTTGATCTTCTCGTAGCTTGCAGCCAGCATCTGAAAATCTAACAAGTGTTCGTCTGGTTTGCCAACTTTCTCAGCGTCATCTGGCCTGCTGCCAGCTTTCTCTGCTTTTTCCAAACACACACACCAGATAGCAGGGAGCGAAATCAAGCCTGATGCATCGACAATAAGAATATGCTGAATCTCCAAGTCGTCCATTGTGGGGGTTGGGGTCCTGAGCAGGACAGGGTTGGTCTGTAACATCGGGATATCTTGCCATTCAGGGTCTTCAGGATCATAGTCAATGTTGGTTGAGTCAGAGTCCACCAGGTTACTTTGATGTGGCTGGAGTTCAGGCCATTGCAGCGGAGGGTTCTCAGTTCCCAAATTATCCTCCTTGTCCTTTTGTGTCTCAAGGACCCAACATGCCTCTAGTAAGACCCCTTGAGATGGGCAATTCCCTCCCATATGGCCGACAGATAGTTGCACACCCACCTCCCATAAACCAGCATCTTGGAAAAACTGGCCAGTCCATTTCTGTAATCAGTGATAGATAAGTTGTTCATGAGTTGTACGACAGCATTCCCAACAAAACATAGGCCGGCTCAGACAACACAAACATCACCAATGGGCTAACTTTTGGCAGCAGGTGCAGATTTTCACCTCATTCCCTTCAGTACGGAGCAAACATTCCAGGTAGGCTGATCTCTTCGGTAGCCATTGCTGCATATTCTGACTCTATTCAAAAATCAGCTCAGCACAGATTGCATATAGAATTTAATACATTCCCATATGCTGCTCGCACTTCTTCATCAGTCGGCAAGGTGGCATCCAGGTACATCGAGTAATTGGTTTCCCCTAAGTCATTTTCTTCACTGTAATGTCTGAGTGGCACAGATGGGGGTTCAGGGACCAGAAGTGGTTGCTTAGAGGGAGTGCTGTGGGAGGAATGTGGCGTTGGCTTGTATGTCTTACCAGTGTTGACAGTTCGGCCCCCACTCCTTTGATAAGATCCTTCCTGAAACTTATCTGGGATTCTTTGGGCTTTGCGGGACAACATTAGAGGGATGATAAAATTTGTGTACCTGGTCTTATAAACTACTGGCCATTTCCACCTCGTTGCAAATGTGTGGCCTAGCACATTGCAAACCACGTTGCATTCAAACTTAAGTGAGTAATGTCCCACAACCCACAGCCCATGAGTTGAGAAAATGCCCATAGCCGATTTGGTCACCCGAACAGGGCACCGTGGCCATTCGTCCATTGGGTCTACTATGCAAGCGGTTGATATCTAGTCCCAATTGCACCTAACAATGTTATTTGGGTCGATGCACCCATACAGTATACCCCACCCAATCACAGACCAGCCAGATAATACTCAGGTCAATCCACCCGAACATCATGATTTTGCTGATGGCAGTTGATTATGTAATATTATAGCAAGTAGAAAAATTTCACTTACCAATTGGCAGTCACTCATTCTTCACACAATGGGCCAAATCGGCAAAGGTCAGCTCATACAATACCATGCAAATGCTGGTTTCCCCTGGAAGATCGGTACATATGTTGGCCGATACTGGAAAAACATGAAGGAGCGCAAACACATCCCTGGCATAGGTTGTGGTATAAGGTATTTGTTTTCACTGATCATCAGCTCTGCTTGTTCCAAAACCCCTTGTTACAGAGCATGCCTGTGTGGAATAAAGTAAGTTGATATCCTCCCTTGGATGTTAGGCCAATTGCCGACAATAAACTCTTAAGCAAATCATTGGACATTTGGTCCAGATAGGGAGGCGTCGGAAAAACCATCTGGCTGTTCCCCTGAAATGTGTTAGAAAAATTTAGTGTTCAGACGATATTATCATTTTCTACGATATGCAGCCGATTTCAGAGGATGTATTTTACAAATATTCTGCATTGAATTCCGGTGGTCGCCCAAAACCCAGGCAGCATTGGGACTGCATTGCGGGTTGTTGCCTGAATGCCCAGGAAGCATTCTGGCTGGAATTGAGTTCCCAGCAGTGGTGACCGGAATGCCAGTGCCCATTCTGTCCTGATCCGGTAGGCCCAGAATATGTTTTGGCTGATTTGGTAGCCAGCTGGCAGTCTGGTCAGACCTGAATTGAGAATTGAATCGGTAGCCAGAAAATATTCTGGGACTACCAGGTCCGAACTGAATCAAAATATTCTCCACCTAGGTCAGAAATTGTTCAGGTCTGACCGGTAGGCCCACAATATTGTAAATTGGTTCCGACCCGGTAGGCCCATTGTCCAGCTACCGTTTTAGTTCTCAAGTCGGGTCTTACCCAATTGCCCACAATATTATCCTGCTTGTTAACAATTATGTTCTGACCCGGTAGGCCCAGACTATTTTCTAGCTACTGATTTAGTTCTCAAATCGGGTCTGACCTGATTGCCTAGAATATTATTCTCTAGCTACCGATTCAATCCTTGAGTCGGGTCTGACCCGGTTGTCCGCAATATGTTCCGGCTTCAGGACCCAGTAAGCACAAAATATTTTTGGAGGGGCCGATTCAATTCTGAGCCAAATGTTTTCTGGTAGTAGCTGGTCCCGACTGGTGAGTCCAGTCCGACTGCCTTGGTGGGGCATCAGCTCACCTGTCTATGACAGACATATACCAGCGATGAGCTCACTCCACTGCTTGGACTATAGCCGTACATAATGTGATTTCGCCTTTCGGTCTTTGACCTGAGGAATGGGCTATCATATGTGAAAAAGCAGCCAAATGACAAAAACCCAGATACTCCAGCCCCTAAAAGACCTCAGAAAACTGCTGGCTCCTCCATGGCTATTATCAATGATACCAGCATATGAATTTGATATAAATATTGCCAATCACCCAAATACATCTCTAGGCAGCAATCCCATAGCTTTAACTGATGCCGAAAATCATAAATTAATCTGTTTCTTCAATTTATTTCACAATGAGTTCGAGTGGACTTACAGCCAGGTTCTGTACCAATTCTTTACTACACAATCATGACAGTGGATAACACATCTACAATAAGAGTAAAAGGGCATTAATTAATTAATTGTCGGACATGGGAAGAAACACGTGATCAGTTTGATTTTAGTATGCTTTGATGTGCATGACTAAGCAGCTCCATATGAAGGAGATCGACTCAGCATCAACTGATTATCAGTAGTTTATGAAGTCTGCCTACAAGAGACTACATTGTAAGCACTATAAATTGAGATCACAAAGAATCAGGAATAAAAATCATGTTTGTTACATTGGAGGGTGTGACTGGCAATCAACATTTACACTAAGGCTGCACACCGTACCTGTAGCTACAGGTTCTATGGGTAAATACCCATACTGTTTGAACCTTGAGCAACACGCTGGATGGCCCAGCACATGACGGCACGTACCTGTCATGACCCATCAAGTGATGGCCGTTACAGGCGTCATATGGGTTACAGGTACCTGTAATAAATTCTGGTATAAAAGCTCTACTTTCCCCAGCAAATTTAAGACCTACATCCTGGTGATCCAAT
The DNA here is from genome assembly GCA_015039465.1 of Phlegmacium glaucopus. NCBI lineage: Eukaryota > Fungi > Basidiomycota > Agaricomycetes > Agaricales > Cortinariaceae > Phlegmacium > Phlegmacium glaucopus. The sequence continues at coordinate 191,222 of MU130573.1, forward strand.
ATGGCACCAATCTAGCACTTTGGCAATATATTTCAGTGACCAAAGCAGCTCAGTATATCAAGAGGTGATCATGTGACACAGCGCCGGTGTCATTTCAACACCAGAACACATTTTTGAAGTGGTTTTATTTTATTGCAGTGAACCATTTTTCATTGATTATGAGCTACTGAGAGGCAACCCAGGATGAGTATGAGTGAATTTAAGACCAGAAACTTGTTGAATTTGTGCAAGTATCATTCCATTGATTCTTATTTATCTTATCATTTTCTTTATCTTTTGTTCGAGTTATTTTCTCCTATTACATAATCACATTCTTTTAGTGACAGAGTTTTATTTACTTTAAGTCTCAACTTTTATCAAAAAGGTTGAGACATGAGTTCATTCGTTTATTCACTTAATACTACTTCTAATAATCACCTAGTTACAATTCAACTGTTCTAGGTATAATAATTGACTACAAACTTTTATCAAAAAGGTTGAGACTTACAATTCAACTGTTCTAGCTGCGAAATATTCCAACAGGTTATGGGCCCCGAAGACAAAATGTCTAGCCTATCATTAAACCCTAGTTCCGACTCGACAAATCTAGCAATACCAAAGCTCTGTGACGATGGAAGCAATTGGGCGGATTACGAACTGAGAATACAGAAAGCAATGGGCTCGAAGGGACTTTGGAGACACGTGGAGGGTACCGCTATAGCGCCTAAACCGTTTGCGATACTAGGTGGAGTTGTGGTCCTAGTGGATTGAACAATGCCTGCAACGGAAGAACAGATTGAAACAAAAGAAATTAGAATCATGGAATTCAAGAAACGTGAGTACCTAGCTCAGCATATCATTCTTTCCACTACCTCTCCATGTCTCGGTGCAAAAATAAAGAGCTTGACCTCAGCCAAGGACATGTGGAAGATTGTCAAAGCCGACGCAACACCGAAGAGTACCCTGTACATCCTTGATGCAGAGGATCAATTGTCGAGCATGAAGCTAAATGAAAACGAAGATTCGAAGACTCACTTCATAGAGTTGAAGCAGCATTTCCAATTAATGCTTCAGCAATGAGATAATCTCCTAAAAATGGGGTCGTCACTATCCGAAACTTGATTCAACATCATTGTGATGTCTTCCTTACCTGATTCCTACTGACCAACCCTTCAAACTATCACAGCAGCCGAACAAGCTAGCAACCTCTCAGGAGGTCAGTCACAACAGATGAAAACCGATGACTTGATATCCTTCATCATCGAGGAAGCACAGCATCATGTCATCAATAACGAAAGAGGCAAGAATGCTGAATCCGCGTTAGCTGCCCACACGAAGAAAGGTGGAAGAAATCGACACGGCAAGCATAAGAAGTTTGAAAAACATTCCCATGCTGATTCAAATGATGCATGTGGAAATTGCGGAAAACCAGGACATGGAGCTCCGGATTGTTGGTCAAAAGGAGGTGGGAAAGAAGGTCAAGGCCCAAGACAAAAGAAATCAAAGAAGACAGAATCAGCAATAGTCACAGTCGATGACAAAGAAGACAAACTTTTTGCTTTTACATGTACCTCTGACTATGTCGACGTTGCAAACGCGATTCCAGTCTCAAAATCTCAGTTTGGAGGATGTGTTGACAGTGGGGCTAGCCGAGACTACTCTCCTGATTGGTCAAAGTTCACCAACTACCGACTTGTCGATTGCAAAATAACTACAGCAGACGGTCGGAAAGTCAAGGCCATTGGCATGGGAGATATGCTTCTGGACCTACCAAATAGGTCAACGCAAACCAAAACGACATTCAAAGATGCAATACACGCACCAGACCTTGCTTTTACACTTATTTTCATAAGTCAACTCAAAAAAGCGGGATATCTGGTAACCTTTCATAAGGGCCAATGCACCATAAAACATGAAAATGGATGTACTATTGCCCAAATCCCTCGCGTTGATAACCTCTATCGCTTTCCTACTTTGAAACACATTGAACATGATCATCATGCAAACACAGTAGTTGAAAAGATAAACATAAACGAGGCTCACTGTAAATTTGGTCATATATCCTATTCAGCCATCAAACACGCCGTTTCAAAAGGTCTTATCACCGGAATTATCCTGGATAATGACCCTAAAGTTGAGTTTTGCGAAGCCTGTGCCAAAGCTAAGTCAGCGAGGCAGCCTTATCCACAACAATCCGAAACTTGAGCGACGAAGTATGGTGACAGGGTGCACTGGGATCTGTGGGGACCTGCGTCAGTAAAAAGCCTAAATGGTAATTGCTACGTAGCAGCATGCATTGACGACACAACCCAAGAAACCAAGCTATATTTCCAGCAGAAGAAGAGTGAAACCTTCAAATCCTATAAACAGGATGAAGCATATCTCGAAACTCAAACTGGAAATCAAATAAAGATAGTATGTTCCGATCAAGGGGGAGAATTCCTGTCAAATGAAATGATTCATCATCAAAACGAAAAAGGAACAGTATGAGAACTTACTGTGCACGACTCTCCACCCCAAAACAGCATAGCTGAAAGAGGCATGCATACGCAAGCCAAACGAGCTCAAGCATTGTTGCTCACGTCTGGTTTACCCCGTTTTCTATGGGAAGAAGCAATGAAGCATACTACCTGGCTGCAAAATTGAACTCCAACACAATCATTAGATGGCAAAACACCATACAAAATGGTAAATAAGAAGAAACCATACCTTGGTGGTATCAAGGAGTTTGGAGTGGCGGCCTATGTAAAAGACTTGCATGCTGGAAAACTAGACGCGCAAGCACAATGCGGACGATTTGTTGGATACGACTCTGAATCAAAAGGATATAGAATCTACTGGCCTGAAAAACAGTCAATCACTGTTGAAAGAAATGTTGTTTTTAATGAAAACAACATACATACCAACGAAAGCCTTGATGTCCATGGAGATATACTGGCTGAGGGGGAGAAGGGTAAAATCATCCACCAATCTCCAAGTACTGTCAAAAACATTGAAAAATCAAACCCATCAATGAAGCTCAAACTGAAAATGAGCCGGATAATTCTCAACAAGATCATGTAGATCAACCCATAGTCGAGCCTATACCAGAAACTATTCCTGAACCCGCGGATGATGCAAATAACCAAGTGTATGGACGTGGACATCGTCCACGAAAACCACAAGGAGCCTACAAAGTCATGAACGATGGTCTGACTGCTGCCATGGCCTATTACGACAATCCAACTCTTGAAATCACGTCGTCAGATCATATGGTTGATGATGATGAACCACTTAGCTTGTTGCCTCTGGATTTTGCTCTTGTCAGCTCTCATCCTTCCAATCCCCATTCACTTGATGAAGCATTACGAGGACCCGATGCAGAGAAATGGCAAGAAGCACTGAACTATGAAATTAGTCAGCTCAAAAAATTTGAGACATGGGTAGTGGAAGACTTACCAAAAGGTCATGTTGTGATCCCTTGTGGTGAAGTTTTAAGGGTAAAACGTGGACCTAATAGCAAAATACAAAGTTACAGACTCCAAATCATGGCTGGGGGTCATAAACAAGTGGAAGGAGTAAACTACATGGAGACATTCTCGTCAGCTGCGAAAATGCCGACAGTACATGCGGTTCTTGCGAATGCCATGGAACAGGACTGGGAAATAGAGCATGTCAACGTAAAAATTGCCTATCTTAATGCGCTGATGTACTTGCAGTGAGGACAGACCGCAAGTAGTACATAGTTTGTGGGGTTGATGTAGTTCTCTTCAGTAGGTGATAGTGAGGTTTTACGAGGTGCGAAGGTTCGCTTTAAAGTGCGAGATAATGCGCAGAAAAAGCGAAGCCCGCAGGATGATTTTGAAGGAGTGCAAGTGTAGCTTAGTACGATGTTCCAAAGGTGGGATCAAAAGTGTGGTAATTTGTCTGTTCTGCTGTCTTCCATTACCCTACTTGCTACTGCTAATAATATAGTAACTAGCAATAGCTAAGTGCGGAAAGGTGAAACAGGAATGTAAAATATGGGTTAAAGCGGAGTCACATGGGTCTGGTAATTTGGTAATGAAACATAGGAGATAAGAGCCAAACAAAGGGAGACAAGATAAAAATAAAGGTGATGAGTAATACAGTCACCTGAGTGACCTTTGTTGGAGTCGTGTTTAAAGATTGCAAGAACAGCTGGTAATTGCGAATGATAATGTGAATGTTTGTGATGACTGCAAGTATCTGCAATGATCTGTGATGATGTGTGATGATCTGCAATGATGTGCAATGATCTGCAATGATCTGCAATGATCTGCAATGACCTGCAATGATCTGCAATGATCTGCAAGTATCCGCAATGATATGTGAGCATCTGCAAGTATACTGTGAAGGTTGTGAAACCGCGAAAATGGTGTGTTTACATCCCTAGACGTCTCCTGGGTCCTATCAGCGCCTCTTAAGGAAACTGTCTATATGAAACCGCCGCTATAAATCGTTGTTTGTGTTGTTATATAACACCAACCAGAGAGCAGTGGACCAGTCTTTAGGTCAAGAGACTCCCTGTTGTTCATTTAGTGAAGGTGTAACCTTGACTTATGACACACTTGAAGGGTAGAGGGAAAGAATAGGGATGAGAAGAATGAGGATGAAGGTCTGGGAAGGTGTCTGAGGGTAGAGGACAAGGATGAGGATGAGCAAGAGAGAGTCTTCAGCAAGACTATAGCAATTGACAGTAGGGGACAGTAACAGATAAAAGGTTGAAAAAGCGAACTTGAGGGAGGAATTCACTGGAATTCCACTGAGAGGATGACTGTGGGGAGTAAGAATGAATTGAGATTAACTACCTATCCTGGTACAAAAGAGCAGTATTTATACCCTAAGGATGAGGCTATGTAGAACAATAAAAAGAAAGAAGTATGCGCTGTCAAAGGAAGAAAGATAAAGAGAGGACAGCTGCGAGAAGAAAAGAACAATGGAAAAGAAGAAGGAACAATAAAAAAATCTGTAAAGTGTCAAAGTGCAAGAGAAAAGAAAAGAAGGCAGTGTACATAGTCCAATAGCAAAAATATATCAACTCCATAGGCATGTGGTTATGTCAAAAATGTGAAAGGTCCTGAGTCAACACTTGAAAGGCGCAGCCTTGTTCCCGAGAAAACACTACTTGCCCATGATCCCATGTCGCGCAGCCTTGATAACACTTGACACACTGCGAGAATAATCCTCTGCTGTTGATTCATCTGCAATTCCTGCTTAGTCGTGATCCTCCTGGACTTCCTAAGTTGTCATAAAGAGGGTGGGAAGGCTTCATGTACCGCATGAATGATGGTTTTGGCAGTGAATGATAAGATAAGAGGTAGATAATTGAGGATAGGGGACTGAGTGAGATCCAGGAGCGAGGGATGGCAAGATAGATGGCTGAGGGGAAGACTTGTGGGTCCATAGCCACAACAACAATGACAAAGCCTTTTACATAATGGGAGATGTAGTTGATGCGTCCATAAAGGGGCCGTTCTTGAAATGATGGACCAAAGATACGATCAAACGCGAGCCGATGACCGATGCGAATAGTAGATTGATCGCTTTGTTGGATCACTAACCAAGGAACAAATGGATGGTAGATGCTTAGGAGCATGTTGATAGTGAAAATGATGGAGAGCATAGTGTGAGACATTGAGAATATGATGAGCGATGAGGATGATAACGTTGAACAAATGATTTGTCGACCAGGAACGCGATTCAGGGCTGCTTCCAAAATAGGTAAGTGAATTCAAAGTCCGCTTATTTTCATGATGGCAACTTTTTAGCTTTCTTCTCACACTACCAATCAGTATTGGTGCGCGATACCGCGTGGAGTTTTGAAACCAGGATGGAAGGAAAGGTTTTGAGGTTGTTAAAGGGGTTGTATGGACTTAAGCAGGCAGGGAGAGGATGGTACATCGAGATGAGTAGAGTCTTTATCGACGACCTGGGATTTAAGCGCTCGGCAGCTGATCATTCGGTTTTCTACCGACGTTCTGGTGAAGAACATATGATCGTAGCCGTAGCAACCGACGACATGGCTGTGACGTCAAAACAAAAGGTCGATGCTGAAAAATTCAAGGCACAGATCAAAAAGCATTGGGATATCATGGACAATGGACCTATTGGTTGGTTTTTGGGTTTTGAAATCAGATGAAACAGGACCACTAGAACGATTTCCATCAATCAACATGCATATATCGAAAGCATAGTGGAGAAATTTTGACTTACCAATGCCAAACCAGTAAACACACCCATGGATCTGGGTTCTCACTACTCAATTGATCAATGCCCATCGTCAACGGACCAAGTTTTGCAAATGCAAGGCATGCTGTATAGCGAAGCCATAGGGAGTGTATTATGGCCAGTTGTCGTATCGCAACCCGATGCAGTGTATGCAGTTGGGATCTTATCTCAATTCATTCAAAATCCGGGACCGGCTCACTGGGAAGGATTGAAACGGGTCATAACGTATTTGGGAACGACAAAAAACTATTGGCTTACCTTTGGTGGCAAATCAAACAAGGTAGTTGAAGGGTACTGCGATGCAGACTGGGCAGGTCAAAAACATCAACACTCAATTTTGGGGTATTGTTTTCACTTCGGTCAAGGCACAATATTTTGGAGCTCGAAAAAGCAACATATAATTGCACTATCGAGTATAGGGATGCCGAAGTTCAATTTGGTTTGGTTCGGGACCCATTTTCTCAGAACCAGAACCAGAACCACTTAGGAAAACTAGAACCAGAACCAGAACCAGAACCAGTTTGAACCATAAGAACCAGTTAAAAATAGACTTTTGTTAGGATATCACCAATTAGACAAGAAATTTTCATTTTAAATTTTATTTTCTAAAATTACATCTTATTTATAAATATATCTTAAAAGTTGAGGCCAGAAGTTTGTAGTATTGGTGTTACAACCATGACATCACTAATAGCAAACATGAAAAGAAAAAATACTATTGTTAGGTAACACTCAGTTTTCCATCCGATCAGTCCAACTCCTGACTTTCAGTCTTTCACATAAACACCCAGACCCAATGAGCTTCACACCCAAGCCCAAACCTAATTCCAAAACTGTAAATTCCACCTCACCAACAAACTTAGTTCCCCTCTCATTTCTACTCCTCATTTTCATTTGGCCCCAACTTTCACCTGAGTACCTGAACATGACCAGTCCAGCCCAAACTCTAAATCATTTCTTATAAAAGGTCTAAATTGGTTACCTCTTATTCCAGATAAATCAGTGAAAGGTAAAACTAATAATATTAATAATGAAATACAAACTTGTCATTTTTCATTTATTCTGGTATTGTACCACTTATCATTTTATTATTTTCACATGACACTATTTGATTATTTATTTTCCATAACTCCATTATCTTTATATTAGTACTTAAATCCCCCCTCACTTTAGCAGGGATCCTTATCCTTTCCTCTTTGGATCCTCTGCTAGGTGACAACTATAAATTGGATTCTTGCAATATGAGTATATTAATAACATGGTAAACCTGAAGTTATAAAGTAAATGAGACATGTTATTGATTATGTACTATGCCAGACCAAAGAATGATGTACTTCTGATTGGAAATATATAGTGTTGGTGACTTGGATAAATATTTTCATTATAGATACAGGTACAATGTGTCATTTAACATGCAAATAAGTAGATATCTTACTTAAGTATTTGCCTTGGGATAAAGTGTGGTTCAGAACTGGTTCTCAGATTTCTGGCCAATCCAGAACCAGAACCAGAACCAGATGGCTGGGGGTGAACCAGAACCAGAACCGAACCAGAACTGCGGTTCGGTTCAGCTGGTTCTGGTTCTCTGGACCGGTTCAGAACTGAACTTTGGCATCCCTAATTGAGTACAGAAGCCGAGTACATAGCGCTGACACACGCTGCCAAGGAAGCATTATGGATGCGGAGTTTTGTGAATGAAATTTGAGGATGCTCACCAGCGCCTATTCCAATGAACTGTGATAATCAAGGGGCCATCACGTTGGCTAAGGACAATAAATTTCACTCGAGGACGAAGCATATCGATCTGCGATATCACTTCATCAGGGAAGCTGTCCAAGACGAGAAGATTGAAATATCCTACATACCAACTGATGAAAACATTTCGGATATCTTTACCAAAGCGCTGGCAAGACCGAAATTCGTTCAGTTCGTCGAAGGCCTGGGATTGGGGGAGTTAGAGAAGTAAGGTGTTCAAACTCAGTTTTGAAACAACAAGAAGCCTATTGTGTAATCGATAACGCGATCACCACGTTCGTAATCACATGACGATCGCGCACACGATACTGGGCATCAATGGCGTTTCACTCGAGGGGGAGTGTTGAATTTGTGCGAGTATCATTCCATTGATTCTTATTTATCTTATCATTTTCTTTATCTCTTTTGTTCGAGTTATTTTCTCCTATTACATAATCACATTCTTTTAGTGACGGAGTTTTATTTACTACAAGTCTCAACTTTTATCAAAAAGGTTGAGACGTGAGTTCATTCGTTTATTCACTTAATACTACTTCTAATAGTCACCTAGTTACAATTCAACTGTTCTAGCTGCGAAATATTCCAACAAAACTTAGAGTGATTTGATTTTTTCTGGGTACTTTACTTTTCTACCTTTAAGTAGATTCCACAATTCGTGCATACCTTTCTTTGATCCAGAATATCTTGTTAGAATCAATAACAACTAAGAAATATTTTCATAAATAGGAAAACGGCCATCGACGGCCGTTGGTACCCGTTTTACATCTGTCCCAACCCATTTGAGATTGCCCAAATGGATGCCCGTCCCGTTTCCATCTGATTTTCACCCGTTTAACCCGTAATCATGACGGCCGTACCCGTAATACGGCCGGTGCGCAGCCCTAAAATTTCTCACTACATAGTCCCTCTTGAATAATTTAAATGTTTCCCAAGATGTCGATATCATAAAACGAGAGACGAAATAGTACCGCTGTCAGGGCCATGAAGTGGTAGAAAGTCGAAGACTACTATTCTGTCGATATCACCCCAGTCGAGATGTACAAGCCTACCAGATGCTGGGCACAAAGAATGGCTATGTCCACACCCATCTAAGGGCAACAACATGCTGAGTACAGATGGGTCCCTGTGTGATATAGTGTTGGTGGGGTGGGATATTATCGATCCAGTGTATACTCCATATTGGTTAAAGGTATCCCAGAAACAGACCAGGATATCATCACAAATATTGGATGTAGAGGGTGTTCCCATGTCTTCGGAATCATGGGCATTTAGCTGGAGGGTATTTATGAAATGGAGGGTAGCGTCGCTCAAGTCGGGTTTGATGATGAGCTTGAAACGCTGAAGTCGTAAATGCCCTGCATGTACCATGTCGAAATAAAGAGGTTGCGATGAGCCAAAATACCAGCTAGACATTGTTATCCATGTGGGGGGTTCGGGATGGAGTGCAAGACCATCTGGAAATTTAAGTCTGATCAGTGGTGGGAGTCGAGCAAGATTTTCATGATCAAAATTGGCGGGTTGAGCCAGAGGTGGAATAGCCCAGATCCATATTCCTTCCTCATGTAAAACGACAATAGCTGTCTTTGTAATGAGCACCTATTGATTAAGATAAGCTTCACGACTTTTGGCCTGAAAGATGGGAACATTTGTACCCGCATGTTGTAGTCAACCTTCGCCACATCGACTTCGGCAGTGAAAGACACTGAAGCGTTCAGTCGATAGTCCCAGACTCTGAAAATGATCTCATGCGGAAGAGGGGTGTACCAGATAATGTTGTCAGATAATATATAACGATAACGGGAATAGGCGAAATCAAGATGAGCAATTTGGGTGAGCTGGGGGGTTTCGCTTTGCGGATATATCTCGTAACAGGAGCAATTGTTTTTGTATCTGCAATGTGTACCGCCTGGGTAAATATACCAATCATAGGATAACAAGTTGAACTTACCGACGAAGCAAAAATATTACTAGGCCCATCCCATCGGGGGTGGCGTGAACGTCACCAAGGTGAGAGCTAGCTTCAGGTCCAAGCAAAGCAATTAACTTGCAATCGGCACTCGACATGTACCCTAAATCCCAAATCCCAAGTCCGTTCCGCGAATAGACCACCATGTATCGGCCACCTGGCACAATGATAAGTTTAGTATTAGCGCTTCCTCCCTCTGGACCATTTTCAAATGGATCGTTGATAATCCTAGTCGCTGTGGGGGACAGTCTTGCTTCAGAACCACTGACTCCTTCAGTTGAAAATGAGGCAGATAGCTCAATCCACCTCCGCGGCGCAATCGCAGCCCGTTCCAGTTCCACGTCGCTCATATCGGGTATAGGGAAACTCGGCAAAAATAGTGTATTTTCCAGGCATACTCGATGGAGGGCATCAATCCAGATCAATCTTTGCCTGGTAGCAAGTTGGAGAGTTTTGCATGTCTTCCTTTATTCATTGAGCAACCTGCCAAAAAAGAAAATCGGCAAGGGAATTGAAATCATACCTTACGCAATGAGAGGATATCGGAAGGATGGAGAAATGTGCAGATTATCATTTGTAGATCAAGCCCAATGTCCACAAGCGCCATCGTGGCTGAAATATCAGAACCAAGTCAGATGTTGATAATGGTGAGGAGTAACTGTGGTAAAGGTGATTGCGACGCTGTGACATTTCATATCTTTTACTTTCCCGAAACCGGCTACCATAGCCCGGTGTTGTAAACTTTTAGGAATCAAGCCAGATATTTGCGAGTTCCGCACCAAATCTAATTGAACCTTTACCAATGCATTCTCAGCTACAAGGGTATTCCAAACGTTGACATTGAAGGAAAGGAATCGGGAAAAAGAAAGGGGACTAGTACATAACCGAATTCCAAGTCATGCTCAGCTATTTCTCAGAATCTCAGAACATTTTTAGTGAAAAAATTGGCTAGAGCATTAACACAATCTACTTGTGTGTAGTGGCCTTTTCCTGCGATTTGATCACCTTCTTCACGATTTTCGCCTCCTCAACAAGGAATGCCCGCAGAATACTGATGAAAAAAAATAAGGTATGTTTTACTTGATGGCTGACTAGAAAATTCGTACCGTGACTTGACGCAATCACCACATCTTGAACCACCATATGCGCGTTGCACGGTCTTTTGGCGTTTGGAGATGGTTGCATATTGGCGAGGGCGGAGTACTGGGACCTGAGACCGTTTTAGATAATATGATACAACAATTTCAAATCGGAAATCCTACTCCAGGAAGAGCGACTCCACAGTCACCACATTTGGGTGCGGAGGCGAGCTTTTTGAGATGGTGGTAAACAAGCTTGCCACCAGGGGTCTTTAACACACGTCGGCGGTTGGAAGTGGTGTTATAGGGTTGGCGTTTTCGAAGAGTAACACGTTGGGCCATGGTTAGAACTAAGTAGATCTATAGAGTCAGAGTCAACACAATAGCCAGAGAGATTAACCATTCCATACCTTGTCTTGAGGTTGTCGATGCCGATGGCCAAGCAATAATCTGTAATACGTTGTGGCTTGTAAAACTGACCAGTACCACCGGGAAAATCCGAGCGAGGAATATTGCACGTGATAACGTCAGCCGAATGTGTTACGTAAGGACGATCAGCCTATTAGTGATGGCATACTATCGAATCGACAGTCGATGGTCCGGTTCACAGTGAGCCTTGAGACCTGGAGGAATACTTTTTGTTCATTTCATTCTTGCCTAAAAAACTTCCGACATTTTCCAAGAAGGCTCCCGAGGAGGCTGATTCTAGTCTAGTTCAAGTTTGAACGCTCACTTATAATAGTAGCCCAATATCTGGCACCTTACATGCCTTAACCAGTAAGTCGTACATCCCAATTGAATAATACAAAGGCAATATACATATATCGTCAAACCGTGCTAACATCTGGTGTAATCTTTTTTTTTTTTGATTAATAGTCTCCCTCGCTCCATCTCCCCCCAGAACGTCCGAACCTTTCTGATTAGAATTTCTAGAAGAGAAAAACAAAAATGGTATCAGAATTTGGATAGCAGTATATGGAAAGGACCGGAGAAACGCTCCTGAAAATACTCACGTTTCAAGGATTAGGGTTTGTGATTTTTTGTGTGAATCTGACAAGCGCCGAAAAAGACAGATATTCCGGACGTCTCGGAAATTACACGGTCTCCTGGTGACCGTCCAAAGAAGGCGATTGGAGTATGGAAACTATGTTTCGAACAAACATTCAACCATTATGAATTATTTAATTGTTCTATAGTTCGATAGCATCAAAGTTACACGCTCGCATTATGAGTAACTTATAAGTGCGCTGCTGTAGATCCTATATCCAACCTCATCATTCATTGACAGACACTTCATAGTATTGGGTTTAGTTTAATAGTCGAAGGTTTGATGGTGAAGATCGACGGAATTTACTGTAGATCATCCTCAGGCGATCAACCCCGTCGCCGACTGAGAGCGCCGCGCTCATAAGTCGGTCGTTTTTACAATTACTCTGGGAAGTGAGATTATATATCAATAAGAACGGAACAACCTACCCAACCTTATACCCGTCCCCAAGCCATAGTTCTGCCAGTTGTCGCGAGTAAGGAATATGGTCTAGGCCCGAGGAATGGAACTCTGCCTTGAAGTACAGCAGGAGACAGTATCATTCAAAACTTCGACACACCTGTGTGCCTACAAGCTTCCTTCCCCAAAGAAAATTAAGTTTGATTCTTGTTCAATGACACGATGATTGCAAAAAGTCATCTCAAAGTTTGAATTTAACTATGTACCTAGTACTAGCCCTCGAGAAGGTCATTTCAGCGTTAGTGAAATGAAATCACCCCGCTTTCAATCCCTCAGATTAGATAATGGAATTTCTTTGTTGTGTCAATTGTATTACTGACATGAATCGAGAAAGCAACGGAAATGACTCTGTCTTTCTGTCCCTGGTCGTGATCGGGCGTTGTCGGAAATGAATGTTCCCAGGTTGTGTTCGCGTCTTTGAAGTTGGAATTCGAGATCAGTCAATCGCTGTAAGAAGTAAGGTCGATGTAATTAAGGACGTTCTTTGTCAATTCATTCAGGTCGGGTGCCTCCGAGTCTTGACTATTAATCTCTTATCATGCGGCGAAGATAAGATTGGGAGAGCAGAGTTGGAGCAAAGAGTATTGGCACTGATTCATAGATCTATACTGTTATCGTGGTGGGTCAGATAGGGATATCAATATATACAGCCGCAACCAATACCGCTTTGTGCCTCCACAAGTGAGATCTACTATTTTTCATCTATCACGGGGAGGTGATGAAAAAGGATCGCAAAAAAAAAAGCACCTGACCAACTTCTATGACAGTTGAGGTGGGGAAGATTCAGCGTTTTTAATTTGGACCACTGTTCATTTGTTTGTTTTTTTTTTTTCCATAGCAACAGAAATTCATAGTTTTCGACACAACATGAAACCTTGTCAGGCTATTCTCACTCCATTAATAAGGGGAAGGGTTTGTGACTTGGGTGAGGTTAGAGGCGCATCAACTTCAAGAATGGTAATTAAATTCTCTCAGGCTGTCGACCCTGAAACGACTGACCAATAACGATTCAATGCTCCTATCAATAATGTGGCGTCCATGACAGAGTTCCATAGCTAAAGCCAGCTAAAGCCTTCAATTGGAAACATTCAAAAATAAATCCTGGGCTTGCGGGCTTGCGTATTGGTAGTTGTTGGGTGTTGTTGACTCATATTGAATATCACCAGTTTATTACATAATCAACTGTCAAATGAAGAGTACGAGGACAGGTGTCCAAGTTCACCATGACCGACTCGATATCAATTAATGACTATATCGCTGTAGTCGGTGTCCACACGACTCTTTGGGCCTTCACCGCCCTTTTTCTCCCACGTACAACTTTGATGAATGGACTTAAGGATACCACATGGGACTCTCCTCAGCAGCTCTCGTCGCGTGATCGACCCCAACATCCTTTCTTGGCACCCTTGACTCTGGACCCAACATGGACCCTGGCTTGCATCTGCGTAGGCGCTGGTATTGTACAAAGCTGGTGGGCGGGTCAAATAAGACGCTGGTGGCTCGATTTATCTATCCAAGGTACAAAGGAAGAGACAAGGATGCAAAGGGCCTTCCATGACAGTAAAAAATTGACAGTGCGTGTTCCAACGGACCAGAACTATCCTGATTCTGAAATGGGTATAATGAAATAAACTAGATGTTCCTCCAAGCGTGGGCAGCAACATTCTCGGCGTCTTCTCTGATATATGTTACTCTGGTGTTATTCGGGGCACCTATCTCCAGGTCTTGATAATATTTTTAGACCATGAGATCCATGCTCACTCGAAGCGAATTATTCGTTGTAGTCTCATCTTAAAGACATATCTCTTGGCCCTGTTGATATCAATCGCCACAGTCTATACGCCAGCGCTGGTCCTGGGTATACCTACACTAGGTAACAATTCTACATCAGTTGCCAAGCGTTGGACCTGGATCAGGCTCTTTGCTGAATTTTCGTAGGTTATTTTCTTTGATGACTATTTTCTTTTATTTTTCTGACTTTGTGAAGGACACTGAATTTTGTTGAGCGCGCCATTGTTTTTCCCGTGATAGGAACGGTCCTTGGGTGCTGGATTGGTGTTATTCCCATTGCTCTTGACTGGGATCGCCCCTGGCAGGTAGGTCTCCTGAAAAGTCCCCCCTAAGCTATTTTCTGAACTCTGAAATAGGCGTGGCCGTTGACGCCGGCTTTCGGCGCAATTGGGGGACACATTTTGTCCTCGATTTTCGCCCTCACCCTTACTACCATAATACATGTCGCACGGGAACAGAGTCGATCGCAACTTGCCGCCGCAGAGCAGAAGGCCAAGTAAAGCAAAAGAAGTTCTTCTGCAGATCTATTTGAATGTGATCATCTAAACGTCGATTCACTGGTACACTTCTCCGACTTGCGTCCGCTTTGACATCTTATTCCTTATCCACAATTCTGAAATCCCCAAGAGCTTGAGTGACAAAGTCTGGGACTATGGGAGAGGGGTTGGATCCTGTGATTTCATCTTCGGTCGTGATTCCTAATTCAGGAGAGTGGATAAATGAATGTAGACCTGATTTCATGGAACCACGAACCGGTCAGAACAAGTAGGGTTGTTAGACCTCCATTTCGACCAAATAGGATATCTGTATTCAATCTATCCCCAACCATAATTGTACGCTTTGGATCAAAGTGCACTCTAACGGCGAACATGTCAAATATCTGCATCAAATTTTGAAGGATCATTTGATACGAACTTGGCTTTGACACAATCCAACATGGTTCCGGCTGGTTTTCCTGTACAGACGGGATCTCGGCCTAATGCAAATCGTAGTGGAGCACTGATGGATCCTGCTCCTGGTAACAAACCTGCGGAACTGGGAAAAGTGCTGTCCTCATTTGTAGCGATAAAATGACAGCCTGGATTACGCGTCAAATATTGGAAGGCCTTTGAGAGTTTTGTATAATTGATTTGTGTGTCGAGACCGCACACCACGGCGCCTACTTCGGAATCAAGAGTGAAGTTGGAGAGGTTGAATGGTTCCAGGGTATTATCCTCGGGATCCTAATAGACGGGATGAATGTGATGTGATAATGATCAAGAGAAGTTCGATCGCTAACCGTGCCACCAACGAATGCGATACCCTCACCGCGGAGCTCTTCCTCCAAACCACTCATCCCGATAACATAGACCTTCTTTGTTTTGGGCAGCTTGATAATGGAAGAAAGATATACAGCTGCTGCATATGCAGATCCGTAGATTTCGTCCTATATCCTATAAAGGACAATTCAACGCGGGAGCAAGGGGTGGGCTGCCACTCACCACATGAGCTTGGACTCCTAACTGGTCAAATTTACTCTTATAACTCCTCCTGGATTTTGTGGCGTTGTTAGTGACAAACACGACTTTTTTATCTTTTTTGGATAAATAAATGATCAGTATAGTGAAACAGAACTAAGTAATACTAGAATGCAAAACAGACATACTTCGACGGCGTAGCATGCCCAGGACTTCAGTGACTCCTTCGATCAAGTGATCACCGCGCCACAGAACTCCATCACAGTCGAACAGCCATGTATCATAGTTGTCCAGCAACTTTGCATATTCGCCTGGGGAAGAAATGCGGACACTCATGGCCCCAGATTTCAGAAGAACAAGATTGATTTGGAGCTCCGATAACGATAATGATCTACCAGATAACCAAGGCAGAGTACAAAACAAAGATTCGGATCGGAAATTCCGAGTCCTCATCCAAACATATTCACTAGCACATGCAATGTCATTTCGCTCAGGTGTAACGGTGCTATAACTAGTCATAACCAAATACTCAAAATTACGTGTCTGATAGTGCGGCCCGCTAATTCCGTATCGTGAGCACGCACTGGCAGTGCCAACTACCCTGTTCCTTCAACTGGCAAGAACAATGCTGCCTTTTTTCTCTCTAGCATAACCAAGCGCTCATCGCCTAGAATTCTACTCTATCCCTTTTACCAAAACTTTTCATGGGTTTGGTCACCTCTTGCCAGTAAAATGTCAAGATTTTGACACACCCGCCGGCTTCACGACATCAAGTGTAATCATCAAGTGTAATATAGCGTGTAAATATGGCCTAAAGGCTAAGGGTGAAAGACCCAGCAACTGGCTAGCGTTTCCCGTCGAACCTGAGGTCTATTGACCAAACGAGCCTAGGGACACCCATTTTGAAGCTTCACGGTAAATGTCAAATCTTGCTTTAACATTCATGCAACAACATACGACGACATGAATTGAATTATGCGTACGGGTTCTCCCTGACAATCCTTCAAAACTCGCTGCAGGGTTTAGTCATAGGCTTCGCGGTGAGTTGCAATACCAACGACTCAATTACCTGTCATAAGTGAGCCAAATTTTACATGGAATATCTCACAAAATGCATAATTCTGATTTCTGAACCTGCACCGAGCAGGTCTCGGCTTTTTTTTTTCCGACAAAAACATCCTTTTCAAGATGGTAAGCTCCGAGCTCCATGCTTCCTGTCAAATGAACTATTCTATGCCTTAGTGACAGACGAATTATGCTACTTCTAATATACCTGTCACAGGCGTATAGCTTGAGAATTGTGTTGTCTTTTTTTTTCTTTGTGCTTCTTCGCCGCCATACCACTCTAACCCGTGTTCTCATTCTCACGAAAATGTCCAGAACTTTCCAGCCTGGTTATCTTTCAATTGACCGAAACCCCTATCATTATATATACATTATTGGGAACTGAAGCCCCAGACAAAAAATCGCATCTGCCTGCGGTCATAAACTAAAATACTTCATCCATTGGATCTGCCTCCGCCGGACACAAAATTTCAATCTCTCTTGTGGTTGTTGTTTCGGCCGACTCTCTTGAATTCTTCCGAATAGACTTTCTTTCGGGTGACACGGCTGTCGACTTGTAAAGTGTCTTGAGGTCTAGTGTCCCCAATCTGAACTGTCGATCAACTTCCTTGCCCACGATATCCTCTATCGCGTCCATTTCGCCCTGCATCTTACCCAAAGCATCTCCAAGGACGGTATTAATCAAATTACGAGATACTGGGGAAAGTGATGCTAGAAAACCGCCTTTCTGTGTTAGTAAATCCGTCGGGTATTTGGCTTGTCGACCTCTTAACGCGGTTGGAAGATCCACATTATCCAGGGAGATGGTGGGAACTTTGCTCCATTTTAATCCATCCGCTTGATTCCCTGAAACACCTACTGCATCGAATTCACTCAGTAGGCCTATTTCTGGCAACTAATCAAAGGCATCAGCAACGTTTTTTTTTGTTTTGATTATTCTATTCGGAATGCACCACCTACACTTCTGAACGACATTCCGATTACTTTGGTCTTGATGCCATTGAATCTGAAGTATGCTAATATAGACTGTATCGCTTGCACCCCCGGGTGAGTCATCAGATCATCGGGCACCCGATTCTGTTCGTACACATGCAATAACTGGTATATCAGGTTGGATCAAATAGGTCGGCCTTGTTCTCTGCTGATAAGAATAAGAAAGAACCTCACATTACCAACTGGAATCGATATAGCAGCTGGACTCGTCTCTGCGCATGCAGCCGCATGCAACAAGCTGCTTACGAGATACAGATTGACATTCATCTGATTTTTCTGCAATCGTTGTGCGGCTAGTATGCCTTCCTCTGTAGCTGGGATCTATGAAAACATGAGGCCAATATTGGCAGCAGAGCAGATAAGTAGGGTATTTTTGCCTTTCTTGGAAGTTTTGGTTTTACATACACTGATAATGATATTCTCTTGTGATACGCCCTGTAACCTGAATAGCCTACGGAGACGATAAGCATTCTCCATCATGGCGCGCGTGTCGTTGTGCTTGCGGGGATCGATGAAGGTGACATGCGGCCCAGGTACGCGTTGGAAAATGTCGCTGGCCAGTTCAACGAGCTGAAGAATAGAAAGCCCGAGGGGATTTTGGGGATGGTATAAATTTGGACCGCCGGTCCGATAGGCACTCACGAACACATCAAGAACTCTTAAAACACGTTCCTCTCGTGTATACGTCCAGTTTTTCCTGAAAATAAATCGTTTTGATTTGTTTGAACAAACTACCCAGAATTAGACGGTTCAAAATCTCTACTCACTTTTCCCAATCATCAAAGACTTTCTTTGTCGCTACCCATACTTGATATGAAAGCTCCCCCCTAGTGAGCGCTTCGAGGACAATCCTAGGATTTAACATCGTGCCAGCGAATTGATGCAATGAAAGTGCTATAATTAGCCAATGTTTTTTTCTTTTGTCAGTAAATTCTTTGGAACAACTGCTTGTAAGTATCATTTCCCAGGAAGTTCCTACTTTCGAAGTGAAGAGTGTCCGCAAGAACTGCGGTGTTCTTCCCACATAATATCTGATCCAGCAGTTTATCATCATCTGTAGTTATCCGAAGGTGTCCCGGCATGTCAGATGAACAGATCGAAGGACGGCGGCTTATCGAAAATGGAAAGAAATTTGGGAGGGGTTTCGGAGAAACTTAGGCTAGAAATGTACGTTTATATCTACAACTTGTGAGTGGCTCAGGTGGCCCATCTTCTTGATTAACAATGAAGAAACTCGTGTTGTGGTTATGGCTGTACACGAGACGGTCACATACTTGGTTATATATATATATGGACTGTGGCCACCTGATCAATCTTGCAACAATAAGATTTAAACCTACTAGTCTTCCATCTATTTCTGCCCTTTGACCGTCGGTGATGATCTCAGAGAACGATACCAAGCGCAAGTTGAGTCACTGCTGAATTTGAAAGTACTGGCGACATTAAAGATCGTCATGGTCGTTCAAATTCCCACATGATTAGTATAACATCATTTGAGGTTGGAGTCGTGAGATTATTGGGGAGCGTCCAACATTAGTGAAAAGCATGCATGTCGCGAGGTTTTCAATTGGGAGATTTTGGCAGGTTATAGATTGTAGATCTGTAACTCCACATCCTCATTAATCATTTCTCACCATCTGCTATCTCACGATCAAGTTGTGAATTAGAGTTTGTCTGGGTCTGCCCAGTTGCATCAATGAAATTTTTACGAAATCTTTATAGAAGTTTGATTAGAAAGTTTTACTAGAAGAGATTCGAGCAGCCAAAATACAGGATCCAAAGAAACTACAGCAGGTGGGGGAGGGGAGATAACATTATATGACGAGCAACGAGGGGTATATTCTAACGATATAACAGGTTCTGTCTCTGAAATGAGACAATGAAAAATACAGTTTTTTGTGGCTATCGATGAAGATGCTGCCTTTCTGACGAATACGCAGTAGTTTGCCAGTCCATATTATTACTTTGACTTGAATATGAATATTGCATAGAGTTATGATGGGAGGGGTGGTTTGCCTGGAGAAGAAGTGTATCAGAAACGGATTCAAGGAATAGGGCTACTCAGCCCCAAACAAGACGGGAACGTACAACATAATGATCATCCTCTACCTTGACGGAATTATAGTTCGTGTGGTGTGGATACGCCGGCATTGTGTGGTTCGAGATATGGGAACGGTGGTCCATTTGAGAATGTGTAGCTGCTTGCATTTGGATAGGCTGCAGGAACAAAAAAAAAAAAGCTCATTACTAGGATCGACGTTCTTTTTCACGAAAGCCTCTCGAGACCAATGCAAGAGGGCTTTAGAAGAGAATATTACTCGCCGAGAACGGGGGACTCGAATTGGCGCTTGAGCCCGAGGGAGTATTGGGCATTTGGAACGTTGATCCTTGCAAATTGAACAATGCCGCGTTCGAACCACCATGATGAGATGCCGAATTAGAGCCCATACCCCCATAATGGTGGGAGACGTGCTGAGGAATGGTCAAGGGAGGCGGCACACGAATTGCGGCTTCACTGCCTTGGGGAGGGGTATCTCCTGGGCTCTATAATACACGCGCTTATTACGGAGTAGGATGGTTGATAGACGACGGAACTTACGATGTAGACACCATCTTGAGCTTTGCGCCGTTTCAAGTTATAATCTCGGTCACAAGCGCGAGGGTCTTGATACGTGGCAACAGCTGTCCGACGCGTCGCATCCGTTCTTGAATCTGGCTGAAGCAGTCGACGAAGCTCTTCATTTTCTTTTTGTAGTCTTGCATTATCCTGTTCGAGCTCCCGTATTTTCAACAGTGGTGGAGGCAACGCAGAAACCTGCTCTGTCGTATATCCGACCGCGATTTGGAGCTTGGTTACGGTTTGCTCCAACTGTTATGGGATGATCATGATCATGAATGAATGAACGTCATGAAAGATATGTGGCTAACCTGGTCAATGTATGCTTTTCGCTTTGCACGGTGGCGAGCTTGTGCTTTAGCATTACGGCTGCGTTCAGGGCGTTCAGAGTGTGCCGTATGGCTCGTAACCGACGACATCAGGATATAACGTAAGAGTGATAAGTGTGGGGGTAGGAGTGAATCGGGGATACAAAAAAGAAAAAATGAGAACGAGACTCGACCTTATATCGCGGGGCTAGAAAGTAGCGCAGTTGCAGCGCCCCTCCTTGGGTTTATGAAGTCCATTCTCCAAGGGTTTCGCTTGTCGACTTCCCGGCCTATTCGCCTGCCTCCGATCTGGCGAATTAGTTTGACCCTGCATATCCCTTTTTTTAGTACCAATTCCTTGGTTCCCAATTGAACTTTGCAGTTAGACAACAACTTTTCAGGAATCATCAGACTTGAGCCATCGATCTTCCGTGCTGTCTATCTCCTAAGCCTCCTTGAAATCGGTGCATCCTCCCTGACATCGCATCCTTAAATTGCATCTAGGCTTATTCGGCCGTTGCTATTTCTTGAGTTGCTTTTTGAATAAAGGCCATGTCATCGGCTGCGGCAAATTGCGGCAATGCATGGCTATTGTACCTGACATATGGAATCCTTCTTCTGATCGGTGATCAACGTGGCAAATGCCTCCGTTTCAAGATGGTCCAAATGGGGATAGTCTGGGAACCTTTTAAGACTCAGCGATCCCTCAGTTCAAGGACAAACTGCACCCCAAATGGTTTAGTGGCACACATATTTCGACCAGAACAGACTATTCTAGTACAAAAACATCTTAAATATGAGGGATATCCAACACTAGGCTTGTTGCCAACCATAGCCTCGGAAACCATGGGAAAAATAAATCGCACATTTCCGAGCTCGTTGTCATGTGAGCTTGGCATCCGAGACTGGCGGCATATACATCAGAAACTTGAAATTTTCACCAATTAGAGAGTCCGGGTTTTTCTTGTGTACTCTTGGGAAGCTTGCTCAACAGTTGACATAGATAATTAACACCGCCAATGAATTCCTAAATACCAGCAAGTATGGATCATATTGTTTTTTTGCGTCCGAACTCGACGGTGCCCGATAGATGGTATAAAAGGTCACGAATGCTGTGGGAATATATGTATGGCTGCTTCCTCTGTGTGGCAGGGAAGCAAACAGCGACCGGTGGTCTCCGGCCAAACTCTTGATTCTCATATAATATCCTCAAACGACGGGCAAAATGAGCTCCGTGGAAGAGGGAAACAAGTGCACCGTAAAGTAGCGAGTTTCGGGCATTTTCTTTAAATCTTTGTCTTAGTCCTAGGTACTGAATCTGTCAAGGCATTGCCAGATTACGTGAAATTTCGGATCACGGGATGTTTTGATGGACATCGTAATTTTGATTGGTTTACCCAGGCTATTCGAAGGGATAAATCATCAAGTGAAAAAAAGGTCAGTTCAAGTTGTATACTTACTGTTAAATTTCTGTGATAATTGTGCTTGCATTTTACCTTTGTATTGCACAATGCAGGGTCGGCGGCCATATGATCTTTTTAGGGACTCTGGTTAGTTGGGTGCAGCTTTCCAAAAAGAGATGATTTGCTTCCGTTTCCACGAAAAAGATAGTATCTTCATATCCTAAACCAGGAACAAATACCAACCCCGATGGGGGGGTTTGGTAGTTACGGGCAAGTGTTTTTGGAGACAGAAGACCTCATTCGTATGGCGACATGGCTATTCAACGCCGATTCGTCATATGCATGAGTCAAAAGAAAATGCTTTAACCTCAAGGCCCAAGTTCATGGAATAACCAACAAAAAAAACTTGACTCCCAATTTATCTTATCTAAGTGATTGGCTCCGATGTTCGCCGAAACTTCGAGAACAGTTCAAATAGCGCAATAAAAAATTTCCTTCTCCAGTTGTGTAAATTGCTTTGCACATAATAAGCATTGAAATATTGAACCCCCCCAGGTCAATTGATTAATGTGCCAAAAATGGTTCAAAGGAAACAATCTTATTCATTTGCAAACTCCGTCGTCAAGGTAATACTTAAATAGCCCTGCAAATAAAACCATCCTCGGTTCTTGTGCTTTTGAGTCGAGGAAAATATATTGTATCTAAAATATATTGCGATGACAAGAGAAAAAACAATGCCATCGTTTTCATAGAATCCTGACTTGTCATTCATCGTCGTCAGACAAAATCATTCGTTTGGTGCGCTGGATAGGTTTCACCGAATCATCTCTGGACAAGGGCGGCGATGCTGAAACAGCCCGCTCATCAGGTTCAGACGATGGCGGGGGAGATGATGGGCGCCGCTTGGTGAGTGGTCTCGGGCGCGGTCGAGGCATGGGCGCAGTATGCTCCTCCTCAGCGATTTCCACGTCACTTCCATCTGAATTGATGATGTCTTTATGAGCAGGGCTATCTGAATCACCTGACGTTGGAGATCTTTCATCTTCTTGTGGTTTTTTCGATTTTGAAACCTTTTTTCCCTCAGCCGTTTTACGGCGCTTTTTTGTCCCAGTAGCCTTCATCGTTGAAAGTCGCCCTCCAGCGCTATTAGCAGCCAACGAAGCCTTTTCGCGTTGAGCCTTTTCCTTCTCCAGGAATTCTTCCATGCCTCCATATTCCTCATCACTGTCCTCAATGAATTGAGCAGATTTGTATTGCTCCTTTTCTTTCTTCTTCTTTTCCTTTTTCTTTTTTCGTCGAGGTTCGTCTCCTGATGACAGAGCGTTGTCATCAGAGACTGGCGACGGTGACCGCCGTCTTCTACGACGTCGTTTCTTGCTTAAGAGCTGCGAGGCTTGCTTCCCATCAAGATCAATAGGAGCCTCCAAGAATTGCTTGATGACGTTATGGATTCGTTGTAGTTCAGAGATAGCGATTCCCCGAGGAACATACCACTCCAACTCATCGGCATCTTGAGTAAGGGGATATAGATCAACCATGGACATTTATACAACGATAATTTTGTCTCACCATCATCAAGGATATAGAACTTGGAGAGTCGGAAAAGGAGCTTTAGGTTCGGGTTCTTCGTAGCAGCGTCAGCTTGTTCATCGGATATATAAGGTATCACTACACATGAAAGAATAAGTGAGTCGTAGATTTAATCCAACATAACTTTCGGTCTTACTATAATCGGTAATCTTGGCTAGCGCTTCCGCTGATGGCTCTTTCGAAAGTGAAAGGGTGGTGTCGTCATCGTTCTCATCACCTTTACTGTCCGTTTCGTCAATAAGTCGGGTTCGTTGAATTATAACTTGTGTAAGGATCTGCAAGTAAACAAAGTATGTCATTAGGTCCCGGAGGGGTGTGGGGTTAACGGGAATTGCAAATCGTACCTCTATTGTCCATTTGACTAACTCTTCTTGATTTGAATCAATGAGACAGGCTATTGCGATGCCAAGCTGGTCACTCCACGAATAACCTTTCTTGACCTCAACGTCAGGAGGAAATCGGGTGTCTACAACTGCTTTCTTCTCTTTCTCTCCTGGTTCCCAACTTGAATACTGTTTCCAATTTCCGCGGTTTTTGGGGAAGAAGGCCTATTTCCATTTGTCAATTCAAGGGCTATCTCATGACACATGAGAGTTCGTACCTCAACAGCCAAAAACGGTTCCTTAGCCAACGCCTTAAAGAATTGGCGCAATATATAATTGATGAGGTTTATGAGGTCCTTGTAAGGTGGTTCTCGTGGTAGGGAGTTTTGATCTGCCAAGATCGTCTTGAAGAGATCCAGCGTAGATGCCTACGTAAATTGAACACATTTTAAACACAGTTGTTATCAAAAGGCGGCGCCACAAAGTCAAAGAAACAATGTGAACAAACCTTGAAGAATAAACCTTCTGCTTTCGCCTTGACAGCTTGTCTGTAGAGTAAGCCTACTACGCGTCGCATGTTTTCAGAGGATGCGAAATCGCGATAACGTGCCAGGTATATCAGGAGTGTGTGGGTAATTTCCGCATTCGCAAATCTCTGGTTCGAAAATGAGGTATGGACTACACCAAGGAAGTCAAGGAAATGCCGTACACTCTCAAAGACCTCAAAGGTAAACAAGGTCTCGTGAACGATGTCATCTTCCTCTTCCTCTTCCTCCTCAATGTTCAGAACACCGTCTTCCTCCGATCCACCTGTCAAAGTTTGAATTACGATATCCCACGACTAAACATGTGGCGGTTACCTGTGTTTTTCCGTCGTCTTTTCGAGGTCTTTTTCCTGACGTAGGTTTCGCTTCCTTTTGATTTACCCCATTTTTCCAGCATCCTGAGCAACGCGTAAGCAAGATGAACGCTCGAATCAAGGAACGTGAGTGATTGGGTTCCTGGTGTATATAACTTCAAGCTTTGGAGGGAAATATCGAGTACCTCTCCGTTGTAGATCAGTTGCTGTTGTAGGACATCCGCGGCTTCTCTTAGCGTAGAATCAGTTATCTCCGAAGACGACATTTTATCAATGAGGAGGAGCAGTTGAGTTAAGCACTCTATGCCTGCTTGAAACTCGGTCCAAAGTTTAGGCTAAAATCGTCGATCATCAGTTAATTAAGCCAGACAAAGCGAAATACCACATGACAAGAGAATGACAAACGTACCTTTTCTTCAACGGCCTCCCGCATGCGCTTTAACACCCAAATTATCCACGATCGTTCTGTAACCTCGCTGATGAGCCCGAATAGCCACTTTTCTTCCCCATTTTTCTGTTCTTGTTGTGCCTTGCCCTGCATTGTAAGGAAGAACTCGAGAAACCACTTAGTCACGTAGAGCAAACGGAGGTTATCTTTCTCTGTTATTTTTGGTCGTTCCGATCTAATGTCTTTCAACAATGCTGAGAGGAAAGCTTGAGGGTCGTTAGTATGAGTAAGGTATACCAAGGAGGTTAATTAGAACCAACGATTAAAGCACGACTCCACAAATTCGATCGCCAAGTTTTGAAGAATTACCCTGGCCTCCATGGAAAGATTATCTTCGACGCTAAGTTCATCTACCTTGTTAATCTTCTTGCTCCTCTGGCGTTTGGTCATATCCATAATGCTTCCAGCCTCGGCGTGGATAGCTTGTTGTCGATGGAGGACGAATGATCTCGATGTCGACGATGAGGAGGCAGTAGGGGGAGGATCAGCCGTGCTGTCGCCATTTGCGGCTAAGGGTTTTTTATTGGGGTTGAGTTTGACGGAGATAGTAGTTCCAAAGCGTGAATGTCGAGAGGTCGCTTTGCGAGCAAGGTCACGACGATTGCGATCTTCAAGTATGAGCAGTCGCTGGAGGTTTTCAGTTGGTTGCTAAACAAGACGGATTCAGACAAATATTTCAGAGTTGGATGGTCAACATTACCTTTTTCTGATCGATAGTCAAAGAAGCCGGGTTTACCCCCCGAAAGAGAAGGTACAGAATTTCAAGGACCAAGGTATTCCAACCATTGAAGAGGGGATCGTTGTCTGCGTTCGCAGCAATGGTAAGAAGTAAATCAAGCGTGTGTGTTTCGGAAAGTGTGCGGGTAAGTTTGGATTGGAGGTTTGAGAACTCGGCCTGATCTGAACTGAGATGAGAGTTTGCCGGCAAGTCCTTGATGAATGCGAGATTTCGAATGAGATGGAGGACGACGTTGATAATCTGACCATCACGTTCTTTTCGTTCCTTAGGAGCTTTGGCTAATGGCGACAGTATGATTCCGAACATTGCCTGGATGACGCCCGGTTTCAAAAGCGCCACCTTGTAATGGAGGTGACTTTGCATGAGCTGAGTGTAGTCTGTGCCTCTATCCAGCTCCTCATCGAGTTCCTTCAATTCCTCTGCTAGATCAATTGGCCAGGTCATTGCAGTCATCAAGTCGACACAAGAAATAGCACGTTTGTCCTCGACCAATCCTTTCCCTGCAGTTTCCAGAAGAATTGGTACCAGATCATTTGGAAGGACGCGCATCTCCCAAAACAAACGTGCAACAGTCCGTTCGTCATCAGTGTCGTCCTTCCTCCATAGTTTCTTAAGATCCTTTAAACACCCATTCACCTCGTCGCCCATCTTATAAGATTCTCCTTCAAAACCACCCAACGCGTCAACCACATGTCCCACTACAGGTTTCAAAATGGCCCGTCTATCGATGTAGCCCTCTTCATCGGATTCTGAAGTTAATTCGATGATTGCCTGTGCCATTCTTCACTGGGACAGGGATTCGGTGGTGTAGTATGTAATCGTCACTTGCACCGTGACAATGATGCTACAATGTGATTGTGACCGATCGCGAACGTGACAATCTAATCGAGAATAACGAGATTCAAAACCAAAATATTTGTGTAGAAATATGTAAAGGTATGTTATATTAATCAAGTACATGTGGCATTAGTCCACTTCCGGCGGATATTATCGTCATGGCCATAAGGATGGCATCAAAAACAAACGTTGTGAAGGCTTGTTGAACCCCCTAGCCTAGCTTCGGCCTCTATTTCTGCTCGAAGAAGCATTTTAAATGTATCTCAAGCCTTCAAGCGGCACGAGTCGAAAATGAGCCAGAGCCGCGGTGCTTACTTACTTGAAAATCTACATATCCCACCCACATGTCCGAGCGTTCAAGTTAAATCTCTCGGTTGCATTACCTACTAGGGCCAGTTAAGTCAGCTTTCCATTGGAAGTAAATTTTCACCCTTTGGACCGGGGCCTTTTGAAGAATTAGTCCAAAAAACGGCTCAACTAGACCACCAGCCCTCGCTTCTAATCAAAGGAAGTTTCCTAGAATTTCTAGGTGAGCTATATACGTCCCAATCTTTCGAAACAACATGACGCCTGACAGCGTCCTGATGATAACACGCTGTCAATATTGGCGGTTGAGATTTTTACGCGGTTGCCTGCCGGCGGAATGCGGTAGTATTACAGATGCTTCTGTGTAAACTAGTATTTCGTACATTGCAACTCACGTTATCGTTATTGATTCCTTGACGCACTAGCATTCCAGAGTACAAAGGACATGAAATGCGATTGAGCCGACCATCTATTGCTGAAATATTTGCATCCCAATATGCACGTTTTTGTCGGATAATTTGAAACAGCCTTCCAGAGCTAAACTGCCTATATCAGGAAGGGAAACAAATATGAAATTATTTTTTGAGCGACATTCGGAAGATCGATGCGAACTTACGAAACACGAGGGCAATTAAATCCCACCAAAAGTCACCTGAACCGTCGAGTGGCTGAATTGCTTTGTGGTCGCATGTCCAGGAATTTCGACATGGGAGATTCCCGAGACAGCTGTCTACCTGGATTTAAGGAGGGGGTTGGGAGCACGGCCATCGGACCGAATTTTTTATAAAGATGGTAATCAGATCTTATCTACAATTTTTCAGCAAACGAGGAGAAGCGAGTCCTGGAGTAATTGAGTACTTACATGGACATTGTTTCTTAGCTGGATGGCCAGGCAGGGTCATATGTCGCGTATTGTGATCCGACCCAGGATTTTATTCTCATGCATTTGCGGATGGATGAGCTGTTGTCGGCCGCAGCTAGATAAGTTTCCTGGGAGTCAATGTTTATGTTATAGCTGAATAATACTGGCCAAATACGAAACGGATGCGCCTTATCTAAGACTTGGCGTTGTCGTTGTCAGATCATGTCAGCTGTACTTACGAAAATACCTATTTTCAAGATGATACAATGTAGTGATCAACACTAGAATTCACCAACCGTCAGAAAACATGAGATTCAGAAATTTTGAGAAACCTATGATAGTAAGTATGGCTCCACGACGACGTGCGTAAAGTTAGGGATGCCGTCCTGCGCGGAGGATTTTGTGTGTTGAGTTTAAAAGGAAAACAAGGAGACCGGCCGGTTGCAGAAGGATTCTCAGGGAACGAACTAGGAAAAATTCGAGGACATCGGGAAATGGCCAACACTTGCAATGATGAACGAAAAAATGAAAAACGAGTACTTGGGTTGAGACGAAAAAAATAAATAAATCGCCAGCATCGACAAAGAGGAATCACCGACTGTACGCGCTGTGCGAGCGGCGGGGAGAACCCTCCGCGATTGGTCAAAATTCCAACTTTGCCATAGAAATAGGCACACGGTGGTGCATTCATGAGAAATGCGAAAAAAACCTGAAATTAACCAGGACAAGCACCTTCCGACCGGGCGGGATCCAAGTTCTCTGGGCCGATCGGAGTGTACCATCTCATCGACGATCCATACTAGGCGTTTCTAGCGGGGCCGTCAGATACAGCTTGACACAATGGTAGCAAATATAACTACCCAACTCGTCATGATCGGAGTTGATCAATTACCAGTTATCAGCGCAGTAGCCACCCATTTACTCCCTTGGAATAAAGTGTAGATGCGATCGTGCACTGGGTATAGATTGGTATAGATTGCAACTTGTTAAAGAACGCCCCGCAGTTTCTGATTGGTTTCTAACCACGATCGGCTTGTTGGAAACTGGCAATCTGCGAAGGGGGTGGCGGAGCCGAAGCCCAGTAGCAAAAGTACAGTTAGACGGTTTCGACTTACCACCGTGAGTGCCACTTATATCAATAATGGAATAATGATTGAAGAACATCAGAAACTTCAACTCAAGTCAAGTAACGCACCCAAATAATACTCCTTCATATATCGTCCTAGGGAGAGATAACTAGCTGAGGAAACGCAAACCCCGAACGACCCCGAGTAAATTCTACAACCAGGATCTTGGCCATAGAAGGTTTCTCTGCTTGGGGAGATAGGAGAAACCTTGTCTCGAGTTTGCTGTGTTATCATGATGCGAAACTGCTGCAAATTTAAATTTGGTACCTGCGGCGTGGTTTGCCCCCCGCTATGAGCGTTTCCACCTTCAGTTTCATGATTCGGTGAAGGAAGACCTTTCGAGATAGCTCCAAATCACGACGATAGCAAAATTTAGGACTTTTTTCCATCGAGACTGATCCAGGTTACTGCGAAAACAAAAAAGGAACGAACGAAGATCAGGAAAGTTCGTTTGTGCAAGACCTTGGAGATAACGAACCTTCTCAAGAAGTTTTATTATTGAAAAGGTCTAGGGATTTTTCTGATGGTTGGAAGAGTTCGAAGTTTGATTTTGGAATTTTAGGTTATGTCAATGGGGCGTCCTAACTTTTGGTTGAAACGCGAGGTACTAGGGGTCAGTTTGATTTTTTTCATACTCGAAGATCAAAAAGTCATACGTATCAATGAAGTCGTTCAAATGATTCGCATATGTCGGGAACACTGGATTTTGTTATTTAGGTGGTGAATCGCCCTTACTTGTCGCGTGGAATCGCTAGCGCTGATCGGAAGGAAAGCGATCAAACGGGCGGGGGTATCATTCAAGATTTCGAGGTATCAGTTATCGCGAAATCTTTGTTCTATTCTTTCGATAACTCTGCGTTCAGAACACATGGTTTTAGCCGTCAATGCGTAGAATATAGTTGTAGCACAAAAAGGAAGTGGCTCTTAAACGCTAAGAACGCTGAATATCGAGGTTGATGCATATTTACGGATTTATAGGGTGAAAGGCGGCCGCTGGGAGCTCGTTGAGGATGGGTGTCGTAATGAGCTCTAGGGCAATGTGGTGAGCAATCAAAGATCAGAATAAAAAGAAGGGAGGAAATCTGAATACCACTTACAACAGTTGACTTGTCTGCATCAACCCCTAACAAGTAGTAGATAGCAGAAATACGATTTTGACCATAATTACATTATGACAATTGATAGAGAGTGAGCATATACGATATGATCATGTAATTTTTTGCAAAGAGAGGTAGAAGTTGCCAGCATAGAATCATCTTCATACCACTCTTGATTGAGGTCCATTATTCTTTTGCTTTTTGAGCACAAATGTTACCGTCTCTGGGGCCAGATGGAAGTGGCGTATGTGATGGTTATATATTCTGACTGTTCTGGCTCCAGAGAAGAGTCACTTTCCTCAACATCTGGTACTGGGAACAGCGGATAAAACACCTTGATTGTGCCTTCAAAGGTTCAAGGAACAGGTACTTGGAACATTTCGGCTGCAGGCAGGGCCAAACTTGCATGGAATTTGCTGCGCCCGTCAGCGCACAGAAATAGCCAGACCATGCCCATTGTACGCGTCGGCCAAAGTCACAGCAACTAGTCAAGTCAGCGACCGTCGACAGGTTGATGGTAACTTGTGAGAGAAAGAGAGCAAGGCCGTGCGTGGGAAGTACTTTCGGCACCGTCATTGATCCACAGGCATCTCAACAAAAAATAATATAAAGTCCTCACTCTGCTCCCTCACTTGAATACATTCACACCCCCTGGACCCTTCAACTAAATGATTTGCCAGACGCAGACTCTATGGAAGGTTCCTCATACTCGGATAAACGAACGCAAACGTTAGTAATTTTTTTTTCTTCTTCCTCTTCAATATCAAGGGAAGCTGATGAAATTCCATTTACATTATCTGTATTTTTTTCGTGCTTGAAATTTTAAAAAACACAGTTTGGAAGCACTTGAGAACTTCATTCAAGCTCAGCGTACCCTTCTTACTCGTCAACAATCCGACATAGAGCGGCTTCGCCAGCTCAGGATTGATATTGTTCAGAAGCCATCACAGGTTCTATCGAATCTCAGCAATGAGGTCTGTCGTTTACGGTTTTTTTATACATCTTACATCGCCTGAAAAATCTTTTCTCATAGCTCGATGATCCCGCCTTTAAACTGAGCGAACAAGCCGATTGCAGGCTCTCGCTGCCTAAAGACGTCGATTGGTCGCTATTCGACAAATATGGTTTGTCATCTAACGTTCTATTGGAGTTATTCTCAGTCTAATCCCCGTCACATCTTTTGCTTCAAAAAAGACAGTTCCAACCTCTGCACTTATGCACTAGAAACTCGCGCTACCCTTGTCCAAAAAAACCGATCATCCCCTACCCAGCAAAAGTCTCCCCTTTCTGAATTGCAGCTTTTTGTGAAACAAGCGCGGAAAACCTTGGTTGATCCCATCTTAGCGCGGTTTGAGCAACTTTCATCCCCCGAACCTTCTAGTTCAGACGAAGAGGCTGATCCGGAAGAAGTCAAGCGACAGCAAGAAAGAGAGAAGATAAGGCATCTTAAAAACAGGAAAATTTACGGATCTGGGTTATCTTTTCCTGCGTCTTCTACATTGAGTTTGAAGCCACAAGGGACGGTAGGAGTTTTTATTCGACGCGATGTCGAGGACGAAACTATGGAGGTTAATATCGATCTTGGAGATGGCCTCGAGGACGGCGAGAGGAAGATGGATGACGACATGACATCGAAAGTGGAGACAAGTTTGTCGTTGGTACCCATCAATGACACTAAACCTGGGACTCGAATCCGGAGACCGACGATTAAGAAGGCGCAATCCCAGCATCTGAATGGCGCTGGAGAAGCAAAAGAGAGATCAACTACACAACTGTCCCATCGATCACCTAAAAAATCTGATTTAGGACCATCTTCTGCCTCTCAATCTTCCCCAGAAGATATCACCTTTCCGGAAAATCCTCCTGAGGATCTCAGCTCGAAACGAAAGCCAAAAACGCCCAAGCCAAAACCAGAGACCTATAAACAATCTTGGAGCGTTTCTGAGCAAAACTTATTGGAGCAGCTGTTGGAGGATATACCGGACGGGGAGAAGTTTCGGTATGCCTTATTTCTTTTCTTGAGTCGCTCTCGTCATGATTGATGATCTTGCTCAGATGGCAGAAGATATCACGTGCTATGGGCGGCAAACGGACACCTCGCCAAGTAGCTAGTCGTGTGCAGAAATATTTCGAAAAGTTGAAGAAATTTGGGATTGGAATAACTTGATTTTTTCAAGATGGTACTATAAATTACTGGTGAAAGTTTAATCTTTTTGGTGGGTATATATAGGTTGTAGATAGGAAGTAAATAGAATGTATAATTACTTCAATCCGTATTGATCCCAGTATTCACGCATATTGTCCAACTCGTTCTTCATCCCATTCTCTTCAAGCCACTGCATCAGATCCCTCATTTTAAGGATAGACAGCACCCTCCCTTCCCCAATCAACCCTTCGATTTCTTTCACCGTACTGCTTACTCCATCCTGACCGACTTCTTCTCTATCCAGAGCTTGAACAACACCCACAACCTCACCTCCGTTCTTCCTCACATTTTCGATCGCGCCACGGACAGCTTTTCCGGAAGTCATCACATCGTCAAGGATAACGACACGCTGGCCTTTGAGAGGGACACCAACCATCAATCCACCCTCACCATGATCCTTGGCTTCTTTCCTGTCGTATGCGAATCCTACCTGGATTTGGTATTGAGTATATAACACCAGTGCAGCGGTCGATGCGAAGGGTATGCCTTTATAGGCAGGTCCGAAAAGAACATCAAATGATGGCAGAGGATGCGCGGAGACGGATTGCGCTTGTGCAATTGTCGACGCATATGCAGTGGATAAAGTAGCTAGTATTGGTCCGGTGCACAGAAGCCCTGCATTGAAGAAATACGGTGAAACGCTGATCGCAATATAAGCTCCAAGTAGTAATAGAACATCCAGGTAAAAGCTCGACGCACCGCCCCGATTTTAAGGTGAATGAACCGAATTTGAGAGCATCCACAGCCATAGCATGCTTGATAAGATCAGATTTGTATGAAGCGTTAGCCATGGCGAGTAGCGGAGTGATAAATCAAAACAAACAAAAAAAACATAAAAATAAACTTCAAGTACAGGATAAATTGTTGCGAGTGGCCATCACGTGCAGCCGTCATGCCTTCATCAAAAAATCGCTCTGCCACTTTCTCAATCTGCGCGATCTCTAAATCTAATTCATGTTGGATTTTCAAGGCTGACAACGCCCGAAGCGAATAGCCGCCTTATCTTTCCCGAGCCAAAGGTTCGCTACATTTCTTCCGTCATCCCTTTCTCCTCTTTTCAGTCTTAAGAACCCAACCTTCTACCTTTTATTGTTTCACTATTAAATTAGGATAAAGCTCTTCTCGAGAGCTATTTCTTTTGTTCTACTGATCGCAGTTTTTTTTCTCACTTTTCATATATGAAATAACTCGTCGCGTCATTCTCCCTCAGTCGTTTGGCTACTCGCAAACACTGAGACGACATTATCTAATAATTCAGACGCCTCTAAGACCCGAGCTTGAAGATGTTCACACCGTCTTAGTTCGCCACGGTACGATAACTACTTTTAAACTTGATGAGTAACTGTCAACAGTGGTTCCTTTACCTTTGGTAGCAGGCGTCCTTCGTTGATCGAGTTGAGCGGACACTGGACGTACGTCACTTGGATCCTTCACCGGTGCCGACCATGATCCCGAAGCATTACCTGATCTCGGAATGGTCGTTGACAATGATTTACCTTCTCACCACAAAATCACAGAACTTATCATCCTGGGGTCTTGACTTTATGACTTGCCCGGAAACTGACCTCGTCCTTCTTGCCAAATTTCTCAAATTGTTCATCCAACATTTACATTTTACAGAATCCAAAACGCTGAATGAACACTAGGGATTTGTCAACAAACTAATCCGAGTGTGAAATGGCTTGTAGTAGTTAATGGGATGCAATTAATCCTTCTTGAGACGTTGCGACGAACTTGAAGTGAACTTTCTCTTGAACCATCGAATAGGTTAATTCTCTTTCTGATCGTTCCTTAGCCCCTTCTCTGTTCGAGGGACAATTTGTTAAAGGAGGTTTTTTTTCAAAGTAAATATTTTGTGTAATATTAGACATGCTTTAAAGTTCCCCAAGTTGACAAAATCTATGGATCCAGCCATCAGCTACTTACAAAGAAAGGCCCGGTGTACCAAAACTTAACTATGTAGTTCGATAGGTTTCTTTTAGGCTCAACTAAGCGAACCCACGTGCAAACGTGAACACTGAACCTGATTGGTACGAGACTAATGGTCATCTAAGCGATGGGCAGTGTATGAAAAGCGGGGCCCGCCAACTGTCATGGATTCATTCAATAATTTTACATTGGGGATTTCTAGTTTATCGGGTAGAAATGGAAGGTAAAGCGGAGCCAGAAAGAGCGCTGTCAGGGCCCTGATGTGGTAGAAAATCAAAAACTACTATTTTTTGGGGATTCCGCATATCGAAATATGCAAACCTACCAGATGCTGGGCAAATAGAAAGGCTGCGTCCATGTATCCCCAGAGGCAGAAACACCTTGACTCTAGATGGGTTGGGACGAGATATCGACGCGGTATATATTCCACAATGGTCCCAGGTACCCCAACAAGAGACCAGGGTATCCTCACAAACCATGGATTGAAGGGGTATGCAGACATCAGGAGCTATCGGGAGGGTGTATATGATATGGAGAGTAGCATCACTCAAGTCGGGTTTGATGACGATTTTGAAACATTGAACTTGCGTACCCCCTTCATATACTTTGTCGAAATAAAGAGGTTGCGAAGAGCCAATATACCAGCTAGACATTGTTCTCCATTCGAAGGTGACTGCAGGACCATGTGGAAATGGAATTGTGAACAGTGGTAGGAACTGAGGGTGATCTTTGTCATAAAAATTGGGGGTTTGAGGCGACAGAGGTGGAATGGCCCAGATCAATATTGCTTCCTCATATAAAACAATAATAGCTGTCTGTGTAGCGAGTACCTGTTTATCAATATGAGCTCCGCAACTGTTGGCCCCAAAATAGGAACACTTGTTACCTCGACGCTGTTCTCGATTTTGTCCACATCAACTTGGGCCGCGAAAGTCACTGAAGCGTTCAACCGATAGTCCCAGACCGTGAAAAGGATCTCATGTCGATGGAAGTGGTACCAGATCATTTTGTCAGCTGATACATAATAGTGATGACCAAAATAGGGTTGTTCGAAATCAAGACGAGCAATTTGGGTAAGCTGAGGGGCTTCGCTTTGCGGATATATCTCGTAAAAAGTGCAATGTACAAGTCTACCCTACTATCAATCCGGATGAAATCATAGGATAACAGACTGAGCTTACATAAGAAGAATTACCAGGCCCATACCATCAGGGGTGGCATGAACGTCACCACAGTTGATGCCAGCTTCAGCTTCAACAAAAGCAATTAACTTGCAATCGGCACTCGATTTGTATCCCAAATCCCAAACCCCAAGGCCACTCGTCGAAGAACTCACCACATACCGGCCGCCCGGCACCAGGTCAACGATCGCATCCCATGGATTGTTTGGAAATGGACTGTCGATAGTCCTAGTCGCTGTGGGGGATAGTATGGCTCTCGATCTTTGAGTTGACAATGAGGCGGATAGCTCAATCCACCTCCGCGGTGCCATCGCAGCTTGTTCCAGTTCCGCGTCGCTCATATCGGGCATAGGGAAACTCGGCAAAAATAATGTGTTTTCTACGCATACTCGACGAAGAGCATCAATCCAGACTATTCTTTTCCTTGTAACAAGTTGGAGAGTTTTGCATGTCTTACATTCTTCATTGAGTGATTCACCATATAGAAAAAGGAATTGAGGGCATACATTACGCAATGTGAGGATATCGGAAGGATGGAGAAAGCTGCAGATTACGATTTGCAGATCCAGCGCAATGTCCACAAGTGCCATCGTGCTAGTTTTGCTGAGGTAATTTGAATTACCATGTATATTTTACGAGTCCTCGACGTAAAGGCGGGTTCCGAAGGTAAGGAGGCTTTTTGAAGGCCTCTGCGCTTCACGTGCCCCTCTTCATACTGACAGCCCTCTGCGCGTCAGTTTTCACTCTGCCGCCCTCGGTCACGGGCATTTGGCCGTCGACTGACTTGAGACCGTCTCGGCATGGTGCCATCGTTTGGCTGATGCTGTGCTGAGACATGAGGGTCAAGGGTCAGCAAGCCGTGCGCTGTTGTCTCACCTCTCTACGGTCGCAGCGCAGGTGAGCATATCGTCGCTCGCACTCTCAGCATCTTTTTCTGACCCCACAGCGCAGAGTAGCTTCGTTAATTATCTATTAAAGTTACCTTCTCTCTCGTCTACTCTGCAAGAATTCGAGCCTCGTTTGTCTGTTGGCAGTTACTCAAATTTTTTCCTTCACCCACCCTCCTCTCCCTCGTTTTTTCCTATTTCCTTTCCCATATTTTCCATATGTCTCTGCTTCTCCTTATCTGTCGTTGTATCACTTCTACTTCTCCTCTCTATCTCTTACAATTATGTATTTGTAGTATTTGTCGCTTAGTCATAGCTCCTACTTCGGCCAATACATTTGGGGAGGTCGCTCCAGCGGCCTTGCATTCGCCTAAAAAACCCCCTCTTTGCATCGTCCTAGCTGCAGAGGCTTCCTCTCGTTCTTATATGAGGCCTTTAAAGGTCTTGCCGGTAACTTCCGTGATTGCACGTGTTGATGGTGATGGCCTTGTTTGCCGCGCGAAAATAATTTACTCACTGTTTTGTCTGTCAATCCCTGGCATCTTTAAGAAACTCAACGCTCACGAAGACGCTATAAAAATGCCAGTATAATTTCATTTGACGGGACTCGTAGATGCCACGCGGAGCGATGGCCCTCACCCACGAGTATATTATTACATACTTTGACATATCGGCACGTCGGCAAACCACCTTTATGTTGAGATGTCAGAAATGAACTAGGTTCCCCTTTCTCTGAAGTTCTAACATACTTGGTCGGCTCAGCCATCCATGGATGGATCAGCAGTAAATTGGAACGTGACGATTGACGACTTCGACAGCTTGCTCACTTACGACGACCAAGCTGTTTGGGACACACCAGATCCATCTGCGGCAGGCTTCGACCCAAGCACTTCTCCATGGTTGAGAGGCACCTACCATGAGACAAAGACCAAAGGTGCTTCCGTGAGCCTCAATATTACTGGTAAGTAATTATATTCTGGCATCGACTATGATAGGAGTTCCTTTAGCCCTTCCTCACTCCTCTAGGTCCTGCTGTCTTTATATACGGAAATACGGGTCCTTTGTATGGCTCATACGAGGTCCAAATTGATTCTGTGGTTCAGCAATATAGTGCCTACAGACAATCGTCTGACAATTCGTCGTCCAAGCTACTGTATTCATCGACGGATCTGACTTATGCAAACCACAATGTCGTACTACGTAACCTTGGAGCAAAGCCGGAAGGAGGAGATAAAGGAGGAGATGCGTTTATGCTCGATTACATTCAATCAACGATTCAATTAGCCCCAGCGGGGTAAGTGGCATGGACATTCGACTACGAATATAGGATCATTAACGTTGCATGTCAGTGCTACCGTTTCAAATGTAACGTACCAAGAAACCGATCCCGCACTAACTTATACTGGGAAATGGGGTAACAACACTGGACCCCATTTTAGCGGGGGTGGCACGGCTTTTACAAACGACAATCTAGCATCAGTATCTCTCTCCTTTCACGGTTTGTCATTCTCTGTATGCTCACAAATTCGTCTATGACCATTCAAATAATATTAGGGTCAGCAATTTACGTTTTGGGAGACAAAAAAAACGACCACCGAATCTACAGCGTAGTCCTCGATAATGGCCCTGTCCAATTCTACAACGGAACGTCAGGCTGTGGAGGAGCTTTCGGATTGACTTGCGAACAGCAAGACCCTACAATGAAATACCTGGCTTCTAATCTCAATGATTCGCTGCATACTATCACAATAGAGAACCATACAGGGGTCAACGTTTCTTTCTTTGGTATGTCCTAATTTATTTCCACCTTTTTGTGTATTCACCAGAAGGTTTTGCGATATTTAGACCTAGACAGTATTGTGGTCACTGTTTCGTCGGAATATGCACCTCGCCAATTGTCGACCTCAACTTCACCTTTTATGACCACAACATCGGGCGTGCCTAGTGCTAGTACCACCGCCAACAACGGATCTCCAAGTACTGGAACTCAGACTGGCGCGGCTTCTCCTAGTTTCCTCATGATGTCAAATCCCCTTTTTCTGCTGGTCTTGACAGTACTTTTCCTTCTTCGACCAAACCTGCGTCGTCTATGATCCTATCTACTGAAGGGTCTTGTTCACGTTTGACATGGGATTATCCTCTTTCAAGACGCCAATACAAATAGTTCCCGGTCATCATATTTTGAGAAGGTCATACTATTGAAATGCGCTAAATCTTGTCCTCATCTTCGTCCTACATCACTTCATTTCCGTAGGTAAATTGAAGAACAATTCAGTGTTGTTGATGTACTGACAATGCCTATGCTATGTTGCCAGTCGATTATGCATACATATGCGTGAAATCAGCAGTTTCCGCCGCTCACGATCACTAGGCTGGCCGACGTTACGGAGGAAAAACATCGACAAGAAATTTGTTATCGAAAATCCACCAATCACCTCTATCAGATTAATCCGCGTTCCAATAGGTCCATCTTGATCGTCATGGTCGAAGGCCAGCCGTATAATGTTTCTCATGACATCGCAACTCTTCCCTTGCACAAGCTAAGGACGAAGTTGACCTCTGGAAGCAAAATTAATGACATTCAGAGCTTTTCGCTCGTCAAATTACGACTCTACAATCAAAATTACTATCAAGTTCAATGAACCATAGTGGAAGACTGAGGTGGATGGGATGGGGAACGATTCGATATTATTGGTGTCAATCATTCACTGACTCCCGTCGCATTACAGGATTGTTTATTCATCGTACGGCCTTCGGGGACCCTTATTTTTTGGACATACGATTTGGGACGTTGGTTGGCGCTGGAAAATAAGAGCATGAAGCCCAGCTTGAGGCGGTAACTTTGGCTGAGTTTACAATATTAATGCGGATTCTGGAATCATGATTGTCAGGTAGTTATCTTATGTAACGTAATCAGCAACCTTAATCCTTCCCACATCAACCATTCTGAGCAGTCTCCTACCTCCCATTTCTCTCGTCCAGCTTTGAACGCTACTTGGGGCAGAAGCATTACATTCCAAAGAACTCGAGCACCACAATGGCAGGCAAATTTGACCCTAACAATGCTCAAAACCTTATGGAGGTGTGCTGAAATTATTGTTAATCAAATACTCAGGTCCCCAATGATTCGTTGTAGATCGAGAAGCAGTGAGTGCCTTCTCGCTGGCTGCCTGTGGTTGGTTGAAACCTCGCCAGTTAACATGATGCCAAATTTCTGGTGGTTAGGTTCGCTGTGAAGGCTGTGGAACAAGCTCAGGTACGTTCAAATTTTTGATATGTCAACTGCTTCTGATCTTCTCTGTCAGACCTACTGGAACCTCCTCGAGAAAGTCAATCCTAAAGACCTTAAATTGACCAAGTAAACACATTCGTCGTCTAATTTCCTCAAATATCAGGATATTCATCGTTACTCTTCGACAGGATTGATGACGAGATTTATGAACACACTATGAAAACCTTTCCAGAGCTCGCTGAGCCTCCGCATGACAAACTCGTCAAACTGGATGAAGATTGGATGAAGAGTCCTGAGGGGAAACAGAGGTGGCGAGATTTCATCGAGAGGTCCGATTTTTTTTTGCTTGTTCCTTTCTCTTCCTCTTACATGGGCCCGTTACTTTACTTCTAGCTACAAGGATAAAGTGAAGGATTATAACTTTGGTTCCTTGATAAGGACAGATGCAAGGGACGAGTACGGGGAGAAGAACACTATTTTTGGTGAGTTTACAGTCATTCACGGATATTTTTTTTGCTTTAACTTACTCATTATTATTTTTCAGTCACACGAATACAGGTATGTCTCCTATGCTTTGAATATTCTTTCAATGGCATGCTGAATATGTTTGTCTTTCTAGTTCTATGCTTTTGAAGTACCTGCCTTTCCATCAGTCTTGCTTAGGAAACACTGACAGTTCTTCTATTCTAGATCGCTCGCAACAAACTAGGACTTAACGAAAAGGCCCACGAGATCGCCAAAGAGGAAGCTATCAAGGAGAAGGAGAAGAAGGAAAAAGACGCACTGGCTGCAAAGAAAAAGAAGACAGGTTGAAGGTAGCTGTAAGGTCGATTTGTAAGGTCGACTTGGGGTGTATCCAACATCTGTGTATTTATAAAGGTGAGCTATTTATGTTAACATGTCCGTCTCAGAAGAAACGCTAATGCGTTGCTCATTTTCGCTGTTTTAGAGAATAAAAATTTGCCATGAAGTCCCCGTTGTGTACCTAAGAGCAACTCTGACAGATTGCGGCACCTTTAAGGGTGATTGACGATATCGATTTTGCAAAAGACACCAGCTACTCAAATTACCGGACAGCTATCGGGGTACCTGAGGTCCCAAGAGTGGGAGTCGCTGAGGCGTTAGATCCAGAAGGGAGGGAGAGCACTTTGTGCATTCCGAGCTGGCCGACCTTTTCCGTGATCAGTCCAAAGTTTTTAAGCGTCCAATAGGCTATTGTCCCTCACCATACGGCTGGATGTTGTATACTTGGCACAATAGAACACATCCGTGGACCTTCTCTCTCACACCTGACTACACGCGTCTGTGCACCGGACAGTCTGCCCTCAAGGAACTCAACAACTGCGCGTTCCAACGTTGGTTGACTTTTACTGCGATATATGCTCGTTTTCCTGCTACACGGACTTGATTGATCATGGTAAAGTCTTTACAGTTCAGCTCGAGCTCTAGACGTTCTGACTTCTCGATAACAGTGACCATAAAATTCTGGTTAGCGCATGTTTTTCAATGATCACACTTGTCACTTATCATGATTGACTTTTAGTTAGCTCCAGCGTCCCTGTTTATCGCCCCATGTGGTTTTTCTCGAGATCCAACAGCTAGGACGTTGTTCTCAGCAAATGATGTCTAGACATTCATGGTTAGAATACCCCCCTTCAATCCAATTGTCCTCCGTTTCCAATTCTTTGTACCGCCAAACGCACACCATGGATCACAACCCGGCTGATATCGAAAATTCCTCCTCGGCTTATTACCACAAACCATTGCAACCATACCTTGAGTTATCCAACTTGAGAAGGTATGAATCCGCCGATATCCAGCACACTGTATGACATTTATCATCGTGAATTTAGCGCACAAGGATCGTTCGTAGGTGATCTCATGGAACGCAGCTGCTAATCGGTTGTTAGTGTCGCAGTATAGACATGGGCGGTTGAGCATGGGCGGCATTTACGACCGGCCTGCAACTGGAATATGCATGGCATTGAACTTGCAAAAGTGCTTCACTGGGGCGTTTATTTTTGTGAATGCTTATACTATCAATGATATAAAACCTGTTGGTGAGCATACTAGTTTTTTTGCTTGGAGATCATTTTTGTCTTACTATTCACAAACTCCCCGCAGATGGGTGACAAATACCAAATTCTAAAAGAACCCATCTCGTCAGTCTGGCTACGGGAGACTAGAAACTCTTCTTTGGGTCGCGCTATTTCAACTATTGCCTCCACAAATCGAACTGACAGTTGCTTTGTCAATCGTAGATTTGCTATTTACCCACTCCAAAAGCGTTGCACATGGCCACAAGCTTCAAGTTGTCCAGGACTTCCCACGAAATTTTGGCTTAGTTACTGCATTCAATGGCTTGCTTTAGTCGTATCGAGGGTTGAGGATATGCATGAACTGGGTATACATCCACCAGTCAATTTGTGAAATTTGACGGACTGTATCCATGCGATGAGATATTACCGCAACTAATACTAGCACTGAGAAGTGAGATATTGAGCGCTGAGCAGTAAGAACAGCACTCTGAAGCATGGTGACAGTGAACGTGACATTGGCAATTCTGAGGTTGTTACTGTTTTTGCAAACTTCAACTGCATTGGCAACAGTGAAGAAGGACAATATTATCTGTTTTGAAGTGAGAGCGTATTCTTTTTGCAGATACCGAGCTGGCATGCATTACCCGTGTTGACTCAGTCTCGGATGTGACCTGTCGCAGATCCTTCTCTTGAAGTTCTGGCCGCATAAGATACACTGTGGTCGCGGTCTATGGGATATAGAATCACTCCTTTCAAGGCGGGGTCGTCTACGCAACCCCAACTTGAACGGTCCCCCGACGTGACAGTGATGAGGCCTTGAGGCTTGAGGTAAAACTAGTCTGATCATAAAGTGGTTCGACAATTCTTGGACTCTTCTCTCTCTCCAAGTGCTACATAACGTTTTTACTTTTACTTCTAAATTCTATTCATTCCTTTATTACGGGCTTTGGTGGCATTGCATCTCTTGGACTCCCTCTCCTCCATCCAGATCTCGCTTTTTAGTGATCCTGTACGCCCGCCATGACTTTAAATCGTACCGCTTTTTACAGTGAGTCGGTCAGAGTCAATATCATTGCTAAACTGAATGCTCATATATTTCTTCAGTCGCAGCCCTCTTTACCGCCATTCTGCAAAGCGTCTTTGGAACGCTCGCAGGGTTCGTTAATGGACAATCGCCTTGTTTATGTCAGTCCACCTTTTTCCTCATCCACGACATGAGTGCTTAGGTTATTCACTGTCTATTGCCAGATGTTTTCGGAAAACTCGCCGGCGCGCTATCAATCGCGACTTGTATATGGATAGCTATTTTGTGAGTTTCATCCAATTCACTTCTGAAATTCCGCTCACTCCACCTTTCCATGATGGTAGAATGAGATATAATCGGAGACCGCAATCAACCAATCCTCTCTGCCGTTCCTATACTCATTTCATGTCTTTCGCCGTCTTTGGAGTTGCTTGGCTAGGTACTCACCTCGCCGTCTATTACTTGGTTATGCATAAAATCTCTGACATGTTTTCTCTTTACGCAGCTATCGGCATAATGCTCGCCACACAGATGCCATGGGAATGCAATGGTAAAACTCTCTGGTGTGCAGCTGCCAGTTTCTCAAGCGCACTCGCATTTTGTACGAGTATATCTTGTGAGTTGTCCCTTTTCAATTCCGCCATCCTTCACCTTCTCTCAAAGCGCACCGATATTAATTATTTTTGTCATTTATAGCCATCATCGCTGCCTACCTCGTATATCGTTCAGCTGCTTCCTCTGGGGCAGGATTGGTAGTGAACGTCGATCAGCCGTCGAAGAGGGAATTGACTCCAGACATGTGAAGGACATACGACGACTCTCCATGGCCAGCACAAGGCGCCTCGTTTAGCTCATTTGGGGCTATCTTTTTTTGATTCTTTTTTTGGAGGATTGGCCCTCAAAACGCACCATACAATTACTTGACTTATCCCGACTATTTGTCACCTCAGCTGCACCCCTGACCTTGTGGTCTTGCAACACCCTTCCGCCGGTTTTGCAGTGGTATCGATAACTGTGTCATGACTATTATAATGATAATTTTTTACGAGCCGTTCACAACATCAGCATGTTTCTCTCGGGATATTCACCTCGCTCTGAGTTTCTCTTCATAAAAAGATGGCTCTTAATCAGGCACCGAATGGCGACCTTGCTTCTGACATAGGGTTGCGTATAAAGGTCCGACGGCTATACGTAAAAGTCTGTAATTTACATAGCAGATTTTCCGCAAGGCCCCAAGGCCTTTATCGATGGACAATGGGAACAGCAAAGAAAGGAAATTCTTGCGGATGAGCCAGTTTCTCGCACAAGGAAGATGAAAGGAACCAACGGCACCACTACGAAGACATTCGAGGAGGGAATTTGCAGTTACCCAAAGAGATAAATACCTCGCCGACACCATTACTTTTGTGCAAACTTTTCTAGTCCTCCAAAAAAAAGCCATTTCATTATTCCTCTCGCATAAACACTCCTTTTAGTGATAAGAAGACATAATATTGAGGGTTTCTTATCAGCTTCAAAACTGAGTGAGAAAATTTGTTTGGTGGGTGGTTACATCTTGCCTCTAATACAACTTGCAAAAAAAAGGGTAGTTCTTATCCCTCTCGTATAAACACACTTTTTTTGAAGAGTTTGTATTGACAGAATATCACAAAAACTGGAAGAGGAATGATAGTTTTGCGACAAACTACAGTGTGAACAACAAAATCCAATTATTACTGGTCGAAAGTACGAGCCACTGTCACGGTCTCAACGATGTGACGACCTCGTACTTTGTGGAACTACACGATGGATCACAGTCAACACCTCCTTCATACCCGCGGTCCGAGTCTGACTCCCTGAATCTGTTTCAGATTCCTCACTTTTCTTATGCTGACTGTTC
The DNA here is from genome assembly GCA_015039465.1 of Phlegmacium glaucopus. Taxonomy (NCBI): domain Eukaryota; kingdom Fungi; phylum Basidiomycota; class Agaricomycetes; order Agaricales; family Cortinariaceae; genus Phlegmacium; species Phlegmacium glaucopus. The sequence continues at coordinate 235,935 of MU130573.1, forward strand.
CGGCTTTTTGCAAGGTTGTTTTTCTGAATTGATTTTCACGCTATTTACTCATTAACCTAAAATGTGCTAGTCCAGAGCCTTTTAGAGTTAGGGGTTTTTTTGGGGAGGCAAAAGTAGCGGTGTCTAAGTGATCGGCACCATAGATGTCTGACTTTTATCAACCCTAAACCTACTAGCCTGAGCGGTAAACGTTTCAATGTTTAAACCTCTGTATTCTAGATACGATGGCGCTTGTGGACATTGCACTGGATCTGCAAATTGTGATCTGCAGCTTTCTCCATCCTTCCGATATCCTCGTTTTGCGTAATGTATGCCTTCGATTCCTTTTTTATATGGTGAATCACTCAACGAAGAATTGTTAGACATGCAAAACTCTCCAACTTGTTACAAGGCAAAGGATAGTATGGGTTGATGCTCTTCGTCGAGTATGCCTAGAAAACATATTATTTTTGCCGAGTTTCCCTATGCTCGATATGAGCGACGCGGTACTGGAACAAGCTGCGATGGCACCGCGGAGGTGGATTGAGCTATCCACCTCATTGTCAACTCAAGGATCGAGCGTACTATCCCCCACAGTGACTAGGATTATCGATAATCCATTTCCAACCAATCTAGGGAACGATGCGATCGTTAGCCTGGTGCCTGGCGGCCGATATATGGTGATTTCTTCATCGAAGGGCCTTGGGGTTTGGGATTTAGGATATACATCGAGTGCCGATTGCAAGTTAATTGCTTCTGTTGAAGTTGAAGCCAACCTCAAATCTGGTGACGTTCATGCCACCCCTGATGGCATGGGCCTGGTAATTCTTTCACATCTCACGTAAGCTCAGTCTGTTATCCTATGATTTCACCCAGATTGATAGGTTTTGTAGAGTTCTACATTACTCTTTCTACGAGATATATCCGCAAAGTGAAGTCCCTCAGCTCACCCAAATTGCTCATCTTGATTTGGAGCCCCCCTATTCCGGCAATCGGTATTGTGTATCACCTGACAAAATGATCTGGTACCACTTCCATTGGCATGAGATCGTTTTCACGGTCTGGGACTATCGACTGAACGCTTCAGTGACTTTCGCGGCCCAAGTCGATGTGGATAAAATCGAGGGCAGCGTCGAGGTAATAGATGTTCCCATTTTGGGGGCCAACAGTTGCAGAGCTCATATTGATAAATAGGTGCTCGGTACACAGACAGCTATCGTTGTTTTATATCAGGAAGCAATATCGATCTGGGCCATTCCACCTCTGTCGCCTCAGACCCCCAATTTTCATGACCAAAATCGCTCTCAGTTCCTACCACTCTTCACAATTCCATTTCCACATGGTCCTGCAGTCACCTTCAAATGGAGAACAATGTCTAGCTGGTATATTGGCTCACAACCTCTTTATTTCGACAAAGTATATGGAGAGGGTTGGCAAGTTCAACGTTTCAAAATCATCATTGAACCTGACTTGAGCGATGCTACTCTCCATCTCATATACACCCACCCGATGGCTCCTAACATCTACATGCTCTTTCGATCCATGGTTTGTGAGGATACCCTGGTCTCTTTCTGGGATACCGGGGACCGTGACTATTGTGAAATACATACCACATCGATACTATCTCGTCCTAACCTATCTAGAGTCAGGGTGTTTCTGCCTCCGAGTCTGGATAGGATACTTTGGCGCAGCCTTTCTATTTGCCCAGCGTCTGGTAGGTTTGCATATTTCCATAAGCACAACCCCCCAAGAGTAGTAGTTTATGATTTTCTACCACATCAGAGTCCTGACGGTGCTCTTTCTAGCACCATTTTACCTCCCATTTCTACCTGATAAACTAGTTGAAGTCCACAATGTGAAATTATTAAATCCATGACAGTTGGCCTTTCATACACTGCCCATTTTAGGAAGCAGATCGGTGGCTGTAGATGACAGTGGAGAACTACATAGGTCAAGTTTTGGTACAGCTCCTGGCCCGCCTTTTGTAAGTAGCTGAAGGTGGCTGATCGCTGGAGCCATAGATTGTATGATATTGTCAACTTGGGGAGCTTTAAAAGCCATGTGGAATATAATGCAAAATATTTACTTTGAAAAAAAAACTTCCTTTAACAAGTTGTCCCTCAATCAGAGAAAGTGGCTCGCGAACATGGATCAGAAAGAGAATTAACCTACTCGATGGTTCAAAAGAAAGTTCACTTCAAGTTTGTTGCAACGTCTTAAGAAGGATTAATTGCATCCCATTTCAACCTACTACAAGCTACTTCACACTCGGATTAGTTTTTTTGACAAATCCCCAGTGTTGAGCGCTCTGGATTCTGTAACTTGCAATGTAAATGTTGGTTGAACAATTTGAAAAAGTTGGCAATAAGAACGAGTTAAGTTTCCGTGCAAGTCATAAAGCCAAGACCCCGAGATAATAAGTTCTGTGTAGGTATATCAACGACTATTTCGATATCAGGTAATGCTTTGGGATCATGGTCGGCAATGCTGAGGATTCAAGTGAAGTACGGCCAGCGTTTGCTCAACTCGATCAATCCCCCAGGGGGGTAATCCATTAAAGTAAGAGACTCACTGAAATAACTCCCACCAGTGGGCAGTCATTGGCGTAGTTGGTGTTGTTGGTGTTATGGGAAGAAACACGTGATCAGTTTGATTTTAGTATGCTTTGATGGGCGCGACTAGCAGCTCCATATGACTCATCATCGACTGATTATCAGTAGTTTATGAAGTCTGCCTACAAGAGACTACATTGTAAGCGCTATAAATCGAGATCACAAAGAATCGGGAATAAAAATCATGTTCGTTACATTGGAGGGTGTGACCAATCAACATTCGCACTACATAGTCCCTCTTGAATAATTTAAATGTTTCCCAAGATGTCGATATCATAAAACGAGAGACGAAATAGTACCGCTGTCAGGGCCATGAAGTGGTAGAAAGTCGAAGACTACTATTCTGTCGATATCACCCCAGCCGAGATGTACAAGCCTACCAGATGCTGGGCACAAAGAATGGCTATGTCCACACCCATCTAAGGGCAACAACATGCTGACTACAGATGGGTCCCTGTGCAATATAGTGTTGGTAGGGTGAGATATTATCGATCCAGTATATACTCCATATTGGTTAAAGGTATCCCAGAAACAGACCAGGATATCGTCACAAATATTGGATGTAGAGGGTGTTCCCATAACTTCGGAATCATGGGCAGTTAGCTGGAGGGTATTTATGAAATGGAGGGTAGCGTCGCTCAAGTCGGGTTTGATGATGAGCTTGAAACGCTGAAGTCGTAAATGCCCTGCATATACCATGTCGAAATAAAGAGGTTGCAAGGAGCCAAAATACCAGCTAGACATTGTTATCCATGTGGGGGGTTCGGGATGGAGTGAAAGACCATCCGGAAATTTAAGTCTGATCAGTGGTGGGAGTCGAGCAAGATTGTCACAATCAAAATTGGCGGGTTGAGACAGAGGTGGAATAGCCCAGATCCATATTCCTTCCTCATGTAAAATGACAATAGCCGTCTTTGTAATGAGCACCTATTGATTAAAATAGTAAGCTTCACGACTTTTGGCCTGAAAGATGGGAATATTCATACCCGCATGTTGTAGTCAACCTTCGCCACATCGACTTCGGCAGTGAAAGACACTGAAGCGTTCAGTCGGTAGTCCCAGACTCTGAAAATGATCTCATATGGAAGGGGGGTGTACCAGAAAACGTTGTCAGATAATATATAACGATAACGGGAATGGGCGAAATCAAGAGAAGCAATTTGGGTGAGCTGAGGGGTTTCGCTTTGCGGATATATCTCGTAACAAGAGCAATTATCTTTGTATCTGCAACGTGTATCGCCTGGGTAAATATACCAATCATAGGATAACAAGTTGAACCTACCGACGAAGCAAAAATATTGTTAGGCCCATCCCATCGGGGGTGGCGTGAACGTCGCCAAGGTGAGAGCTAGCTTCAGGTCCAAGCAAAGCAATTAACTTGCAATCGGCAGTCGACATGTATCCTAAATCCCAAATCCCAAGTCCGTTCCGCGAATAGACCACCATGTATCGGCCACCTGGCACAATGATAAGTTTAGTATCAGCGCTTCCCCCCTCTGGACCACTGTCAAATGGATCGTCGATAATCCTAGTTGCTGTGGGAGACAGTCTTCCTTCAGAGCCACTGACTCCTTGAGTTGACAATGAGGCAGATAGCTCAATCCACCTCTGCGGCGCAATCGCAGCTCGTTCCAGTTCCACGTCGCTCATATCGGGTATAGGGAAACTTGGCAAAAATAGTGTATTTTGTAGGCATACTCGATGGAGGGCATCAATCCAGATTAGTCTTTGCCTGGTAGCAAGTTGGAGAGTTTTGCATGTCTTCGTTTATTCATTGAGCAACCTGCCAAAAAAGAAAAAAACCGGGAAATCGAAGGCATACCTTACGCAATGAGAGGATATCGGAAGGATGGAGAAATGTGCAGATTATGATTTGTAGATCAAGCCCAATGTTCGCAAGCGCCATCGTGGCTGAAATATCAGAACCAAGTCAGATGTTGACAATAGTGAGGAGTAATTGTAGCAGAGGTGATTGCGACGCAGTATTCGTTCTTTTATGCGCAGCTCCGGAGAACTGGGAGTCACGTGTTGTTTGTTATTTTGGTCTCTGACCATTGTCTTCACACAACATCTTCACGAACAGGGCAGTGATAAGGGTCGTAATATCTATTGTGAGTTGTAAAATTGTTGATTAGTACTATGATGATGCTTAACGTATACATGAAGCTTCATCAATCTTTACCCCACGACATTTACTCGTCGGATCTCTCCCTAAATGAATACAACTTGTCAGCCTAAATTTTGTTTGACTTCGTTCCACCTTTCCTATCCCCCCAGCTAGTGCTGCGGCTGCAAGCACACAAGTTACGTCGCTGGCGTTACTGTGAGTATTCAACTTTACCCATCGCATCCTAAAGTATTTAACCATTGTCATCGATCAGGCTCCCCATGACCTAGTCTCTACTTCAGTTTCCACTTTGGCGATCAATGAGCAAGATGTAAGCATTCCAGTCGCTAGCGCTACTGTGAGTGTTCAACTTCACCCATCACATCCTTAAGCAATTAACTATTGCCATCGATCAGGATGCCCATAGCCTAGTCTCTACTTAGGTTTCCACTTTGGCGATCAACGATCTTGCTCTTGTAAGCATTCTAACCGCTGGCATTAATGTGAGTGTTCAATTTAGTCCATCGTATCCATCACTGCTCAATCATCCTCGTTAATCAAAGTGCCCATGAACTCCAAGTCTCTGCTTCGGTTTCCACCCCCTCCGGTAGCCCATCCGGTTTATGTGAAGACCCAGTGTATCTCAAACTTTTGGTCCACAGTTTCTATTGGAATAAAGGTGCTACAATACTTTTATACATATATATGTTGGTCCTCAGTATTTATTCATAACTGTTCGTTGCGCTTACACTTATGATTAAAGTTAATAAAAAGTTGGCCGAACAGCGATGTGGACTCGTATATGCCATGCGTAGCAATAGCCCTCACCTGCAAGTTTTTGACTGTCCCAAAACCGGAATTATTCAATACAATTGTAAGCGGTATAAAGCGGTAAGTAGATTCATGAAAATTCGGGAATAAAAAGCCATGTTCGTTACATTGCTGGTCTGATCACAGATATATCAATGCCAAGCGGTTCTTTCTTTCTCTTTCTAATCGACTTTTACGCTAATCATTCTTGAATAATCTAAAGTTTCGACGACATCACAAAACGTGAGATGAAATGGTACTAGTAAACACCGCTGTCAGGGCCATGAAGTGGTAGAAAGTCAAAGACTACTATTCTGTCGATATCACCCCAGTCGAGATACACAAACCTACCGGATACTGGGCACAAAGAATGGCTGTGTCCACACCCATCTACAGGCAACACCATGCTGACTACAAATGGGTCCCCGCACGGTATAGTGTTGGTGGGGTGAGATAATATCGACCCAGTATATATTCCACACCGATCAAGGGTATCCCAGAAAGAGACCAGGATATCCTCACAAATGTTGGATACAGAGGGTGTTACTGCCCCTTCGGAATCATGGGCAGTTAGCTGGAGGGTATTTATTAAATGGAGGGTAGCGTCGCTCAAGTCGGGTTTGATGATGAGCTTGAAACGCTGAAGTTGTAAATGCCGTGCATGTACCATGTCGAAATAAAGAGGTTGCGATGAGCCAAAATACCAGCTAGACAATATTCGCCATTCGGGGGGTTCTGGATGGAGTGCAACACCATCCGGAAATTTAAGTCTGATCAGTGGTGGGAGCTGAGCAAGATTTTCACAATCAAGATTGGCGGGTTGAGCCAGAGGTGGAATAGCCCAGATCCATATTCCTTCCTGATGTAAAATGGCAATAGCTGTCTTGGTCATGAGCGCCTATTAATTAAAAATAAGCTTCACGACTTTTGGCCTGAAAGATGGGAACATTTATACCCGCATGTTGTCGTAGTGAAGCATCGCCTTGTCGACTTCGGCAGTGAAAGACACCGAAGCGTTCAGTCGGTAGTCCCAGACTCTGAAAATGATCTCATTCGGAAGGGCGGCGTACCAGATAATGTTGTCAGATAATATATAACGATAACGGGGATGAGACTGGGCGAAATCAAGATGAGCAATTTGGGTGAGCTGGGGGGTTTCGCTTTGCGGATATATCTCGTAACAGCAGCAATTATTTTTGTATCTGCGATGCGTATCGCCTGGGTAAATATACCAATCATAGGATAACAAGTTGAACTTACCGACGAAGCAAAAATATTATTAGGCCCATGCCATCGGGGGTGGCGTGAACGTCACCAAGGTGAGAGATATCCCCAGGTCCAAGCGAAGCAATTAACTTGCAATCGGCACTCGACATGTAACCTAAATCCCAAACCCTGAGTCCGTCCCGCGAATAGCCCACCATGTATCGGCCACCTGGGACAAGGATAAGGTTAGCACAATGATCCCTTCCCTCTGGACCATTTTCAAATGGATCATTGATAATCCTAGTCGCTGTGGGGGACAGTCTTGCTTCAGAGCCACTGAATCCCTGAGTTGAAAATGAGGCAGATAGCTCAATCCACCTCCGCGGCGCAATCGCAGCCCGTTCCAGTTCCATGTCGCTCATATCGGGTATAGGGAAACTTGGCAAAAATAGTGTATTTTGTAGGCATACTCGATGGAGGGCATCGATCCAGATCAATCTTTCCCTGGTAGCAAGTTGGAGAGTTTTGCATGTCTTCGTTTATTCATTGAGCAACCTGCCAAAAAAGAAAATCGGGAAGGGAATCGAAGGCATACCTTGCGCAATGAGAGGATATCGGAAGGATGGAGAAATGTGCAGATTATGATTTGTAGATCAAGCCCAATGTCCACGAGCGCCATCGTGGCTGAAATATCAGAACCAAGTCAGATGTTGATAATAGTGAGGAGTAACTGTGGTAAAGGTGATTGCGACGCAGTGACATTTCATATCTTTTACTTTCCCGAAACCGGAATTATTTACTACCATAGCCCGGTGTTGTAAACTTTTACAGCCGTTTTCATAACGATAGGCCTCGACGTTTCCTCCTTGTTTAGACCGTGTTTGGCTGTATCGGAAGATCTGGTCCAAAAGAAGTACGAGCCGACGGTCTGCCGTCCGGGATCGGATTCTTCCAAACATTCGCCCATCGACGGCAGACCCTCGGCTCCTACTCCAGATCCTCCGATACAGCCAAACACGGTCTAAACAAGCAGGAAACGTCAGGGCCTATCGTTATGAAAACGGCTGTAGGAATCAAGCCAGATATTTGCGAGTTCCGCACCAAATTTAATTGAACCTTTACCAAGGCAAATTATGGCTTCTCAGCTACAAGGGTATTTTTATTTTTTTAGATCCAAAAATTGACGTTGAAGGAAGGGAATCGGGAAAAAGAAAGGGGACTAGTACATAACCGAATTCCCAGTCATGCTCAGCTATTTCTCAGAATCTCAGAGAACATTTTTAGTGAAAAGATTGGCTAGAGCATTAACACCCCCGACAACGCGCAGAAGAAGTCAAAGGAGGAAGGCAAGCATATTACATAAAAGGATGAGAAATACATAAAACAGACGACGCCTGCCGCATTTCAACGTTTCAACTGCAGCTCGGATTGTAAAGTCAAGACCTCTAGATAATAATATCAGGAGGACTGAAGCCACACTTGCAGAGATCGTACGGTCCATGCAAAGAGGTAAGATATCATGGTTGCCTAAGAGATAATAGTAAGTAGGAGAGGGAAGCGATGGCGTTATAGTGCTGAATGGAGCTAATATAAGCAAGAGATTTGTATGAATAGTAATTCAGAAAATCAACTTACGCGTATTCATTCATTCTCGTTCTCCTCTGTCTCGTTCTCCTCTGTTTTCGCTTCTTTGGGTTGGTCCTCGTCGCTCTCGTCAAATAGATTCGACAATAACCAGAGAATATATGCTGGTGGGGTCTTGGTCTCCTTTGGAGTTGGGTTCTGTAGGATGTTTATTTCTTGCCGCAAAGACCACAAGAAGTGTCGACTGGCGGTCTTGAAATAGTCAGATTTTCCGTTGTCAATGATTGCTCGCAATGTGGCCCCAATTATTTGTTTTGACTCAGGTGTTATCGACTCCTCTTCAAGTGACCTGAATGTTGCAAAGAACATCTCGATCATGAATCCAACTCCCCCATGCTCGTTTATGTCTTGTAACCGCCAGAGTTGATTTGCGTATGGTTGTGGACCTTGTGGTTCAAGTCCACTTCCCTCGTCTGGTCGTTGAATGTCAAAAAGCCTTCGCAAGTCAGGATTGTTCAGCAGTCTACCCAGACCCACTAAATCGACTCGAGACGTCGAAGGATCGAAGTTGGGTTGTTGTCTGGGATCGGCACAAACCAGGAGGTGACAAATTAACAGGCGGGGGGGTATTAGATGCGGCATGAACCACTTCAAGTCAGGAGCTCTTGTCCCCCAATTTATTCCTTTCCACATTGCTGGTATATTCGTCTTTGATGGCCATTCAGAGAAAATGCCTTCCAAATGCGCAAAAGGTAATTCGCAAAGGTAGGAATTAACGTTGATCATATCTGAGTCGATTGAGGGATACACTCGCTGGTCCAAGGCAGACAAGGACTCTTCCATTGCATCAATGTGGTCCCTCCAATGCGGAACCAATTTGTTCAGCTTGTCTTGTGTCAACTGCTCCTCTGGTTTATCACGCAGCTCTGAATAAAGCTGCCCAGCTGCTTTCCATGCCTTCAACAATTCATCATCCACCTCCCGCACCCTATGAGTCATGGCTCTGTCCTCGTAAAATGCTGAGTCCAGACCATTTATTCCAGCGACGAATATTAAGAAAAAGCCGACTTGTAAAAATGTCTTCAGCCCAATCAGCACTAAGCACTTCCACTTTATTTCGAGCGATATATCCATCATCACTTGGTTGCCTGACACCTGACGTAGGTTCATGGCTGGAGTCTCAGCCTCCCGCACCACTGCTTTATCCCGTCTCGTTCTCTCATCACCAACAAAAAGAAGAAGAAAGAACATGAGGTTATAATCGATGTCGAGCTTCAATTCAGCGCCTAGAGTGAGAGACGCCACAGCATCGATACAAACACATGCACGCGTGAATCGACTTTGCTGGTCAGAGAAAGTTGAAACGGAACGCAGGAGACTCTCGATTCGAATCTTGAGCGTTTGCACAGTATCCGAAGCTATTGCAGTGTTATAAGGTGTCAATTGCATGTTTCCAGGGTTTTCTCCAAAGACACTCTTCCAGATATCTTCTCCCCATGTAGTGGCCAGCGATCCTCCAATACCACCAGCGAATGGCTCGAATTCGCTGTCTTCGGTGATTTTGCTGAGCACCCAGCGTATTGCCTCCGTATCGCGCTCCATGCGATTATTAGAGTGACCCATAGCAAGTTGCAAACGGCCCTTAGCCATGTCAGGGCTCACAGGTACAATTTTGCCTTCTATATTGTCATCGCTGTGCTTGCGAGGGCTAATGATTTGTCCCATTGTCCAGAAAACGTTAGACAATGGAGTATGAAAAGGAGTTTGGGGATAGAGTACAGGGAAAACTGAACACGCGATGTAGAAAACAGCACAGAAACCGATGATGGTAGTTGTTGTGATAGCGACAGCGTGGTTGGTGGCAAAGAGATTTTCAGCGAGACCAATAAAGAAGAGGAAGAGGGAAATATGGATGAATGCAGGAATGCACTCGACTAATAGTGCCATGTGATTGCTAGATAATCCATGGAATAGATATTGCCGCATTCTTGAGCGCTCCAAAGAACCGCTAAGCCGTTGGAAAAGTTGTAGATAATCGCGGACCCATTGCTGTACAAGTGTCGCCCCGAGTGCAGCGGTGATGCTGAAACCTAGACTCATGTACCAAAAAATGTTGACCCGGAGGTCGGAAGGATTCGGCTTGAATAGTTCCAATGGCTGGGGTGGTAATGTGATAGTCTGAGAGCCATTGGGTCCGAGTTGTTGTGAGATCTGGGCGAGGAGAACCACGGTTTGGCTCAACAATGCATTTGTCTGCTCTGTAGGGTCTGGCTTGAGACTCTTGGTTGCATCAACGAGGAAGGCAGTTAAAACGGCAGAAAAAAGACCAGCCTAGAAGCAGATGAGTTATAAGAAGACATCTGGATTGGTGGAATGTAAACGTACGAAGATGATGATGCTATCCATGTCATCTTTCCAAGTTTCCATGAGGGCTCTGTCGTAACTTTCTGCCTCCTTGTTGTATATCAACCATAATTTGTCCGCACGACTGTCGAAATCTCGTTCGTCACCGGTAATAGACATCCCACCAGTGCAGTGTAGAACGATTGACCTGAAAATGTTCCTTCCAGAACCACAGGTAAAACCGCAGCTCAGCTTAGGAAATAAAGGTACGGAATGTCCAGCCTCATAGCTTCTACCCTATTGCAGATCCAAAGCCAAAGCCAGAGCCAAAGCTAGACCCAGGATAGGACCTCTGAAAGCCCCCTGTGAGGTAAAAAGTCGGTATGCGGATGTTTTTTCGGCTCTGCGAGGCCGGTTCATAGGCGGGCTTTTGTTCCGATCTCCATCCTCCTCCATCAGGTGCCATTTGTATGTGGGTTTCTGTACCTACATAGCCCTAAAGATGTTCTAAAATACCCAAAATTTTTAACCACCTTGGTCGGCGACCTACTGGGACCTATCCCGTATGTGGACTATCAAACCAACCTTCGGTGATGTATGTGGACTTTTGAACCTACAGGCTACATCTGGCCCAAAAAGTGACGTTTTGTATGTGGACTTGAGACTACCTCTTAGGGGGCTTTCGGGGGTCCTCCCTGCATCGTCTCTGGTGTGAGTATTAGGTGACACAGGAACAGGACCCTCTACATAATCAGACAGCTTGCAATAACCGAGAACAAGACCTTTTCACACACTTTTAGTTGAAGGATTTGATGATCCTAGCAACTCTATGGAGGCAGAATTAAGAAAGTATTGTGTCTTGGTGAACCTATTAGGTCATGTTTTTTAAAAAGGTGCTTTTCCAAGTGGTTTTACGAGCAATGTGGTTCGTTCTGTTTCTGAAGGGTCACGGGTCTTATGTAATCTTACCAAATAAGGTAGGTAGCGGAGGCCCGGCAACTTCGGCTTAGGTTACTGTGTCTGGCTTTTGACGTTGCTGTTTCTCTTTCTGAGAATTGAATACTATATGTTGTAAGCACAACGAATAAAGAAAGGTCTTACTTGACTCTACAGCAACCCGGCGTGATGTGTGTCACACATATGTCATTGTCATATCTCAGAAACGGCAAAATTGTAGGCTCGTTCTCGGCCTCACCAATGACGCAAGCTGTGAAGTCAGGTCACTAGAACCCTTCGAGCTCCCTCCATCGCTTGTCCTGCACCACGAGCCCATAAGTTTGCAAGTAAATTCCTAAGTGGGAAGACATGACATGTGGTTCGTGAGAGTGAACTCGTGAAGCTGGCTGGTCCATTTCGGGTCACTTCTGGCAGAGCCCGCCAAATCTTGTTGTCATCACTTAGTGAAAAAGTGGCTCAAGCTACAAAAAAAAGTGTCAAAATTGGCCAGGCCAAAGCCGGGGCTTTGAGGCCAAGCCGGGCCGGAACAGCACAAATGCCAAGCGGTTCTTTCTTTCTCTTTCTAATCGACCTTTACGCTAATCCTTCTTGAATAATCTAAAGTTTCGACGACATCACAAAACGTGAGATGAAATGATACTAGTAAACACCGCTGTCAGGGCCATGAAGTGGTAGAAAATCAAAGACTACTATTCTGGCGATATCACCCCAATCGAGATGTACAAACCTACCCGATGCTGGGCACAAAGAATGGTTGTGTCCACGCCCATCTACAGGCAACACCATGCTGACTACAAATGGGTCCCCGCACGGTATAGTGTTGGTGGGGTGAGATAATATCGACCCAGTATATATTCCACACCGATCAAAGGTATCCCAGAAAGAGACCAGGATATCCTCACAAATATTGGATGTAGAGGGTGCTACTGCCCATTCGGAAGTATGGTCAGTTAGCTGGAGGGTATTTATTAAATGGAGGGTAGCGTCGCTCAAGTCGGGTTTGATGATGAGCTTGAAACGCTGAAGTCGTAAATGCCATGCATGTACCATGTCAAAATAAAGAGGTTGCGATGAGCCAAAATACCAGCTAGACAATGTTCGCCATTCGGGGGGTTCTGGATGGAGTGCAACACCATCCGGAAAATTAAGTCTGATCAGTGGTGGGAGCCGAGCAAGATTTTCATGATCAAAATTGGCAGGTTGAGCCAGAGGTGGAATAGCCCAGATCCATATTCCTTCCTCATGTAAAATGACAATAGCTGTCTTTATAATGAGCACCTATTGATTAAAATAAGCTTCACGACTTTTGGCCTGTAAGATGGGAACATTTATACCCGCATGTTGTCGTAGCGAAGCTTCGCCACGTCGACTTCGGCAGTGAAAGACACTGAAGCGTTCAGTCGGTAGTCCCAGACTCTGAAAATGATCTCCTTCTGAAGGACGTCGTAACAGATAACAATGTTGTCAGAAAATATGTAACGATAAGGGGGACAAAAAAGGTTGAAATCAAGAAGAGCAATTAGGGTGAGCTGGGGGGTTTCGCTTTGCGGATATATCTCGTAACAGGAGCAATTATTCCCGTATCTTCAATGGGTATCGCCTGGGTAAATATACCAATGATAGGATAACAAGTTGAACTTACCGACGAAGCAAAAAGATTATTAGGCCCATGCCATCGGGGGTGGCACGAACGTCGTAAAGATAAAAGCTAGCCCCAGACTCGGATCCATGCGAAGCAATTAACTTGCAATCGGCACTCGACATGTACCCTAAATCCCAAACCCTGAGTCCGTTCAGCGAATAGCCCACCATGTATCGGCCACCTGGGACAAGGATAAGTTTAGTACAATCCCTTCCATCTGGACCATTTTTCTCAAATGGATCGTTGATAATCCTAGTGGCTGTGGGGGACAATCTTGCTGCCGAGCCACTGACTCCTTGAGTTGAAGATGAGGCAAATAGCTCAATCCACCTCCGCGGCGCAATCGCAGCTCGTTCCAGTTCCACGTCGCTCATATCGGGTATAGGGAAACTTGGCAAGAATAGTGTATTTTGTAGGCATACTCGATGGAGGGCATCGATCCAGATCGATCTTTGCCTGGTAGCAAGTTGGAGAGTTTTGCATGTCTTCGTTTATTCATTGAGCAACCTGCCAAAAAAGAAAATCGGGAAGGGAATCGAAGGCATACCTTATGCAATGAGAGGATATCGGAAGGATGGAGAAATGTGCAGATTACGATTTGTAAATCAAGCCCAATGTCCACAAGCGCCATCGTAGCTGAAATATCAGAACCAGTGTCTGACTATTTCACCATCACCGTGACCGTTATCTAATCATCTTTTTTTCTCAAAGTTCGAAGTGTTGTAAGGCGGTGTCTAAGTCCATCATGATCAAACTGAATCCTGGTCATCTATGAACGTAGTATGCTGGCTAGCGCTCAAAGCTGACTCTGCCAGCAGCTGAGTCAATAGTAAAAGAGATGTGACTATACTATACATTTTGCAGTGCTACTTCCTGTTCATACTCTACAACAATTAGACAAAAAGAAATCATTCTCATGTACAACTGTTCAAGCAAAAAAAAAAAAAGGAACATTTCATCACGATTAAAAGAAAAAGATAGACAATAGATATAGAAAAAGTAGTTTCGCTATATCAGCCGTCGTTACTACACTTGAGGGGGTCATGACAGGACAATAACGGTTAAAAGAAATATGGAGCAAGGGAACAATGTAAAAAAAACATATTCAGCGAGGATGAATTCCCGCCTTCAGTCCTTCTGACTCATGACCGCCATCCCAGAACGGATCGTCTTTATGATCAGCAAACCCGCCTTTAAAGTTACCTCCTTCAAAGTCACCTCCTTCATAGGTGGGTGGTTTATGATGATCCGCACCCTCGTAAGGTGGTACAAATGCATCAGTGCTCATATTTGGAGGAGGACCGTTAGGGGCTTGGTATTGGAAGGAAGGGTTGTAGGGCGGGTTGTAACGTGCTGGGTAGGCGTCCATGCGGGCTGGTTCACGTGAAACGTTAGCGACGCTGACGGGGTCACGCAGTTGCCGGTGGAAGGCGAATACAAATGGAACGAAGAAAGCAGAGACGGCTGCGCGTAGTTAGTCAGTGTCAGCTATGGATGAAGAATGGTGGTATTAAACACCTACCCGATGTCGCCAGTAAAGCAACTACATTTGAAAAAGAGTCGTGGTCAAACTGCCGTCTGCACCCTATGTGAAAGATATTAAAATTAGTTTAATGGAGGTTTACCACGAATAAGAACTTACACTCTGCAGCCTCTGCCGGGGTAACGATACCACCATCAATAGGACCAAAGAACCCCGTCTAGAAGAATATCTATCAGTGATTGCGAGCAGGATAAGAAAGAGAAAGCAGCGTACGAAGAAAATGTGATCGCCTGTGATTACATTGCTACACACATCGAGAATGTCATTCTGCGTGGAATAAGCAACAGTAGCAACAAGAGAGGCATTTCATTTACATACTTTGAAGCTAAAATGGATGATCGTTTGAATAACGCCAACAGCGATAATCATTAAAGTAACGAGAATCGAGAGGAATCCGAATGTTCGGACGGATGCCAATCCTCGCTGGAAAGATTTCATCAGCAATGCAGCGCCGGGGAATAGGGGGGGCAACTTACTACTGCGGCGGCGTAGATACCGAAAATCTGTATGAACCATGAACATCCAAGGACAAGGGATACCCGTCTCAAAATATGCTCACTTCAATTACCACGATTGCCATGTAGATAGAGCCTGAGACGATGTAAAATATGCCCAAATGTGTATTTTTACCTGAAATGAGCGTGTAAGAGATCAAGAAGCGAGAGCCATGATGCTAAACATACTGTTATCAAAAACTGATATATTCCGGAAAGACGAGATCTTGTAGAGAAGCAAAAGTTCAGCATGAAACCCCTTCCACACCACACCAAACTTACGCCTCTGCAGAAGAGTGGTCAGCACACGATACAGCAATAGAACAATGAGCACTTACGCGGCCAATGACCAAAGGATAGCGAAAAATGCACCTAGAATTATCACATTTATTAAAAGGAGCAAACCCATGTCAGAAGTGGAGCTAACCCGTCATAATGATGGGTCGTAAGTCTGTACGATACATTCTCGACATGCAAGTCTGAGGGCCTACAGACAAAAGTCAGTCAATCTGCGAGCAGTGGCAATCTCCCCCAAAAATGCAAATACCTTATCAGACAATGTTAGTTTTGCTAGAATGTCTGAGCCAAACTTTAAGGTACATACCTCTTGGCCTGTTATTCTGTACCATCCTGCGGTCGCTTGTTTTTGTGCTGGGGAAGAGAAAAAGAGATATGTGAACTTGACGACGACGATGTTGAAGTATTTGAAGAGGAGAAAGTGGAGGCTGTCCGAGCAGACTGGTCCGTCAGTCGCCGATGATTACTATGCAACGGCTTGCTATTGTATTGATTGTGATTGTTGTGCTACTGCGCCTTATGTAAAGGCTGCCAAACCCGGCATGTCCGATGACAGTGAGCGCTGAAGCCTGAACTCTGGTGCCAATTTCGCCACATCCTGAAGGGCTGGGGGTGACTAAAATGTGGCAATATGCATCTACTACACTTTATGAGTACTGTCCAGAGTGCTGTGCGGCATATACGTAGTGTACAAGTGTCCCCGGTTAATAGACGGTCCGGCATCATCGGAGGCCCCATTTAGGGCGGCATCACTCATTTTGTTCCTTCGTCCGGTACCACCTCGTTCCAACGTCCTGCTAGCCAGTATGTTAAGACCTCCTCCCCTCCACCTCAAATGTATGTTTCGCTCTTATATTTGATAAATTGATAATAAATATTACACCAGTTGACAACAGGTTTCCAAGTGAATAGCCACTTTCATTCTTAGTGACCTCGTGTCTGTTTTCTGACCTGTATGCATTGCAGATCCCGTGAAGTCCCCGAAACCAGTGAAGTCGAAAACTTCGTTTGTTTCTCAGCTTTACAAGGCCAACTGGAAGAACCCTATCATCGCCGGTATGCCCTGTCTTGAGCGAGTGCTTTTTATAGACTGATTCCACTTCAAGTTGCTGGACTCAACGCGTTGAGATTTGCATTCGCGTACGTACTTTTCGACTCTTTTTCTGTCACGATGTATTGACTTTTCTCTTCCTTATAGAGCTGTTCGTCCTTTTCTACCCCTATGTCTATATAACTAGGGGGTATTTATACTAAGTACTCTTCCATTCTAGTACAATGCATTCCAAGATGCAGCTGTTGATGAAATGGGTCCGTTCTACTTTCCATTCTAGATTGACTGTGCAAACGATAACTAATGAATACATTTATTATACAGAGGAAGTTGATAACCTTTTCATGGTTTCCATCGCGCTGGGAGCGATGTATACGATTGCATCCGTCATTGAAATTTATGGTGTCGTCAGTGTCTCAATGGTAGATATCATTGCATTTCTTCTCGGAATGCCCGTTTTTATTATGTTTTCCCCAGCAACGGTTGAGCGTGATCCGTGTCTATGTCTACCTTGCTCTCCTCGCAACCATTTTGATCATAGGTGCTGGAGTCTTGAATGGCGTCTCATATTTCACTTTCGCAGTATGTTGTCTCTTCAAACTATTTTCTCGTTCAAGCCTAACAGATGTATAGGAAGAACTTTTATGGGAATGCGTTTCCCTGGCGACCGACGGCCGTGGATATCAGAAATCATTATTCGTAAGCATTGGCGTTCGCGTATTTCTCCTCTACCCTCCCTCTGACATGCAGTTTGCAGCGTGGTCAGCATTGGCCCGCCTCCGTGTTTCCCCTTACAGTACGCGATGCCCGCAGACGTACGTTGTTTCACTATCCTGTTCAACAAGTCTCTTGTTAATTTCTTCATAATAGAGTGCGTCTATGCATGGGTGCACCAATCATGGTCTCAAGTTTCATCCGTGTTCCTCTTCTCCGTCTTTCCTGCAGTGATATCTTACGCCTTGGTATACGCCTACTACCAACAAGCTACCAACCCGAACCACTCTGCTTGCCTGATCAACAACGATGAACGCCGTCAGCACAGAAGCGGATCTTCAGGTCGCCTCGAGGCATCTCAAGTAGGATATGCCCGTGTGGCCGGGAGGGACAACAATGTCGGGACGACGACGAACAACGACAATGATGTTTCGAGCAGGAACGGCATGACCAGTAGTCGTATGGAGCATGTTCATAATCTCCTTAGTCCACGTCGGCGTCCTACTCAGGTTACAAAGTCGTTGCGCGATGTAGGTGCTAATACCACCAGTACGGGCCGCCAGATTGGTTCTACTGTCAACAAGAAGCCACCGTTTGTTTCGAAGAGTTTGAAGCGTGATCGCAGACCACCACCTCTGATCCAGAGCCCTTCGCCAATCGGACTCTCGCTTTCACCTGGTCCACCAACTTATGGTCCTTCGAGAGTGTATGCGGCGTTTGCTGCTCCTGTACTGTCGACGGAATGTGACAAATTCATATGATAGTGGTATCTTATGGCAGTCAGCCTTTACTGTAAACGATTTGACAGATGTACTTTTTTTTCCTTCTCTTATAAAACGTTTTTGCGTTATCCTGTGTGGTGAAGATTCATAATTGATGGTGCTGCAAGTGCCGCTCTTTCCGCAAGCTTAGTTGAGCCAATAGAAGAGATATTCCGCTGATTCAAGTAAGCTTGGCCATGATGACATTGTACAAAGCCAAGTGACTGATTCCGACTGGATGGGAGCATAATACTAGTCAAGACCAAATGGCTTTCGCATGGAAATAATTTTTGATTGCATTTGTAGCGTAAACCATAAGAGTTTTGACATGCATAAAAAGAGAAAGAAGGTAACAAATCACTCCGCGTCCACAACGACCGTTTGTAGGCCCTATCAAGGATTTAAGGAATCAGATGAAAGAATTTGTGCGTAGTATGGAGGAACAAACGCACCTTGGCTGGTCCAGGAATATGGGAGACGTATGTATAGAGCTTCTCCTTCGCATTTTCATCGTCGTTACGTTTTCCTGTTTGTGTGTGTACGCATGAATATTCACAGCATAAATCATAAATACAAAGAAAGGACGCACTCTCAAGCTTCACCCGCAGACGATGGGGAACAGTCTTGATTCCCTGAGCCCAGACAGCCTGATTGAGTTTAGGATCGAGGCGGACATCCGAGGTGCCCATGGTCTTTTGAGCAAATGCGATAACAGATTTCACAGCCCATGGAGCACGTTTTTTGAAGGAACGACCGTGTACGCGCTTGTGTAGATGAATGGTGTATTCACGCGCAACGACATCTTGGAGTGCGGAACGAGTTTTACCGCCAGTCTACATTATATGACTAGTAAGTTAGTTGTGTATCGATTATCATCTGTGCTGAAGAATTGAACCTTTTTCTTGGGTGTAGGAGCCTATGAATACTGATCAGATATAGATATTATTATTAATGATCTAGGACGTACCATGTCTTGAGGATGTTGGTGTCGATGAGCGAAAAGGTCGAGCTTTGTTTGGTATCTAGCTCTTGTTGTGTAAACAAAGTAAAGTTCAAGTGGCTTGCCAGTAATCTCGGCTATTGCCGATACCATAAGCGGACGTCGGATATAGTGTTGCCGCGAGCCAAGCCTGACTCAAGCCTGAGCCGACTCAAGCCTCAAAATGGTAAGTCCACAGGCTTGAGGCAGCTTGAGTCTTATCACGATCAAGCCCGACTTGAGCCGTGAACCTAAATAAGTCCCTTTAATCGGCTAACTTTAAATAAGGGTAGCGTCGCTTGTTAAAGTCTTTAAAACTTCAGATTTCAGATCTCAGGGCATGCCCGATACGCAGGCCGTGGGCCCTGGCAGCCCTCACTTTCCTTTGCCAGGTTCACATGGGAAAAATATCATTGATTATCACTGATAGTGATAGTGATGCTGACCAGTCCGAGATACACTACAGCCTTAGTAGAGTAGTAGCAGCCAGTTCATGAATATGTTCAAATTCCGATAGGTATTTAATTTTTTGAAAGGCTCTATCTCAGCGGCAACCTTTCACAACCCTGGCTTGATGCCAAAAACATTTATGATTATGAAGCTGACAAGACAAGACCTTGTTCGGGATCCTTTCTGTGGCTGATTCTAAGGCCAGGCATTATCTCCTGTCTTCTGTCTCCTTGTCTATCCTCAATGTTTTGCCTGATGCTTGCTGCCTTGTAAAATTGTAATTAATATATTACCCTTCTGTGGACCTTCTCCCACATGATGTCAATGTGCGAGCGCCAAGAAGCTAGTGTTTCAGCTCCCATGTGAACATCTTTTTAGTACGAATGCATCCAATTACATCAAACCTTGTTAGAACCCTGAATTTATGACAATTGGTCCCTGATCAATATAATTGTGCACTGGGGGTTAAAGGAATCTGTTCTTGTCTCTGATAGTACCCGTTAAAGTCAGGAGACTTTAACAGAAATTTAAGATATCTCATGCGTTATGAGTGACTTTCTTGACTTTACTGTTAAATTCAAGCTAACCGCTGTGGGCCAATAGGTATGTACAATAATGGCTATGTACTTGGCATTTGAAATTGAGGTAAACAATACATTTCGCCATGTTTAGCGGCAAGGATCCTCTTCAAAGATTCTCTAAGTCACCTACAGTCTTTACAACACTTTATTTCAAGGTTCTTTCCGACATTAACATCCACTACAAGCTGCAAGAGAAGAGAAGAGCTGCAAGAAGGTAAGGGGAATACAGGTAACAGATGTAGCTGGGTCATATTGGCTGGCACCAGCGAATCTCGGATACATTGACTGTTGACCTCACAGACTAAAATAGTTGACAAATTGTAACATTAGTAGTTCAAATTCAAATTTAATTTCTATTGGTGCGTAGAGACCAAGGGTGTTTCAGATGTGATCGAAAATCAATGCACTCTGCCTACACCTGTAAACCATCACCCTCGCTCACTTCATGGCTCGTGCTTCAAGCCCTGCAAAGATCCCTCCCAAAACAGGTGGCTGAAAATCTAAACAACCGCCACCAAGTTACTTGTCAGTAAAGAAAACCGCGGCAAATGGCAAGAAGACCCATGGGAAAGCCCAAAATACCACTATAAATTATGATGGACATATCCGTCGTGGCAAGGAATTCTTAGCGGCCTATTCTCGAGATGATCAGTTGAGTGAGGTCAGGGGGGAGAGTGACAGCGCAGCAAACACTGACAGCGACACACCAATGGATCCCGAATTCCCTTACGCATTCACTGGCCCACCAGCAAAGTGCACACCATTTGCGCTCTCAACTTTTCTTGCATATAAATGTTTTACAGAGAATGTTGGAGTGTCGACGGCGTCCCAAGTCCATGCGGCATTTCTTCATTACTATGACAATATGTAGGTCATATTGCTGGCATTTATGATTGCCAAAAGACTCATCTTTAATACCAGGGATGGAGATAGGTTCCGTGGGCGCTGGATGCAGGATGGTGTTACAAAAGAGTGGATCGGAAATCCAGCTCGTTCTGGCGAGGTCGAAGACATGCTCAGCGCATGCAAAAACAAAGATGGTGAAGGGGAGAGGAAGCATTCACGGGCTATTACGATCCAAGATATGGAAGCCCTATATGTTTATTCAGAGAAAAACCTTGTGAAAAAGGAGGACGCCAGCGGCATACCATTAAGCTTATCGGAAGTTGGGTTGGCAGCGTCATCATTATTCTTCAATGCTCTTTCAACGACTGGATTCACGATCTGGACACGGTATGGGAAATTGGTGGTTCCAACTTGCTCCAATACTGACTTACCAGAATTACTAGCAACTGTGAGACCATAAGCTTGCAGTATGGGAACCTTGAGTTCCCTGACTGGAGAAACCGACACCAAGGAGAATTTTTTACAGTTAATCTCCGAAATCGAAAGAATTGGCAGCGTAGAGTGAAAAAAAATGAACAGCAGTTAAACGGCAAGTACTTACCTTTTAGACTAGTAACTGGCTTGAACCAAGAGTGCTCATGGACGTGAATATCCACAGGTCACACCTACAACATTTATGCTCAGCCGAAAACACCTGCCATTGATATGTATGTTCACATGCTGAAATGGCTTGATTTCTACGAAACGCACCTTTTGCGCCGTCCGCTCAGAGCTAACGATTATTTATTTCCAACAATTGGCGCAAATGGAACATCCACACATCCTGATCGAGGCATAACATCTGATGTTGCCAGGAGCAAGATTGTTGAGACAGCGGAGAAGGCAGGTATACGAGGCGCAAATGAATTCACCACACATTGTTTCCGTCGAGGTGGGGCCCAATATCGCTTCATGTTTGCACCCGTGGAAGACCGTTGGACGTTGGCCCGGATTCGTTGGTGGGGGGGGTGGGCCTTGGGAGAACATGTAAGTCCTATGAGTTTTGGAGAAAAGTTTGGACTTTTTAGTAAATTTGCCAGCGCGACACGTTGATACGCTACCTACTTGATGAACTATACACATATGAGCAAGATCACAGCAACGCGCTGTGTCCTTCTCATGGCTCCGAGTCTGCTGGGGGATTACCACACGTTGACGAAAATGTCAATCCCGTAGCATCCATTACTGCCACCGCCACCGCTGAGTCACATAGAATGTTTTCCGCACAAGCTGAAGTTGCTCTGAGGCTCGAAAATCAGTTGAGTGAGCTTCGACAAGAATATACTCACCTAGCATCAAAAATAGACAAACCAAGATCCGAAAATGTTTTCGCAAGCAGCCTGAGCACTGCAAAATTGGTATGTTACTATACTACAGATATCCGTTGTGCAGCCTGTCATGTCTTCCTATATGTAGTGGCAACCACAGTATCTGGCACCAACAACCTGGGAGAGATCAGCAGAAGGAATGATAGCAAATGAAAACGGGAGAACCTTTGACCCATATATCCACTCGCTAAACCCATTTTACATCCAACCACCAACCATCCAAATCCCTTTCTCAACCGTTATCCCACCTGAGGTGGTATGCAATGTTGGCAATGTTGGCAATGACAATAGTAGCCATTCCAATAACTGCCCTCCATTGAACCAACCTCCCAAACCATCCCACGTAATTCCAGAAATCGGCCGTAAATTGGGGGCAACAGCGTGGAGACAAGTCATCAAGGACTGGGAGGAAACAGATCCGAGTCGTTGCCATGATGTCGCACTCAAAGACTGGGATCCAGAGTGGCATCGATCTAATGGGGAAAGTGTCAAGTATGGGCAGCGGCAGATGATCGCAATTGAGTTTATTGAGCGGTGAATATCTTACCAAGCGCCCAAAGTTGATGTTTGGCCTGACTATTAGTTTCCTTTCAGTTATAACAGGGATGAGGAGGCTTTCGAAAAGGCTTACCCAGAACATCAGAGAGGTGTGATGCCGCTTCTCATAGCCATTCGAGCTGAGCAACAGCGCCAGGGTTTATGCCATCGTCGACGGGGCAAAAAGAGAGCGGAGGACGAGTAAAAAAAAACCTGCTGAATATCTAGTAGAATATCATATTAATCGTATTATTTATCCCAAAGTGAGATGTGAGCAGTGATGATTTTTCACCTGAGTTCACCTGAGTTAGTTTTCGAGTCGTCAATGGATGGTTCTGAGTCTCCTGATGAAAGCAAGCTCGCAAGCTCATAAGGAGGAGAAGGTGGAGAAGACTAGTATGAAAAAAGAGTGAGGGGTGAACACAAAACGAACACAAGATCACAACAATCACAACACTCACGACGTGCGGTAGTAGTGGTACGAAACGCGGTACGAAAAGTGGAACCCACAAAGTGGAACCCAGGCTGGAGTTTGGATGGCGGAGCTGACAGCAAAGGGCACAACGACGACGTGCGGTATGAAAAGTGGAACCCAGGCTGGAGTTTGGAGTCCTGGACGACGGTGGAGCTGATAGCAAAGGGCCTAGGGCCCCTTTTTTTCGTTATCATGAGGTGGGAAGCGCCCGGCTCGTCTCCCTTGGTTACCATAAGCGGCATAGCACGGCGAGGCACCGTCAGCTCCGGGGAGCCGAGCAAGCCGCCTAGGTCCATGTGTGACATCAGCTTGATCACAAATTCCCTTAAAAGGCTACGGCAAGCTCTCGGCTGCTTAGGCCCGCTTAAAGTCTACGACATAAGTTTTCCCATCTACCATGACATTTCCCCCCGAATCCCCCGTCGCAAGGGCACTCTGGCCTCATTCAACCCTTAAACTATGTTCCCTTGCCATTACAGCTGGTTCGGAAAACCTTGTCGGGTCAAGTTTTGTTTGTTGATTTTTTTTTTTGATGGCCCAGACCTAATTTGGAAAAACCGTTGCTAAGCATCTCAATTTGGAGCGCAGAGATGGCCAAATTATATGCAGTGACAGCAACAGTGAGCGTCCGCATGATTCAAGTTCACAAATACAAGTTTCAGTTTCTGTTAGTTTCATCTACATATAACAGTCTTTACTATGAGTCAACCCATCTTACAATAATTCAATACAACCTCCTCAATATGTGTTTGTTGAGGATAATCCACCCTCACCATCTCTAAGTGACCTTGAAGTTGAGGTATTTGGTGAGTAACGAGCATTTTCCTGATCATTTACATACTAAAACTAAAAAAAAGGGTATCAACTTGCCCCGTGATGATAAACCATATCTAGTGTATACTTAGTACGACGACGATAATGTATCAGTCGCTATGACTGGTGCTCGCAGACCAGCTTGCCGTCGCCGTCATTTGACTCTGTGCTCCAAATTGAGACGCTTAGCAACGGTTTTTCCAAATTAGGTCTGGGCCATCAAAAAAAAAAATCAACAAAAAAAACTTGACCCGACAAGGTTTTCCGAACCAGCTGTAACACATGTTCTACCTCCCTCTGTTGGTAATAAAAAGACCTACAGACATGTTTTCGGCCTTGGATGGCTTATCACCATGTATACCCATCAATATCCTGTACCCTAGTGCCGTTTGGAGCCAATGATTTTGATTTTTTTTTTTCAAACTTGTGTTGTTCTTCCTTCTTCTAAGCTGCCATGGATTTCACCTCACAAGAACAAGCTCGCTATTATTCATTCCAGTATCCTGGATATCATGGTCCTTCATCAAATGCCATTCCATCCTCTGACATGGCATTTTTGGAAGATATGATATCTTCTGGATGTTTGGATGAATTAAATAGCTTGATTGAATCTCGAAGTACATAGGAGAACACTTATATATTAATAACATCTATTTAGTATTCTAGTTGCTTGGTTTAATCTAATGGACTCTTGCTCTCGAAAACATTCATAAAACTTAAGAAACTAATTGGCACTGGGATGGACTACCGATGTGATTGGTACCGGGCTTGAGTCGGCTCAGGCTTGGCTCGCGGCAACACTAGTCGGATATAGCGCACAATGGCCTAGGCTCAACTAAGCCACCAACATGAGAGGGGCTTATAACAAAGTCCGCATTTCATCAGGGCAGTGCATAGTTTTGGGTAAATGAATTTATAGTGTCCTGTGAAGTGACTTCCGAGGTCAACATCATAGATAGAATATGTTTAAAGACATCCTAGGAATATAAATCTCAATTTTTTGTATTTTTCAAGTTCACGCAGGTGGGACAAGCCTTCATTCAAAATGATGGCTCATTTTCTATTCCTTGTCACGGCTATCATAGTCCGGCAATAAAAAATGGTCATCGAAGACTACCCTAGACTACCTTTTTTATCTAATGGTTGTGACCCGGGCAACACTGCCCTGCCATGTGACGGACAAGACCGTCCACCTCCGTCCACACGTGGACGATTTTGGTACGAGACTACACAATGGCCCAAATAGGAACATCGTTTGTGCCTTTGTATTTATCTCCGTCTTATTATCCTATCCTCTCATTGTTCAGTACTGGTGATAAGCCTATCTCCCAGCCTTGTCAGACGCGTATAAAAACCACCGTTCAACTTTTCCCTACTTCCCCCTTATCTGTGATACTCCACGGTCTCTACCCCTTCTCTACCCAACCATCACCACCACCATGCATTTCGCTACCGTATTCACCCTTGCCGCTGCTGTTGTCTCCACATCCGCCTCCCTCGTTGCTCGTCAATCTCTCCCTGGTAAGTGACTCAAATAATGCACACCGTAAGCTATCAATTCATATTATACTCTCTATAGATTGCGCTGCTTCATGCCTTCTCAATGCAAACCTCAATGGTTGTATAGTATCTGATACCCACTGTCTCTGCACGAATCAAGTCTTCGTTAGCTCCACCACACAGTGCATCGAGACCTCATGCTCAGGTAGCGACCTACAAAACGCCCTCAGCTATTCTCAAGCATTATGTGCTGCAGTTGTGCGTCCCTCCTTTGTTTATAAAGATTCTTAGTATACTCATATTTCTTTTCTTGTACATAGGGTGTTACCTTGAGTAACACTGCCGCTGCCTCAACCAGCACAACAGCTTCAGCTGCTACCACGGTTTCGGCTGCTACCACAGCTTCCAGCGGTTCAGCCTCCAGCGGTTCAGCCTCCAGCGGTTCAGCTTCTGCTACCCCTTCCAAAGCCGCTGCTGCCGCACACGGCGCCAACACTTTCGTCGGCCTTGCAGCTGTTGGCTTAGTCGCTCTCGCCCTCTAATAACCCAAGTTAGAGATGCACCATCCCTCTCACCACTCGTTCAACATCACCTTTTGTTCGAACTCTTGTTACCTACCAAATCTTTTTTGATATGATTTGGTATCACCTCTTGTTAAAATCCATATAACTTTATCAAGTATTGTATTTTTCGTTTGGGATTAACTATTTATATCAATACCCCCTCGCTCCTCCCTTCTGTGTGACCCCTGCTTCGGCTGTTGTTATGTTGGGATGCAGGATGAGAAATTTCGTACTCCGAAAGGTATGCCTACTGGTGCACCCATGTGATTTGCCCCTGTCTGCCAAGCAAACTCCACTCCCTCGGGCAACATAACATCACCCACTTCACCAAACACAGAATCCTTCTCTTAAATAAAAAATAAATTTAAAAATAAAAATAAAATAAACCCTCATTCAAAATGCCGCCCCATCCTTTGCATACTCGTCTGCTTCATTCCACTCCCTAGGAATTTTCCAAAACTGTACCAACACCCCTCTCCCTTCCAACTTCCTAAGTTTCGCCTCCAACTTCTTCCACAAATCCTGGTTCGCAACTGGATTCCCAGTAACCGTCTCCCATCCATTACAACGCCAATTTAATATCCACACCGAGATACCTTGGACAACATATTTAGAATCACACGCTAATACAATTCTTGAAAACCCTTCTTGAGCCCAAAATTTGAAAGTGAGTGAAGCTAATACAGCACGAAGCTCTGCGCGATTGCTCGTTTGTGGGTTTCCGTCTTGTTCGAGAGGTCTGGAAATAGGTGAATACCCTTGTGGTGCAAAGACGACACCATAGCCAGCTCGTGCGGTGGATAAACCGTTGTCGAGAGCGCTACCATCGACGAACATGAGCATTTCGGAAGGGTTTGTGCAACGCACGAAGCGGTAGTCGGGGTTTTTACAGAGGTTAAGTTTGACAGTGTAGAGATCGCTAGGTCTGGATGTCGGATTCGGAGGGATGAAAATGCGGTTGTCGTCAGCTACATCTGGTGCGATTGGTAGGAGGTCTTGCCAACCCAGGTAACCTTTGCTGATTGTGGGGGAAGACGAGGGGTCGATTGTGTAGAGTCTCTCAGACATGGTAGTAAGAAGACAAAAACAATTGCAAACGCGGAGATGAACTTGTTTCTTTTTCAAAGGAATTTAATTGACGCGTTTTCACACCGAGATAACAATGCAGATCGGCAAAAGCATCCGATTCGTCTTGTGACTCTCACAATTTTCAAATACTTCTCTGTAGTAGAGCTTGTAGACTTGTAGTGGAGGCGTCAACACACGAAATTGTATGAGACCAATATTGAATAATGGTGACTACTACCCAGGTTGTACGCTCGTCAAGATCACCAGCTTCACCAACTTGTCTCCAGTCTGTCACTATAAGCGTGGAATGACGATCCAGATTCCAGAGAGCCTGGAGTGTATATTTGAAGTGGCCCTCTCCCTTTCGCGATCGCCTCACACACTTATTCTAACGTAGATTTTTAAAAAAACCAAATTGTCATGATTATTCAATTTCGTTAAGAACGAGCCTTTATTTGTTTAGTACATTTACCCACACGAACAACCTAGAAGAAAAAGAGAATAGCTGTCACCGAAATATAAGTACAATCATCGTTGATCATCGTCCGATTTCCTGCTTCATCGTATTTTAGATAAGTATCATCTATGATACGACAGTAGCCTGAAAAAAAAAGAAAAGAGGAAATCAGCATCGCCTTTGATGATTCGGGAACCTTCCAATCAAAAAAAATAAAATTGGATCCGCCACTTACCTTCTGCAGCGCAACATTAGCCTGTGCAAGTATCCTCCCATTAACTGACGTCCCAGTTTGGATCGTGATCGATTTCTTTCCGAGAACCACGCCTTCGAGATGCGAGCCCACGCCGAGTGTTACAGCGCCGGATACTACCCAGACAATGTTCGATGCCTGGGCGCCTCCGAGAAGGATCGTCTGCACTCCTGTCGAGAGGCCGAAGGTGCCTGCAATTTGGAATATCCAAGCTATCAGGTGTGGAAATTATTGTTGAGTTTTGAAATTTGATGATTGATTAAATGGATTTCAAAAAGCACATACTATCCGTAGGGCTCCCAGAAATAGTAAAAGCGCTTGCCGCGTTAACCGAGCTTGACCACTTGTACAATCCCGGCACCAAAATCAGTCCGCCAATGTTGCCTATAATTAATCAAATATAAATACATAAAAAGTGTCATCAGTAGTACATTTTAAAAATATAAATCGACATAGTAAACCAAAGAAACAAAGAAACTCACCACTAGAAAGGTTCACGAAATTCGGATTCACCCTCCCACTTGCGTCAGTAAAGGCAGTCTGCATGTCCGAGATGGCAGTAGTGAGCTGCGAAGGCGTCGGCGATTTATATGACGCAGCGAACAACTTCCCGACGACCTGCAACGACGTGGAGAAGGTCCCGCTTGCGTCTAGCGTGAGGGAGAAGCCCGTCAAGCCTGTCGAGGAAACGGGGCTCACCCCGATGTTCCCCGCTGCGTTATGGCACCATCATCAGATAACGGAATAGTTAAATGTTTGTCCTGTAACTACTAGTACTTACTGATCGAGGAAAACGGGACAGTCGATACACCTGTCTGGGCGAGGATGGCGTAGTTGCCTGCGGTGCGCAGGTTGACTGGAGTAGGACCAAGAAGAGCAAATGCACTGTTGGCGATAGCCTGGCAAGCAGAAGTTAGTATTTTAAGATTGTCCAAATACTAGGCTAACGCATGTACACACCAACAGACCAAGAGCAAGCGCGGCAAAGTTGATATTGGATCGCATATTTTACGGTTCACTCGAGTTGACTTTTCAAGGGCTAGTAAAAGAAAGGAGATGAGCAACTAAAGAACACCTAACTGACGAATTTCGAAGTGCTTAAATACCTTCAAAATTTAAGAGAGCGTCATAGCGTTTATGACGCATGGGTACCCGAGGTTCTGGTTCTAACGGTGTATGGCATCGAAAATGGCACCATATTCTATGCTTCTATGTTTTTCTCTATGTGTGTGACAAGAAGGTCTATTCATTAACTTCAACCCTAAGGCACCAACCTCCGAGTCGAGGTGCTTAATTGCGCCATACAAAATTCTACGCTTCTATAGCGTCATAGCGTTTAAGGCATCAAAAAAAGCTCCATGATTATATGCTTATACATTTTTCGCCGTGTGCGTGACAAGCGGGTCTGTTCATTAACTTCCACGTAAGGCATCAATGCCTTTAACCGTATCCTGCTTCTATGTTTTTCTCCGCATGAGGACATGCGTGTTGATTAACTCCCACGTAAGGTGTTCTCGGAGTCAAAGTTTAGTACTTACCGGAAGCCATGCTATCCATCCGTTCATGGTGATTCCAGTCCTCATTCACGGAATTTGGATATAAAGGCATTCGTCGTTGACAGTGATGGATAAAGAGAGAGAGAGCCGATCGCAGTATGCAGATCAGGTCCTCAAGTCAACGACGAAGCGAAAACTGGTCGATGCACGGATGTCAAGGAATTAGTTGCCCGAATACGGAAGTTGCATGTTTATTACAATGCGCTAAATTGGGCTGTGCGCGATTTCTTCAAATTGGTGAACGGTTAAATGTGGAGGAGGCGAGTTCGACTGAAACGAAGTAAAAATTTCAAAAGGTGCTCAAAGGTATGCGAATACCATGAGTCGACATCTTTGACAATACTCCCTCTCGAAATACCTCCTCCTTCCTTCTTACAGCTCTATTAACTCTGCGTCAGCCCAACTCACTGGCAATCACTTGCTCGCGAAAGAAGGATGGATGAGAAAATGAACGTACGTGACCGTGGATCGACAACTGGCATGTTGACATCATCATCGTCAACTGCATACCAATCTTGAAGTTCGCCTCCTCTAGACGCCGAAAAATGACATGAGTGTATTGTATGGACAAACGAAATAATGCTGACCGGCGTTGATCTTTGTTCAACCCAGATTGGCCCTAAGATTGACACGCGATGTGCACTTTACTCTCTTGTGATCGGCACCATAGTAAGTTTGTGACGATGAAGATCTTGACAGCCCTGGTAAATCCAGCCTGGGTGCTGAGCTATCGATGAACAATCGAGTGCTTTGGCTACAAAAAGAAGCATAGTCATAATCCAGAAGGATAACGTCCAACGTTTAAATTCAAAGCTAACTTTCGCCTTGATCAAGAACAGACTATCGTTGGGTTGGTTTCAAGTTCAATCTCCGGAGGCGGAGATTGAAAGGCATTAGAAAGTAATTTTCATCGTTTGTTTACCCAGTGCTCGTCAAGATCACTGCCAGCTTCACCAACCTGTCTCCAGTCTGTCACTATGAGCGTGGAATGACGATCCAGATTCCAGAGAGCCTGGAGTGCACATTTGAAGTGGCCTTCTCTCCGCTTCGCGATCGCCTCACATGGACGTAGATTAAACAACACTGCCCGTCTTCACAAAATTGCCCTCCGCCCTGCAGAACTGCTCAAACGCCCTCATTCGTCCCTCTCCCATACATCAACAACATCAAACAGTTCATCCGATTTATCAGCGCGCTCACCGAAGAGAAAGAAGAAACGTAAATAGAGCTGGAACCACTCCACGATTGCTAACATGTAGCAACGCTACCGGGTACTATTTTTTAGTAGTGCTTAGATACTTTTTGTGTCGTAGGTAGTCCCTCAATTGTAACAAAAACAAAATTGTCATCATTATTCAATTTCATTACATAAGAACGAGCCTTTATTTGTTTAGTACATTTACCCACAGGAACAACCTAGAAGAAAAAGAAAATAGCTGTCACCAAAACACAAGTACAATCATCGTTGATCATCTTCCGATTTCCTGCTTCATCGTATTTTAGATATGTATCATCTATGATACGACGGTAGCCTGGGGAAAAAAAAGGGGATCAGCACCGCCTTTGATGATTCGGGAACCTTCCAATCAAAACAAAAAAATGCACCCGCCACTTACCTGCTGTAGCGCAACGTTAGTCTGCGCAAGTATCCTCCCATTGACTGACGTCCCAGTTTGGAGCGTGATCGATGTCTTTCCGAGAACCACGCCTTCGAGATGCGAGCCCACGCCGAGTGTTACAGCGCCGGATACTACCCAGACAATGTTCGATGCCTTGGCGCCTCCGAGAAGGATCGTCTGCACTCCTGTCGAGAGGCCAAAGGTGCCTGCAATTTGGAATATCCAAGCTATCACGTGTCGAAATTAATGAGTTTTGATGATTGATTAATGGATTGCAAAAAGCACATACTATCCGTAGCGCTCCCAACAATAGTAAAAGCGCTTGCCGCTTTAACCGAGCTTGACCATTTGTACAATCCCGGCACCAAAATCAGTCCGCCAATGTTACCTATAATTAATCAAATAAAAATCAATAAAAAGTATCATCAGTATATTTTAAAAACATAAACCGACATAAGTAAACCAAAGAAACCAAGAAACTCACCACTAAGGAGGTTCACGAAATTCGGATTCACCCTCCCACTGGCGTCAGTAAAGGCAGTCTGCATGTCCGAGATGGCAGTAGTGAGCTGCGAAGGCGTCGGCGATGTATACGACGCAGCGAACAACTTCCCGACGACCTGCAACGACGTGGAGAATGTCCCGCTTGCGTCTAGCGTGAGGGAGAAACCCGTCAAGCCCGTCGAGGAGATGGGGCTCACCCCGATGTTCCCTGCTGCATTATGGCACCATCATCAGATAATGGAATATTTAAATGTTTGCCTAGTACTTACTGATCGAGGAAAACGGGACAGTCGATACACCTGACTGGGCGAGGATGGCGTAGTTGCCTGCGGTGCGCAGGTTGACTGGAGTAGGACCAAGAAGAGCAAATGCGCTGTTGGCGATAGCCTGGCAGGCAGAAATTAGTATTTTAATATTGTCCAAATAAGCGAACGCATGTACACACCAACAGACCAAGAGTAAGCGCGGCAAAGTTGATGTTGGATCGCATATTTTATGGTTCACTCGAGTTGACTTTTCAAGGGCTAGTAAAAGAAAGGAGAAGAGCAACTGAAGAACACCTAACTGACGAACTTTGAAGTGCTTAAATTCCTTTCAAATTCAAGATAGCGTCATAGCGTTTATGACGCATGGGTACCCGAGGTTCTGGTTCTAACAGTGTATGGCATCGAAAAAGGCACCATATTCTATGCTTCTATATGTTTTTCTCTCCGTGTGTGACAAGAGGTCTATTCATTAACCACGTAAGGCACCCGACCTCCGAGTCGAGGTGCCTAAATGCCTTTAAATGCGCCATACATATTTCTACGCTTCTATAGCGTCATAGTCGTTTAAGGCATCGAAAAAAGCTCCATGATTACATGGTTATACATTTTTCTCTGTGTGCGTGACAAGCGGGTCTGTTCATTAACTTCCACATAAGGCACCAATGCCTTTAAATGTACCCTGCTTCTATGTTTTTCTCCGCATGAGTGACATCCGTGTTCATTAACGTCCATGTAAGGTGTTCTCGGAGTCAAAGTTTAGTACTTACCGGAAACCATGCCATCCGATCCGTTCATGATGGTGATTCCAGTCCTCATTCACGGAATTTGGATATAAAGGCATTCGTCGTTGACAGTGATGGATAAAGAGAGAGAGATGATTGCAGTATGCAGATCAGGTCCGACGAAGCGAAAACTGTTTTACTATTAGTCTTGACAATGACAGTCCAAGTTGACAGACTTCACTCTATGCGAGCTTGTTTGTCAAATAGATCGGATCATAGAATAAGGCCAGGCATCGACCATCGTCATAGCTGGAGTGACAACGATATAATTTGTGAGAAGAGGAATGGTATCCATTTTT
Source organism: Phlegmacium glaucopus (assembly GCA_015039465.1). NCBI lineage: Eukaryota > Fungi > Basidiomycota > Agaricomycetes > Agaricales > Cortinariaceae > Phlegmacium > Phlegmacium glaucopus. The sequence continues at coordinate 268,950 of MU130573.1, forward strand.
GGGTTCAACTTACAGTAGAGATGTCCCTGCGAAGGCGTTCAGGTGAAGAGGTATAGCGGTAAACGATGAAAATTACTTTCTGATGCCTTTCTTCAATCTCCGCCTCCTGAGATTGAACTTGCAACCAACTTGAACCGTCTGTTCTTGAGAGTAAGCTTTGAATTTGAACGTTGGACGTTCACATCCTTCTGGATTATGACTATGCTTCTTTTTGTAGCCAAGGCACTCGATCGTTCATCGATAGCTCAGCACCCAGGCTGAATTTGCCAGGTCTGTCAAGTTCTTCATCGTCACCAACTTACTATGGTGCCGATTACAAGAGAGTAAAGTGCACATCGCGTGTCGATCTTAGGGCCAATCTGGGTTGAACAAAGATCAACGCCGGTCAGCATTATTTCGTTTGTCCATACAATACACTCATGTCATTTTTCGGCGTCTGGAGGAGGCGAACTTCAAGATTGGTATGCAGATGACGATGATGGTGGTGACATGCCAGTTGTCGATCCACGGTCACGTACATTCATTTTCTCGCCCATCCTTCTTTCATGAGCAAGTGATTGCTAGTGAGTTGGGCTAACGCAGAGTTAATAGAGCTGTAAGAAGAAAGGAGGTATTTCGAGAGCCTGAAATGAATCCGAGGGAGCATTGTCAAAGAGGTCGACTCATGGTATTCGCATATCTTTGAGCACCTCTTTACATTTTTACTCCGTTTCAGTCGGATTCGCCGCCTCCATTGAAGTTTAACCGTTCACCAATTTGAAGAAATCGCGCACAGCCCGATTTAGCGCATTATAATAAACATGAAACTTCCATATTCGGGCAACTAACTCTGTCATGCACGCGGAGAAAAATGTATAAGCATAGAGTTATGGAGCTTTTTTCGATGCCTTATGTAAATGCTATGCCTTTGAACGCGCCATACATAACTCCACGCTTCTATACCGTCATTTAAGCACCTCGAGGTGGGTGCCTCACGTGGAAGTTAGTGAATAGACCTCTTGTCACACACGGGGACTCGGAGAAAAACATTGAAGCATAGAATTATGGTGCGTTTTTCAATGCCATACACTGTTAGAACCAGAACCTCGGGTACCCATGCGTCATAAACGCTATGACGCTCTCTTAAATTTTGAAGGTATTTAAGCACTTCGAAATTCGTCAGTTAGGTGTTCAGTTTCTCATCTCCTTTCTTTTACTAGCCCTTGAAAAATCAACTCAAGTGAACCATAAAATATGCGATCCAACATCAACTTTGCCGTGCTTGCTCTTGGTCTGTTGGTGTGTACATGCGTTCGCCTATTTGGACAATGTTAAATACTAATTTCTGCCTGCCAGGCTATCGCCAACACCGCATTTGCTGCTGGCCCCACTTCAGTCAACCTGCGTACTGCAGGCAACTTCGCCATTCTCGCCCAGTCAGGTGTATCGACTGTCCCGTCTTCCTCGATCAGTGAGTACTAGTAATTACAGGACAAACATTTAAATATTCCGTTATCTGATGATGGCGCCATAATGCAGCGGGGGACATCGGGGTGAGCCCCGTCTCCTCGACCGCCTTGACGGGCTTTTCCCTCACGCTAGACCCAAGCGGGACCTTCTCCACGTCGCCGCAGGTCACCGGGAAGCTGTTCGCTGCGTCGTATACATCGCCGACGCCTTCGCAGCTCACTACTGCCATCTCGGACATGCAGACTGCCTTTACTGACGCCAGTGGGAGGGTGAATCCGAATTTCGTGAACCTCCTTAGTGGTGAGTTTCTTGGTTTCTTTGGTTTACTTATGTCGGTTTATGTTTTTAAAATATACTGATGATACTTTTTATTGATTTTTATTTGATTAATTATAGGTAACATTGGCGGACTGATTTTGGTGCCGGGATTGTACAAATGGTCAAGCTCGGTTAGTGCGGCAAGCGGTTTTACTATTTCTGGGAGCGCTACGGATAGTATGTGCTTTTACAATCATCATCAAAACTCAATAATAATTTTGACACCTGATAGCTTGGATATTCCAAATTGCAGGCACCCTCGGCCTCGCGAACGGAGTGCAGACGACCCTTCTCGGAGGCGCCAAGGCATCGAACATTATCTGGGTAGTATCCAATGATGTGACACTCGGCGTGGGCTCGCATCTCGAAGGCGTGGTTCTCGGAAAGACAGCGATCACACTCGAAACTGGGACGTCAGTTAATGGGAGATTACTTTCACAGACTAATGTTGCGCTGCAGCAGGTAAGTGGCGGATCCATTTTTTTGTTTTGATGGGAAGGTTCCCGAATCATCCAAAGGCGATGCTGATTGTTTTCCTTTTTTCAGGCTACCGTCGTATCCTAGATGATACATATCTAAAATACGATGAAGCAGGAAATCGGAAGATGATCGACAATGATTGTACTTTTATTTCGGTGACTGCTATTCTCTTTTTCTTCTAGTTGTCCGTGCTGGTAAATGTACTAAACAAATAAATGTTCGTTCTTAATGAAATTGAATAATCATGACAATTTTGTTTTTATTAACCTACGTTAGAATAAGTGTGTGAGGCGATCGTGAAGGGGAGAGGGCCACTTCACAGGCTCTCTGAAATCTAGATCGTCATTCTGCGCTCATAGTGACAGACTGGATACAGGTTAGTGAAGCTGGTGATCTTGACGAGCGTACAACCTGGGTAGTCACCATTATTCAATATTGGTCTCATACAATTTCGTTTGTTGACGCCTCCACTACAAGTCTACAAGCTTTACTACAGCAATTCCGAGAGAACTATTTGAAAATTGTGAAATCAGTTGCCGATCGCTGTGAGCGACACTGTCAAATACGTACGACCTGGAACTTTAGGAGCTGGGGGAAAGAAATGTATCATCAGTGAATTAAAGTGCATTCATTTGTGAATGCGACTGTCCAATTCTTACGGGTTTCATGACGCCTTTCAATCTCCGCCTCCGGAGATTGAACTTGCAATCTCACGATAGTATATTTTTCATTGTAAATTACCACGGTGTTCAAGAACAGAGCAACAAAAAAATGTGGTCATTCTGAAAGGTAGAAAATTACAACATTAATTGTAGGAATCAATTCCTATGATTACTGTAGATATTTACAATAGAAATCAATGTAATTTTCAAGAAAAAAAATTACAATGTTATTTGTAGGAATCAATTCCAATGGTTACTGTAGATATTTACAACATCAGGAAAAACACTTTGGCTCTAAGAGTCTCTCAGAGCAACCTCAAAAATTTAAGTGTACAAATCATTAAAAAATGCATTTGAAACATATTTATTTTTTTGAGGTTGGTCTGAGAGACTCCCAGAGTAGCTAGAGTGTCTTAGAGCTAAAGTGTTTTTCCTGATGTATCCAAGGACACCTCAGGACAACCTAGGACAGCATAGATAAAATTTTGAGTGTCACACATTTGCTCAGGACACCTTTAGTGTATCCTGGTGCATTGACCATCTGGATTCAATCACATCAGGAGGCCCTGGGAGTCCTTTAGAATTTATGATTTTTGCTAGACAATATTCAACTGCCACGTCCAGGAATGTATTTTGCAATTTTCTCAATAAGGAGAGCTGCTATTAATATAATTTAAACATATTCACCTAAAACAATTCTCTACCATCTTTAAAAAATTTCCTATTTTGGAATTTTATGTAATCTACCCTGACCCATATGCTCGAAATCATGCTTATCTGTGATCATGTGACCAATGGTCTGTGTGCCATCCAAAAGATATATAAACTAGGGGTCGACTTCGTCGACTCACCCCTTGCTGAGCTACCTAGTAGATTTAGTATTGATACATTGTTTTTCACCCATAATCAACACTCAGATGTATCTGTTTCTTTCAAAAAGATGAATTTTGGAAATATATTAATAGCAAAGTGATACATAAAAATACATGAGATCAAGCTATCAGTGAATGCGATCATGAAACAATGGGTTTTTTTCTGTGAGATTGTAAGTAAAAACCAGGCAACTAATTGTTCTGTTTTTTCTTCTTTTAATGGGACTATCAGAGACCGCTGATTCACCTTCAGTGCAGTAGGGTCTTCATCTTCATTGACCACTCTTTTTTTGCCATCTGCCTTTGACAATGGCTGGGGGCATGGGCTCTTCTCGTTTTGAATGGCTCGATCCTGCGTTAACATTGGCATGTCACATTTGAGGGGGTGAGTAAGGGTATCATACCCATTTTGCCGTCAATGGTTGGGTTTAGGGTGGAAGTCGAAGGAGAATGACTCAAGTTGGAGCGAAGGCAAATTGTGATAGTGCCTGGATATGCATTCACGGATTATAAGGCACAAGGTCAAACAATGGAGTGCGTTATTGTGGACATTTTGAAACCTCCATCTGGAAGGTGATCGCCATTCAGCGTATATGTTGCCCTGTCAAGAAGCAGGGGGCGGAGGACAATCTGTATTCTGAGAGATTTTGACCCAGCATTGTTCATGCACCATCCTTCTGAAGATCTGAAAGTAGACATGGCGAGGCTGGAATGATTGAATGAGAAACTCAAGGTGGGTGATGATTGAGATGAATGATAAATGAAGTTGTAATGGACTGTGAAACTCTAGCAAATAAGAATGGGGACATATTCAATAATTTAAGTATGAACCAATCATTCCACCCCCTTTCTTTTGCTTTCCTCCCTTTTTCTTTGGTTGATGGTGAATAGCTAGCTGTTACATTCCGTTACATGTGACTCCGGTCCAGCTCTGTTGGAGTTGTCTCCAGTAGTCTGTACTCCGTTCCAGTACTTGCCCTTGTATCTGGATCTACTCTTCTTTCATCCAACTCCGAGACTTCTCCGTATCATTCCGGCTCTTCCGATGATACTCCAAACCCATTACCACATCTTCGCCATAACAACTATTTCTTTGTCATCACTTTCCCATTATCAGTCAGCACACCCACTATGGATTATTCACCCAAGAATGCAGGACTTTCCAGGAGCAGAATGCAGCACTTTATATTTATCCTTTATATTTTGGTTGCTATTCCTTTTATTATTATTTAAGTACTCAAAACTTGTATGTTTTCCTCAGTTTGAATATCAACTTAGTTTCCTCCTCCTATTCTTCCTCTAAGGTTTCTGCAACTTCCGGTTCCACTCTGTTCCGTTCTTACTCCGAAATTAGGACATGAAGGTTTAGGGTAGCACAGCACATACACTGAGGCTAGAGTCCTTTTCTGTTCCGTGGTTCCATTCTGATCAAACTCCATCTGATACTCTGGAATAGAGTTTACGAACTTAACAGCAAGACATGTCACAAATTTTCAATTACCTGTATTCAATAAGTTTATGGAATCTTGTTAGGAAGAAGTAACGCACCAAGGTGAGGCATTCAATCAGCCTGTTAGGGTCTGTCCAGCTACGAAAATGCGGGCGCATTTTCATTTTGATGGCAGCTGGCTTATTCCCACCACCCAAATATGGAAGGCACCTGATCATCTGCATGTCACGCTGATTATCTTTGATCAGTGGCTCCTTGTCTCATTCCCTGTCGATCTTATGCCTCGAGCGTCCGATCTACGTCAACGGCAGCTTATAGTAGCTGCTGCATATATAGTAAATGTTGTTGGAGTTGCCGCTACCCTCTACGCCTCTCCTTTGTACTGGAAACAGGCATACCATACCTCAGTATTAACCGGAGCAGCATGGGTGAAAGAATTAATTAATGGACACCATGATCGCATGTGGACTGAACTCGGGGTTGGTGTACATGTCTTCTTAGCACTTGTACATGAACTTCGGGTTGTTTCTGGGTTGGGGGACTCTCGCCACATAGGGTTGGATGAGCAGGTAGCAATCTTCTTGTACATGTGTGTTACTGGCCTATCAATTAGGCATGTTGCAGAGAGATTTCAACGGTCAAATGACACAATTTCCAAGTGAGCTGCACTAGCTATGTTGTATACTATGGCTGCTTATGAGGAACTTGTAGATACTTTCGTAAAATCCTCAATGCTGTATCTTCAGGACCATTTTACAACAAACATGTTCACCTCCCAGGTGTGAATGACCTTACACCAGAACATATACGCCACAGCTCCAAATTTTACCCTTTCTTCAAGCATGCCATTGGAGCAATGGATGGAACTCATATCAACTGCAACCCTTCAGCAGAAGATCGGCATGCAGCACGCAATCGCAAAGGCGGTGTCTCTCAAAATTGCCTAGCCTGTGTTTCCTTTTCCATGCGGTTTCTGTATTTCCTCAGCGGCTGGGAAGGCTCCGCTGCTGATGCTACAATGTATGCTTCCTCAAGATTGGTTGATCTCATGATTCCCGCAGGAAAGTACTACCTTGCGGATGCGGGATTTGGGATCTGTGATTCTTTGCTTGTCCCCTACCGTGGTGTCCGTTATCACCTTGCAGAGTGGGGCCGGTCACAGCTTCGGTATGTGATATTTTTCTATGATTTAGAATTAGTCTACAGCAAACACTTTCTCATTTTATTTGTAGACCAGCAAACAAAGAAGAGCTGTATAATCTACGGCACTCGTCAGCCCGAAATGTTGTTGAGAGGGTGTTTGGTGTTCTGAAAAAACGCTGGAACATCCTTACCCGAGCACCACAGTTTTCGATGGCAATCCAAGCCCAAATTCCTCCTGGACTAGCAGCAACGCACAATTTTATCATGGACAATGATCCCCATGATATTGATAACTACCTGACAGGTAATCTTGAAGATGACCATGATCCGAATCCTGGTGTGGTAGTGGAAAATGAGTTCGGAACCTTGGCCAGTGGGTCAGTGTCATGAGCAGAGAAGGACAGAGCGACATTAAATCGTGATGAAATCGCACAGGCAATGTGGGATGACTACCAATTGAGACGACGACTAGCAGCGAGATAAAGTGACAGTAATAAAAGAGAGTAAGTAGTGTAAATGATCGTGTAGTAAAAAAGAATGTAATGTAACAATACTTGGGCAACCCGATGACAGAATAAAGTGGTTCATAAAACAGCTACGTTAACACTGAGATTGTCAAGCTGAATCTGAACCCAATCCCTACAAACATCAGCCTCTGTGATGGCAAGATAAACATCAGCAGCGCTCTAGTCCGACTTCAGAAAGTCAATGAGGACAGCACATTGCCTCGATGTCAGCCAACCCTTCTCCAGTTGAAGGATAGTCGCAATAGCCTTCGCACGTCGGACTGGAGTTGGTGTGATGCCAGTCGAAGGAGGCGCAAATGCACCAGCAAAGGTCGCATTAAAGTTACCAAGCGATTCCGCCATGCTCATGAGTGCATTGGCCCCGTTGGAAGCCCGAGCACGTTTCACAGCAGGTCTTGTTGGTGTGGCAGGCTCTCGTCATCATTTACTACCAGAACTAGATGAAGGGGTGATCTACGAAGGGGTTTCCGGTAAATAAGGCTGGAGAATGAAGGTTAGGATCAATGACGCACCTCTTCAGCATCTGAGGTCTCGTTAGACTGCTCTTCACCATTGGAACCATCATCAGAATCGATTGAAGAAGGGGCAGCAGCAGCTGGCAGAGGAGGAGGAGCAGTTGTGGCATGGTAAACGTTGGCGCCAGCAACAGTTGCGGGCATGAGTGTCTCCATCTTGCGGAAGTACGGCCAACCTTTGTTCCGAAATGGCTTGGCTTCGGGGTGAACCTTGACATAGTCGTCCCAGGAAGATGCAGTGTGAACGTCGATACTGGCCCCAGTCTCATCATTCCAAGACCATCCTGAGATGGACTGAATTACACGAATTACACGAAAAAGCTTGCGAAACTGGGAAAAGTTAACAGCAGGGTAGAGAGTGTGTAGATGAGAAGAATAGCTCACAGCACAGTACTTGTTTCCACATGATTTCGCATTCTTCGGAGCTCCACGTTCGAGCAAGGGAGCAAGGTGTTTGGCTGCCTTCTGGAAGGTTGTTGCCTTGAAATTCGTGCCATCGCCAGCCTCTGCTCTGTGATCAATAAGAAAATTGATGAGAGAGAGCTCTTCCGGGGCAGTCCAGTATGCTGAAGGGGCCATTTTATCAGTCAACAACGATGAAGATGAGGGGGAAAGATGGGAAAGATAACGAAGAAAAACAAAACAAGGCAGTTTAAAAGAATGTTGACACGCACATTTAATGACTTGAAAAGAGCCATCTGCATGTTATCCTGTGTCTCTATTACAGGTCTGTGTTAAAACTAGCCGATATGAACAATGCACGGTGAGGAAACGAGGACGATGAAGCAAGAACAAGATAATCAGCAGCCAATCAAGCAAGGGTGACGATCTGTGACAGAGTTCCATATTTGGGTGGTGGGAATAAGCCAGCTGCCATCAAAATAAAAATGCGCCCACATTTTCGTAGCCGGACAGACCCTTACATTCCGTTATACGTTACTCCGGTCCGGCTCCGTCGGAGCTGTTTCCAGTAGTCCGTACTCCGTACAGTGCCTTCCCTTATATCCCGAACTACTCTCCCTATGTTCAACTCCGAGACTTCTCCGTGTCATTCCGGTTCCTCCATCCATACTCCAAACCCGTTATCACTTCTTCGCCACTACCATTATTCTTTGTCATCATCTTTCCCATCATCAGTCAGCACACCAGCCATGGATTATTCACCCTAGAATGCAGGACCTTTTCCGGGAGCAGAACGCAGCACTTATATTTATATTTTATATTTCGGTTGCAATTCCTTTTATATTTAAAGTACTTGAACTTGTATGTTTTCCCTTAGTTCGAATATCAACTTTGTTTCCTCCTCTTGTTCGTCCTCTAAGTCACTGAGGTCTTCCGCCTTATTACTTCTTCTTCCGTTCCGAAATCAGGACACCTTAGGAGCTGGGCGGCACAGCACACACGCTGAGGCCAATGTCCTTTCCGCTTACTGTTCCGGTTCCGTTCCGTCCGTTCCGGAGTAGCTCCGACGTGACTACCTTGTTTTAAACTTAACACAGCCAGAAGATGGCTGAAAAAATGTGGAACATAGGACTGTTGCTGACGATGGAACGAAGCGTGATGAACATAGTTTGAATGATGTTGATTGCTCAGGCAAATGAACACGGGAAAAATGAATTGCCAACAAAAGTAGTGTGATAGGCGATCAAAATGAAACAATAGTAAACTCAAGGAGAGTTCAACATTGAGAAAGTGGTGTCAGCCATATTTGAGTCTGGAAAGAATGAGGGAAGTGGATGCGAACACGAAAAACAGAAGGGGGATGGGGATGGGGATGTAAGGTCAGCTTAAACCATGAGTAGTGGAGTCGATGAAGGCCATGTAGTGATTGTCAGGGGTAACCCTGGGGTAAAACTTCTGTACCCTTACCCTTACCCTCCAAACCCCTACCCCTGTCCAAGGGTAGGGGTTTTGGAGGGTAAGGGTAAGGGTTTTTGAGGGGTATGAAGGGTACAGGGGTATGGTCAAGGGTATTACTCTAAGGCTTTATATATATATAAATCTGATTACCTACCATGTTTTATTTACCTTATCAAGCATTAATAGCTCTATTACATGTAATTTAGAATAGATAGGTGCCTCAATATGTCAAATTCACATATTTTTGCCTTCTTAAACAAGGAAATATTGCAATATTTAGTTTATTGTACAGTTTTATACTTATTAAATCCAATAATGTAGAATTTATATAACTTGGAAGCAGAAAAAAGCTAAGATTCTGACAAAATCTTATGTTAAAAATAGAAATTGAAACCCTTGAAAAACCCTTGAAAACCCTTGAACCCTTGTCAAGGGTAAGGGTTTTCCAAGGGTACAAAATGCCAACCCTTACCCCTACCCTCCATACCCTTACCCCAGACCCTCCAGGGGTTTTGAGCGTGAGGTAGGAGAATGGGATCATGTTATTGTGGTTTGTTAGAAACTGATCAGGTGACCTTGGGAAAATGAATGTGACTCGGATTGGGATTGAACCAATGACCTCCAGCCATATATGCTGGTGCTCTAACAACTGAGCTACCGGGTCGATAGGAATGGTGGATTTAATATCAACATGGTTGAAGAGAGCATGTGCAACAACGTGATTTGCAATTTTGACTTTTGTCCAAAAATACAATTATTCTCATGTCAATGTGGGGGTTTTTTCATGGGCAAAAATAAGAATGGGTGCAAACAATAAATTTATGCTCATAAAAAGTTGGTTGTGAGGGATCCAGCTCGCTTAATAGTAATACGCCTGAAAGAGTTGGACACAAATAAGTACAAAGCATAACTATTCTTTGGCCGGAATTGGCGAATTCAGCCCAGGACGAACAAGTGGAGTATTTGTTTATATTAAAGCACATCAAATTTAAACAACAATAATTTCGTCAGGTGATTTAGACCCAGGAGAGACCTTGCTTTACAGCAAGGTGACCACCCACAATTTTGTTTTCTTATTTCCTACTTCCCCCAGTATTATAGTACTATATAACTTTGTATCACTATTTTATTATTATTTTATTACTAGTATATATGATGTTTAGAATAATTGAATATGATTTTATTATATTATTATTATTCTGTTGTGTGAGACTATTCAAATATCTGGTTTATATATGCTCTAGCATCAGATCCAAAGGGACTAAGGCTACCTCAGGATGCTCTCAGGTTGCCTTAGGACACTCCCAGGTTGCCCCAGGACATACCCAGGACATACCCAGGACACCCCCAGAGTTTATGGGAAAAAAGGACATTGGAATAATACCTTCTTAGAGCACTCTTGGAGCTCTGGGAGTATCTTACAGCATCCTTAGACTGTCCTGGGGCAAAAGTGTTTTTCCTGATGGAGTGGTGGCCATCAGAAAAAAATAACCTTGGCCTGGCTGGCTCTGGCTGCCCTGGCCAGCCCTGAACATCTTTGGCTAGGTTTAAAACTCTGAAAAAAATCTAACAAATCACAGAAATATTTATAGTACCCAATTCCAAAAAAAAGTAAACAATTACATAAGACAAATGCTGAGATATTCAAGATATTAAATTGTTTAAAAATCTTGAATATCTCAGCATCTGTCTTATGTAATTGTTTACTTTTTTTTTGGAATTGGGTACTATAAATATTTCTGTGATTTGTTAGATGTTAGATTTTTTTCAGATTTTTAAACCTAGCCAAATATGTTCAGGGCTGGCCAGGGCAGCCAGAGGCAGCCAGGCCAAGGTTATTTTTTTCTGATGTGAAGTCTTAGAGTTTTACACACACAATATCATTGAATGCCTTTGTGCTTTGTGGGGCGACCTGGACTTTGGGGGTGATCTCATTGTTGAGCCTGAGCGACTCTATGCAGATGAAGACATGACAGTTCGGATTTACCATGAGATGAATCACTGAGAGACCCAGGCCATGGGAATTTACAACTTTAATTCCACCAGAAAATTATGTAATTTTCTTTGTTTAGAGTAGTTATTACAATGATTAAGGTGGAGTTATAAATATTGAAATCATAGTAATTTTATAATTTTAATGTTGTAATTTCCATAGATAAATAAATTAATTTGGACACCATTTAAGGTCATAAGGGGTAGTAATTCACATTGATATATTAAAGGATCACAACCCCAGAATGGAGGGATTTCCGACAGTTTGATAGGTGTAAAAAACTACATTTATTGTTGACTTTTTCGGCTACACAAAAATGGTGTAAAAAACTAAGTTTATTGTTGATTTTTTTCACCACACGAAAATGGTGTAAAAAACTATATATATTATCAACTTTTGCAACCACAAAAACGGTGTAAAAAACAATATATATTATCAACTTTTGCAACCACACAAAAACGGTGTAAAAAACAATATATATTATCAACTTTTGCACCCATGCGAAAACAGTGTAAAACACTATATATATTATCAACTTTTGCAACCATGTGAAAACGGTGTAAAACACTATATATATTATCAACTTTTGCAACCATGCGAAAACGGTGTAAAACACTATATATATTATCAACTTTTGCGACCATGCGAAAACAGTGTAAAAAATTACTTACTTGGGGTTTTAAACCCTTGCCTGCTTCCCCTTTCCACCACCACTCTCCATTGCCTTTCGCTTCATTCCGGCTTGGTTGTTGGTATTTTCTTCCCCTTCCTCACCACTGCTACTCCCCTCCTTGTCCAGATTCTCTTCATCACTGTTACTAAATGGGGATTCCGCGTTTTCGAATTCATTGCTTGACTCTTGCAATTGATGATGTGCACCGACTGTGGCACCACTACCACTGGCTTCTTGGTTTTCGGATCTGGAATTGTTGAGTTCAATATCGACTTGTTGGTTTTCGGGGTTAACATTGTTAATTTCGATTTCATTGGCATCCGTGGGCTTTTGATGGGTAGAGCAGCCAATTCTCGTACGGTAGTTCTGTTTGTTTTTGATGGTGGTCTTCATTATTTTGAGTGTGGCCCAGTTTCCTTTGTAAGATCGCAGCTGACTATTTCGGGACCTTGCCTATGTAATTCACAATATTAAGTTAGTTAATGAGCAACTTGAATAAAAAAACATACAATGATAGCAATCTTCGATAGGGCTACAGGATCTTGATGCCTCCAATTGTTATTGAGGGATATCCCAGCATGTGCTAAGGCATCGCTAACAGTTGCCTATTAAATTAATATTATCATTTATAATTAGAGTTGAGCAGAATGAAAAGAGCACTTACTTGGCAGTTCATATAATCCAATCGGTTCTCGAGACCCATTGCCTTTTGAAGGTTGGTAATCATTCCATGAGGGCGTTCAATTTCTTTAAAATTGGTATCTTTTGCCATTGAGGCCTGGCTTTTCTTGAGTCTGTCAATCTCCGCTAATAAACAGAAGTCATAATTAGAACTAGTGGTATTATATATAATAATTCTATCTAAAAAATGTACTTACCTTCCTGCGCTGCGAGCTTGGCAAGCAGTGCAGCGGTGTTGTTTGTAGCGGGCGGCGGCGCGGTTGTTGCAAGAGGAGAGCTTGGCTTGGGCTTGGGCACTGACTTGGGCTTGGGCACTGGCTTGGGCTTGGGCTTGGGCTTGGGCTTCTTCATAGTGGCCTGCATCGGGGTGCTTGCAATTGTGTCCTGAGATGATGCCGACAGTTGAGTATTGAGGTTTTTGTTGGGTGTGCTGAGGGTTGTATTCGCTGAAGTCTTTGCCCAGCCAGTCACATGAGCCATCATACAAATGTCTGAAGCAGTAGTAAGTGATAGGAAAGACGGATTGATATATAACTAGGAAGTCGACTCAGCTTTATAAAAAATCTCCCAGAGCCGGCAGCTGCAGCAACAATGTGTTGAGTTGGCAAAGTATTTACCGGTAACTGAAGGCAGGTTCTGACTGGACAGGGACACATCAGACTCTAGACCTGTGCATACATATAGTGATTGCTAACAGAGGAAAAAAATCAATATAAATTTTAAAAAAGAAGGTCTAGCGGTATATATATTTACGTCTTAATCTGCAGTGAATTGCTTAGGTAGATAGCCTAAGCGGTCGCAACATTGGGAGGCTAGCGGCGCCGAGTTGACCAATTGCAAAAACATTAGAAACATACACATTGTTCTCAAGATTGAATTGACAGATCACTTGGAATGCAAAAAAAGAGACAGGTTACTCACTTGTAATTATAATTGTGATTGGTTATGTTCAAATTCGAATTCAATAGTTAGCGTGAGTACAACATCGGAAATTTCTTTCACCGCGCCGCCAATGTTTAAATTTGCAATTGCAGATACCGCCATATCTTTCTGCTAGTCAATTTAAGGAAATGACGCATGTATATAAACCCACGACACACCAGTATGAACTTATTCTGCTAACGTTGCTGACCTTTTGCGAGATATGGCACCAGCAATCTTAATTTCAAGTAGCCCTGTCAGCAGTCCTCATGGAAGTTCTCCGGATCAGGAAGCAACGTCAATGTCATCACCTACGAAGTGTCAATGTGAGAATCAGCTCGTGCATTGGGACTGGGATGGAAGCCCCTATCCAAACTTACCTGAGCCATGTCAGCGGCAGGCTATCGAGAATGATGCTTCAGTGGCATCCCAAGTTGCTGGAAAAGATGGTAAGACAATGGTTTAGAGTTAAAAGCAATAACTGATGTACGCACAATTGCCAGGTTCTGTACTTGTAACCACAACGTCGACGGAAGATAGCGATGACTACAAAAAAGTGACAACCCGGTCAGATATTGATTCTGGATGGAGAGAAGGTGAGAGAAATTGTTTGCAATGTTCCATATAGCTGACTCCTGGTAGTTATTACTAAGCGGGCAAAGCGGGCAAGATCAAACACTCCTAATGAGAGCGCAGATGAGCAAGATGTTGCAATGAAAGAACATGACTTAGCGGATAATGGAGCTTGTGCACGCGGTCATGAACAAGAGCAAGAGAAAAGTTCAGGAGGTGCCACCTACAAGAAACGTAAAGTAAGTAACAATATTGTTCCAAGAAAGCAATAACTGACCTTTTGTCAGTATACCACTTCGATCCACATCAAGATCAGTAGTGCCAACCGGTCGACATCATCCACGAAGATATCTATAAAGACGGGCAGGAAAAAAGTGATAGTACAAAGTGGAAAGGACTGATATGGACGTACTGAGTAACATGTGAGGTTGTACCAGAAGTGAATGCATATAATTTCAAAGTAAAAAAAAGGAGTAAACTACAATCACATGAACCTAGCTAAATTGATTTGTGTTGAAAAGATGCGGTGAGGAACCTGAGCTGCACGTCCAAAGTGGTTGAAAAATTGTTGGCAATAATATTTTGTGGCAGCCTGCTCAAGCTCCGTTGCATGATCTTCAGAACTTTCGTGATGGGATTTGGGAGCAAGAGCGAAGATTGGAGGTTTGTTCCCCTTCCATGACGGCATTACATGAACCAAGGCAAGAACGAATGGAAGGCGTTTGTCAAGGTTAGTTGCAGCCAATCCACAATTGCGGTCTGGAAGATTTATGCATTTGAATGGATCGATGGGGAAACACCGAGAAATCATAGCCTGTCTCTTGATCAGCTGTGAATTGTCCCACATGTCCAAGTTGATGCAAGCACGATGGTCCAATGACAGAAATTTGTAAGCAAAATTGCGCTGATAAAGCTCCCAAAGAATTTCTCAAACGATATGTTCAGCAGGTAACTCGCCTGGAATATATCTTTTGCCTTGCCAAATGAGTGGTTCCCCTACGGTGCTTTGAGTCTTTATCTCCGGAAAAAAGTCAGATTTCGGTGTTAACATATTCAAAATTTGTTGGCGACGTTTTGCTGCTTTGGTGTCTCCTTTTTCTTGAGTGTTGCTGAGGTCGGTTGAAAGAAAGTCACGCCAGTTCTGGCTTGACATGGCTAGAGACGCCCCATTCACAACACACATTAACCAAGCCTCATGAGCTTGTAGCCATGATTCTACAAACCTGGCCTTTTTCTCATCGTTGGCTGGGGTTACGAAAAGACTGGGATCAGGGAAGACATAATGGCCGAAGTGTGTTGATGCTTTAGATATTTTGACGAGATGAGAGGGGGACTGATCAACAGCCTGTAACGCACCACTCCAGGCAGGAATTGGGAATGGGGAAAGAGAACTGTCTAAAGGTGAAAATTTGTCTCGACCAGCAGATTGAATCGTTTGAGGCTTTGAAGCTTAAAAGATGATAGTAAAAAAATGTGCTGCAATGAAGTAGAGATTCAATGGAACTCACAAGATGCTCCTCATGTTGGATTACTTGTGGGCCCCAAATCCTTTGATGCTGGGTCATCTTGAAATGGATCTTTGAAAACCAGCCATGTTCGTGAGTAGGTGTGGAGAGCATCGTGTTTCTCGCAAGTGTTCATGAAACCACAAAATATGACAGGGAAAGGGGGTTTGTGTTGAGAAATACATAAAGAGTCGGCAGGATTAAGAGGAGGAACGACGGCCAATATGTTGTATGGAAAAGGACCTGTCTTCCAGGGCTGGATGACCCAGACAGGCAAACCTGCTGTAAAAAAATATTGGGCTACACGTGGCGTGTTTGTAAATGCCCCAATACAGTTTGCAACAATAGTCGCTGCAGGTTGTAGCCCGTCCATATGTGGTTTATATATCTCAAGGTAGTCGAGCAAGGCACGGATTTCAAGATAATAATG
This sequence comes from Phlegmacium glaucopus, assembly GCA_015039465.1. Taxonomy (NCBI): domain Eukaryota; kingdom Fungi; phylum Basidiomycota; class Agaricomycetes; order Agaricales; family Cortinariaceae; genus Phlegmacium; species Phlegmacium glaucopus. The sequence goes on from MU130573.1 coordinate 285,002, forward strand.
TTGGAATTCTGTAACATTGAATTGCATTTGACCGAAGGCGCTCTTTAATGAACTGATATGAATACAAGTAGTGATTGTCAAGGGTTTCAAAACCCCTGGAGGGTCTGGGGTAAGGGTATGGAGGGTAGGGGTAAGGGTTGGCATTTTGTACCCTTGGAAAACCCTTACCCTTGACAAGGGTTCAAGGGTTTTCAAGGGTTTCTCAAGGGTTTCAATTTCTATTTTTAACATAAGATTTTGTCAAAATCTTAGCATTTTTCTGCTTCCAAGTTATATAAATTCTACATTATTGGACTTAATAAGTATAAAACTGAACAATAAACTAAATATTGCAATATTTCCTTGTTTAAGAAGGCAAAAATATGTGAATTTGACATATTGAGGCAGTTATCTATTCTAAATTACATGTAATAGAGCTATTAATGCTTGAGAAGGTAAATAAAACATGGTAGGTAATCAGATTTATATATATATAAGCCTTAGAGTAAATACCCTTGACCATACCCCTGTACCCTTCATACCCCTCAAAACCCTTACCCTTACCCTCCAAAACCCCTACCCCTGGACAGGGGTAGGGGTTTGGAGGGTAAGGGTAAGGGTACAGAAGTTTTACCCCAGGGTTACCCCTGACAATCACTAAATACAAGTGCTACTTATTGCTGTTGCAAGCAAGAGAAGTAGAGAATTGGGTGGGTTGGGATGGCACTTCTTGCGGTATTCAAATATCCTCTCCTGCATTTCCTTCATCATTCCCTCAAGCATCCAGTATTTCAATATGGACAACTGGCCCAGCCCATCCAAAACGCCGTTGTCTAAAGGACAAAAGTCCTCACGGGTCGGATTCCACCACATGATCGAAAGAGAATCATTTGGGTCTTCAGGCCTTCTTGGAATGGCGCCAAGATGGGGATACTCAAGTAGGTATGGCTGCGGCCAAAGCGTAGGATCATCGGGGCCATAGCGAAAATCAGAGCGGAGGTAAACATCTCGCCTCTGCATGGGTGGAAGCAAAATTTGATTCTGATTGGGTGTCGTACAGACAAAGTCTTGAATGGCCGCAGCAACCTTCCCGTCAAATGGCCCAATGGGTACTGAAAAGAATGAGAACAAGCATGGAAGGCAAATAAATGTAGACATACAATATCGATTTTGTTTTGCAAGGAGGTCAGAATCGGAGATAGTCGACGACATCTGAAAAGCATACAAAGTAGCAAAAGAACATCTTAATAGAATTGGATGTCTTACCGGGAGTAAGCTATGATTTTGGTTGAGAAAAATGATGTTGCCTAGAAAGTGAAATTCAGATCCGATATACATGATGAGAAAAAAATGAGACTCAACAGAAAACTATAATAGCAACATTGGATAGCAGGACAGAGGGATGATGCAAAGTCTAATCCCTAACTTGAGCGACGCAAAGTCTAACTCAAGTTGACCGAGAGAAGGAACCACTCACTGCGGTACTGAGCGCTGGATGCTATGGGCACAATATCAATATCAAAAGGCAACAATTATACTTAGGCAAAGTTGAAGGTGAGACAATGGACTTAACTTGTTTGTTTGGTTGATCACGTGATGTGTGCCTTTGTTTGTTTCTCATCAGCCAATTTCTCCAAGGTGCTATCTCTCCTTCTTACCTCTGCTATTGGACTCGCCTTTCACTACTCCACTGAGCTTTCGACAGCTCCTACACGCCTATAGATGAACCTGGTGAGTTTTTAGTCTGACTTCTCCATCATGACCTAGACTTTGCGTCAGTCATGATTAATTCCTGGACTTAGACTTGGCATCGGTCCTATGCTGATTGCTCTATATTTCTCAGCTCTTCACCACGCTGTATATTTTACTAGAAGCTTCAGGGAACCTGGTTACAAGAAGGGGTAATATCAACAGAAATTTGGGGTGGAATGGAAGAAGTAAGTATCACCGTCTTCGTGTCTGGAACTTCTGATATTGAAAGATATTATCTATCAGCTTGATGCAGAGTTATATTGACTGGCTGGCTTGGGATTTGTGTTATTATTATCAAGGGGTATGGCGATCTCTATCCTCTGTCACCAAGCAGCTCATAGGTTTATCAGACGTCATCCTGGCAGCGGTATTACCCATATCACTTAGCCCTGTTTTCCATCTTTTGAAGCGGTTGATAAAATGAATATTGAATTCAACTCAATCAATCTTTTAGACCTTTTGAACCAGGTATGTTTCAAACTCCTGCATTTTGAAGTTCTGAGTCACTCATAATTTGTGGTTTGTCACAGTCATTCCAATCAACACCTTCCCTACATACAACATCAAGAAGAACCTCTCAAAGTCCCCTATCTCATCTCCTATCACCTGTGTTACATAGGCTAGACTTTTGGGACTCCCTCTTCAAGAAAGCCGATGTGAGCGTGCTCTTGGTCAGCCTTTAGAGTGGTGACTTTGGGTTGGCAAATCTCTGCTTTCATCTCAGACGTCTACACCTTGCAGCACCGCACCTCTAAAGCAAGTTGCCAGATCAAAAGGTTCAGTTTTGATCTATACATCGACACAATCTCAATTAGATCAACAATCCCCTTACTGATTCCCAACCTCGGCTCTTTCCCTAGCCAACTTAAAGATAAATGCTATCTTCATTAACATCTGTTCACTTAACTCACATCAACTATTCTTCAATACATCCCACCATCGTGCCTACTCACCTAGTCATGACTTAGACTTTGCGTCAGTTGTGACTGTGGACCTAGACTTTGCGTCGGTCTAGTTGTTGATCGCTTCAGCCCTCAAAAATCCCCGAAGCCGGTACGGACTCAAGGCATACAATCATTCTACACCTTCGGTATAGCAATTTCTCCGGGCTAGTGTTTTGATATTCCGCTCTTCTCCTACCACCACCATGCTTATTCCTTGCACATGTGGGTGTGGTCTACAAGTGACATACGCCACGAAAAACAACCATCTCAATGGCCACGGAAAGACAGCACTGAGAGCCAGAGTCTTAGTGGAGAACAAATTGTTGAGGACAAGTACTAGACAGCAACAACCAACTCTACCGCAGGACCGCCAAAAGAAAAAGCGGTCTCAATCCAGTTCTACTCCAATTGGTAACTGCAAATGGCTCAAAGCAGCTCAACCCGAGGTAGACCAAGTGCCTGAGATCTCCCCTGCAGACCCAGACCCAGAGGAATCATTTTCTGTGCTGGTATCAAATGATGAATTTGAGGATGGTGCAGCCGATGTGTTGCCATCTACACGTCAGTCAAGCAGGATTACAGAGAGAACCAGGCGCATAGCAGAACAGCGCTGGGGAAATCCCAGAACTAACTGTGGCAGCAAAGATGAGGAGGAGGAGGATGCTGGTGTGATCATGACAACCATTCCTGACGACGAAGGCAACGAAGACTATGATGAAGACAGAGATGATGAAGATGATGACGGCCTGTTTGCTGAGTCTGATGTTGCTGGCATTTCCACTTGGGATCTGCTTGACGAAAGTTTTGAGCGTGAAGCAGCATCTATAGGTATGTTTCTGGCTTATGGATCATCACCCTTGCTAATAATTGTTTAGATGGAAAGTTGTTGGGGGAATCAGATCTCAGTCTACTTCGCATTTATACACTCAAGGTGGAGGACCATCTAACAGAGCATACTTTCAACCGACTCTCCAAGGCTTTTCCAAATAGCAGTCACGACACCCTAAAAATGACCAAGAAACGTGTTTGATTCATGTCGGGGTTCCAGCCTACACGAAACAGCTGTTGTATAAACAGTTGTGTTTGCTTTGTCGGACCGTATGAGGAGCTCATCAACTGCCCCAACTGTCAGGCAGCACGGTACAACACCAATGGAAGGCCACGCAAGTACTTCGACTACCTTCCTCTTATACCTTGGTTACGAGCTATGTTGGCAAACTCTACTCATGCAAAAGAGATGCGCTATCAAGCAGGATATGTCCATGAGCCTGGCATTATCAAGGATGTCTTTGATAGTGGTCATTATCAGTCTCTGCTCAACACCATTGTACCCACAGACATGAATGATCCCTTTTTTTATTTCTCCAATGAACATGACATTGCCCTCGGTCTTTCGACAGATGGGTTTTCTCCATTCATGCGATGTGACAAGACATGCTGGCCCATGATACTTTTCAATTACAATCTCCCTCCCGAAATATGTTTCCAGAAGAAGTACTGCATCCACGTTGGCACAGTTCCTGGTCCAAAAAAACCTTGGGATTGGGACTCGTTCTGTTGGCCACTTGCTCAAGAACTCATCCAGCTGGAGATCAGTGTCAACGCTTTCGATGCCGTCAACCAAGTGATATTCTTACTTCATGCATATCTCATTCTTGTATTTGGCGATATTCCTGCCATGGCTCTTATAATGCGCATGAAAGGGCAGAATGGTCTCAGCCCATGTCGAACGTGCAACATCAAAGGCATCTCCCTCACTCGCACTTACTATGTCCCTCTTCAACACGATAAGATTCCTGGAGCTAATCCTCAGCAATACAACCCATCCAATCTTCCTATCCGCACTCATGAAGAGTTTTTGGAACAAGCACATGCCGTTGAAATGGCCCCCAATAATTCCACACATGATCAACTTGCTAAACAATATGGCATCAAAGGCATACCAGTCCTCAGTAGCATATCTTCACTTTCCTTCCCATCTTCCTTCCCATTCAACTTCATGCACCTCATTTGGGAGAATTTAATTCCCAACCTCATCCTGTTCTGGACTGGTGAATTCAAGGACTTAGATCATCAAGGCAAAAGCTATGTTATTGCGCCTCATATCTGGAATGAAATTGGAGTAACTACAGCAGCCTGTGGTGTGACAATTCCAGCAGCTTTCGGGGCTTCGGTGCCCAACATTGCAATGAAACGGTCCCAGATGACTGCTGAGATGTATGCGAATTGGATGCTCTATATTGCTCCACTCGTGTTACGTGGAAGGTTCAAAAAAGCCAAGTACTACACACATTTCATGCAACTTATCAAACTTATCAAGCTATGTCTGGCGTTCGAGATTGATGAGGCAATGTTGAATCAGATTGATGAGGGCTTCAAGTCGTGGGTTGAGGGATATGAACGGTGAGTATTTATTCTTCCTACTATTGAATATTATACCCTGATATAGGCTATATTATTGAAATGACCCCACACGACTTTCTGCTTGTCCTTTGACCATCCATGCACTTCTTCACATCATGTGGGGTATCAGGGCAGCCGGTGATGAGCATGCTGGTTCCCTGCCTTCGTTTTTCGCATTTTTGGCAGCGACGTCGCTCTACGTCACCTCTTACACCGACTATTTGCTGTTTTATTGCATAGATAAGTCTCTGGCTATTCGGTTGTCGCCTCTACTGTCCCAGAAGCTTCCTAAATGCCTTGGCTATATTTCGCTCGTACGATCGCCCCCTTTTCCGGCAGTACCCGGACGACATTAGGCATTCTGCCTCCCTTTCACTCCCTTTCACCAGCGGTCACGTGTATAGTCATGCTTTTTCCATATTTGGTAATGCTCACTCGTCTAAGAGTCGTAGGCATGTCCACTGCCCAGACCGACGTCCCCTTACGCTACACCGAATCGTTTGGTGTCAAATCGTCGTAGCTACCCTACCAGTCGCTCCTATCCAGCGACAATCACCAGATCGAGAAGTTCCTTAACACCATTGGGCATTTTGGGTCGCTGATCATTTATATTCTTTTATCTCTCTTCGGTTACCTCAAACGCGTTGTTTTCTTTATTTTTGATACGTTTGCCATCGCTCCTTGATCGCCTCCCTATACCACATGTCTCCTGCCGGTCCTCGGAGCGACGACCGGTCCTCTTTCATTTATCGCCCACTATCCCTGATGTTTTGTCTCCCCATTTTGCCTAGTCCCTCTTGGACTCCTGTTTCATCGTTTTGATTTGTTTTATAGATACACATGTGCAACTTAGCCATGTGATCTCCTCTACCTACTATAAAAACCTCCTGTAATTTAGTTACAAAGGACAATAAGAAAGTATTCGCCTCTCTCCCCAGAGTATAGAATTAAGTCTTGTCATCGTCTCTCTCGTCGTTCGCCTTCGTTTCATTGCGTTTTACTGCGAGTCGCCCATACAGCGACTATACTTCGTCACTGCGTCGCCCCTTCGTCACTGCGTCTCCCCTTCGTCACTGCGTCTCCCCTTCGTCACTGCGTCTCCCCTTCGTCACTGCGTCGCCCCTTCGTCACTGCGTCGCCCCTTCGTCACTGCGTCTCCCCTTCGTCACTGCATCTCCCCTTCATCACTGCGTCGCCACTTCGTTCCTTCGTCGCCCTTTCGTCATTACATTGCTCCTCGTTTCGCTCGTCTCATATCTCGTCGCCCTACCTTAGTTGGAACCTTTCTGCATATACTTGACTCAGTGTTTAGGCCACCGAAGCCCCGAGCCGCATCACACCTCAGTTAGTACAGCACCTAGCGTACTGACAGTGTATCATTTTGGAGCCCACCGCGAGGGGTTTCTATTACAATTGCACCTTCCACCAGACAAGTCAACCGATCGCCATCGGTAGCAGAATTACCTCCAACAACTCTTAGAGAAGAGCTTGTCGCTACCTTCCAGAACCCACTCAATCTAGAGGACGAATCGCTTTTTATAGAGCTGCCTCCAGACCGACAACGACACAACAATCTCCCTCCCATCTCGTCGCCTCTATTTCTACCTAGTGACCTCCCATCCTCATCGTCCAACAACTCTTCACCAATCACACTTCCGCCTTCTCCTCCAACTTTGATACCGATTACACTACCAGCGACTATAGATCTCCCACCTGTCCCCTTACAAAACACTTTGTCATCGCCAGCGACTATGACCTCTTCTTTCGCCATGCCTGCCCGTGGTGAGCGCTCAGCTCCCACCTTTGACCGAAACCGGCCCCGGGAGCTCTCTCGGTTCTTTGATGAACTCGAATATTTCTTTGGTCGTGCTGCTCTCGCAGAAGAAGCCGACAAAAAGAAGCAGGTGCTTCGGTACATCGACTTCGAGGTAGAACAGATATGGAAAGCCTTTCCAGAATACTCCGACCCCACCAAAACCTACGATCAATTCAAAGCGGCTATCTTAGTCCACTACCCAGATGCGGATGGCGACTATGTTTATTCCCTTCGAGACGTCGACACTCTGATTGGAACTCATCAGCGATTAGGCATAACAACCACCAACGACCTCTCTGAGTATCATTTACGATATGTCGCGATCACCACATGGCTCATTGAGAAACAGCAGCTTGGCGACTTAGAGCAGAAGCGCAGCTACCTACGGGCATTTCAGCCGGCTCTCTTGTCTGCCATCACTAATCGCCTCCAAATGAAGTTCCCAGACCAACACCCAAATATCCCCCATAAAATCCAGCATGTTTACGAAAGCGCTCGCTATATCCTGCAGAGCTCTAACACAGAAGCACAAGGGTACTATGCACCCCTTCCATCTGCTCCTACCCCAGTGCTACCCCCGACGATTTCGCTATCGCCCGCAGAGCCAGCGATTAAAACGGAAACCTTTAACTCAGTTTTCGCCGAATTTACCAAAACGATCGCCGATGCACTAAAACAGACTAGTCGCATTCGCCCTGCCGGCCATCAGCATGCAACCACCTCTAGAAACACCGACTGCAATTTTTGTGGCGGAGCACACTACATCAGAGACTGTGAGGTGGTGATCGACTATGTCAGGGCTGGGAAGTGTAAGCGCAACACAGAAGGAAAAGTCGTCCTTCCCTCCGGATCCTATGTTGGGAGAGACATTCCAGGCACATTGCTCCGAGAGCGTATCGATGAATGGCACCACAGGAACCCTGGTCAACTTGCTACAGCCACCCTATTCCATGCTATCGCCCAGCCTGTCCCTCCTACCTCACAAGCGACAGGAGCTGCTACAAGCTACACGTTATCAGCCACCGACCGCATCGCCACGTTAGAAGCAGAGATATTTAACCTACAAGCTCTAAAATCTTCCTTTGCACCTGGAGTTCGCACCAGAGGTCAAAGAGCAAGGGACCGTCGCACCGAAACCGCCGAGGCAGAGGTGGCTCCTGCAACCACACAGCTCCCTAAAGAATCGGTTATCGGTCCGAGTGAACAGCCATCAACACCACACATTGTTCCCATCACTACCGAAAACATTCCGAACTTACAGCCGCTTGCTACCCCTGAACACCCCTATCAAAACGCAAAAGACGCTGCATATGCTCCGCCTGCTACCCGAAATGTCGGGGCACCTTACAAGCCAAGCGTTCCCAATAAGCGACCAGAACCGGCCTATCGTACTATGCCCCCCATCCATCAAACCTCTATCGCCGACGACATATACAAGCGAGCCATGGAAGCACAAATTACCATCACTCAGAGAGAATTGTTGTCACTTTCACCTGAAGTTCGCTCACAAGTCAGAGATGTAACCACAACTCGACGAGTTCCATTCAACCCTGCCAACGTCGCTCAGCACACCCTCCAAGTAGGTGACGATGACGACAACGAATCGGTCCCAATCCCCACGTTCGCTGTTGCAAACTCTCACCATCGTACTCCACCTGAAGGCGCGTTGGTAATCCCCGATCCCATAGAACACTACTATCAGTCGCTTAGACCAGGAGAGGCGCCTGACCCTGATCGCCTAATCGTCTCCAAGGAGTCTACTGCCATACGTTCGATATTCGCACTCATAGACAACAGTCAGAAGCGGGAGTGCACCCTAGATCCTGGGTGCCAGGTAGTCGCTATGTCACAGGATACCTGTCATAGCCTTGGACTCGCCTACGATCCCCAAATTCGCCTTAATATGGAGTCAGCGAATGGCACTCTAGATTGGTCGCTTGGCCTCGCACGCAATGTTCCCTTCCAAATCGGCACCATCACTCTTTATGTACAAGTCCACGTTATCAAATCGCCTTCATATGACATTTTGCTTGGCCGACCTTTCGACGTCCTCACCGAAAGCATCATAAGAAACTTTGCCAATGAAGACCAGACCATCACTTTAAGCGACCCGAACACTGGCCAGAGGATTACTATTCCAACCTTCGCACGAGGTACTGGTAGAGCGACGAACACTGCTGCAGTACAGGATTTTCAGAAGCAGAGGGTTTAACTGGGAATAGTAGCAACTTTGCAATGTGTATAAACATTAATGAAGGCCGAATTTTGCTCAATTCCGTTCAACTGTTAGACTCCTCTGATCCTCACTCAATTTCGCTTTCATACCTTGCTGCCTGCGACACCGATGCCCTTGAAGAATACCCACTCCCTTCCATAGCCACCAGCTCCTCTGCACCTGACGAAACTCGGACAGCCACAGCGAAGACACCTGAAAACCTACTGACATTATTATCAACTAGGTTAATCAAGCCAGCGCTCCCGATCCCCCCTTCCCTTTCCTCGACCTCCTTTTCATTTACAGATACCCCACCTTCACTCATTGATAAATCGATACCCCCCAGTGCAATTAACTTGGCTACCACCAAGAAATACAAGCCAGTCGCTCTTAAAGTCAAACCGGTCATTGGCGCGCTACCTGGTGAATTTAGGATCGTCCGGACCATTAAAGGCGACCCACTCACGAATCTCCCCATATTAAATCCAAAACCTCCCCCATATGCACCATGCGGTCGCTATACACAAGAGCGAAAAGAGCTCTTTGATCAAATGAACCCTGGTTTCCTCTTACCCGAGGAGCGAAAGCTCCTACACCATTTTATGATGCTCCACCAAGATGGCTTCGCTTGGAACGACTCCGAACGTGGTCATTTCCGAGAAGACTTCTTCCCCCCAGTCGACATCCCAGTAGTCCCACACACTCCTTGGGTGTTGCGCAATATCCCTATCCCACCTGGAATCTATGACGAGGTGTGTCGCCTCATACAACAGAAGATCAATGCAGGAGTATTCGAGCCCTCCAACTCCTCCTATCGCTCTCGTTGGTTTTGCGTAGTTAAAAAGGATGGAAAGTCGCTCCGCATTGTACAGTCCCTAGAACCGCTCAACAAAGTCACCATCAGGCACTCAGGTGTCCCTCCCTTTACCGAACAGCTGGCAGAACACTTCGCTGGTCGAGCCTGTGGCAGTATGATGGACCTATTCGTCGGCTATGATGAGCGTGCCCTTGCCAAATCGTCCCGGGACTATACCACCTTCCAAACGCCCTTTGGAGCGCTTCGCCTCACCACCTTGCCAATGGGTTGGACCAACTCCGTCCCCATCTTCCATGACAACGTCACCCATATACTACGACCAGAAATTCCCCATGTCACTCAACCATACATCGACGACGTCCCAGTCAGAGGGCCGCCTACCAGGTATATCATGTCGAATGGAGAGCCAGAAACGATTCCAGAAAACCCCGGAATTCGGCGCTTCGTTTGGGAACACTTCCAAGACCTCAACAGAGTCGTCCAGAGAATGAAGTATAGCGGAGGTACCTTCTCTGGCTTCAAATCTACCCTATGCGCGTCAGAGATAACAGTACTTGGCCATCGCTGCACTTTCGAAGGCCGACTACCCGAAGCAAGTCGGATTAGCAAGGTCATCAACTGGGGACCGTGCAAAGATCTCACCGACGTACGTGCCTTCGTAGGAACCATAGGCGTCTGTCGACTCTTCATCAGGAACTTCGCACACCGAGCCCATCACCTTGTCAAACTCACTCGTAAGGGTGCCGAATGGGAATTCGGTCCAAAACAGTTAGATGCGATGAAAGACCTTAAGGAAGCACTTATCAAGTCGCCAGCTCTTCGCCCTATCGACTACAATTCGGGCTCACCAGTAATCCTCTCTGTCGACACCTCTCACATCGCTATCGGCCACCTCCTTGCCCAGTGTGACCCAGAAAACCCTAAGCTACGCTACTATGCAAAGTTCGGCTCCATTACGCTAAACGATCGCGAATGTCGCTTCTCACAGCCGAAGCTCGAACTCTACGGTCTCTACCGTGCCCTACGTGCTCTAAAATTATACCTCATCGGAATCCGCAACCTTGTCGTTGAAGTAGATGCAAAATACATCAAAGGCATGCTAGCAAACCCAGACGTCGCTCCCTCAGCCAGCATGAATCGTTGGATCGTCTCTATCCTCATGTTTCACTTCACCTTAGTACATGTCCCCGGCTCTCACCACGGACCAGATGGACTGTCGAGACGTCGCCCTCAACCAGGCGATAAGGATGAACCAGAAGACGACTTTGAAGACTGGATCGACCAAGTCAACGGATTTATGCATTTCATCAATCCTAGTCCCTCGTCGCCCACACAACGATCTAGCATCACTAGCTCTCCCCCAATTTCTTGTTATATCACCGACTCTACCCGCAGCTATCTAGTGGATACCGAGGCGGATCCACCAAGAGAACTTCCAACACCCTACACCGACGTCCCACGATCAGAGGCCGCTTCACGAAGCGACTGTCGTCTTATACATGTACAACATTGGCTCAAGACTCTAGAACGACCCCCAGACATTTCTGACTCTGAGTACAAGTCCTTCATGCGCTACTGTACTGAGTTCTTCATTGCAGGAGAGACAGACCGCCTTTGGCGAAAGGACCCAAAAGGAGCTCACAAGATTGTCATACCACTCGACCGGCGACTGTTTCTCATCTCAGCAGCTCACAACGACGTCGGCCATCATGGGTTTTATGCAACTAATGCCCTGCTTTCGGAACGATACTGGTGGCCTGGTCTAGCTCAAGATGTCGCCTGGTTTGTACTCACATGTCGCCTCTGTCAATTGCGAAAGACTCAGCAGGTTTCCATCCCTCCCGTCGTCGCTACACCTGCTCCCTTATTCTCAAAAGTCTATA
>MU130573.1:297718-323014 GCA_015039465.1 Phlegmacium glaucopus
AACTCAAGCAACTGCTCTCCCAAATTTGTCTTCGTCCGGTGTTTTAACGGTCTCCGAGGAGGTGGTGGAGTAGGAAGTTTTGGCGGATCCAAGTTGAACCATCCGTAGCAGTAAGGGGGAGAACAGTTTGGCGTAATAGCATAAACGTCGAAACTTTCGGGTGGTTTCACAACAGGAGCCGACGACGTTCACAACATCCACTCTACCCTGGAGGAACAAGTCGATGAGGGAGCCAAGTCAGGAAGCGATGTAAAAACAGACCCAGTCGGAGGGTCCTAGGGTTAGTACGGAACCGTGAAGAGGTCTATTTTATAGTTCGCAGAGTCCTTCTGGAGGCGGAACTTTCCCTCGCTGAGCGGGACCTTGTCGTCGCCAGACAGGTAGTTCTCCGGATGATGTTCGCCTGCGAAAGTCTCGTCGTCCGTTTCATACTCACCCTCAACCGTCTTCGTGCCTTCGTCTCCAGGTCACTTCTCCCCTTCCGCTTTACTCTCCTTCCCCTACACTCACCAAACGGAACCTGAAACAGCCAAGGAAGAAGATAAAAGAAGATAACAATAGGAAGACGAAGAACATGACATAGCATCATATAAACCTGAAGTAGCGACAGCAACACAAAAAACAAAAAGAACTAAAAAAAAAACATCGAACAACTTATTTACAAAACAAAAACCCTAAAACCTATCATTCACTTTTATTATTTATTCTCAAAACAATTTTTCCGAATTATTTAACCAACTTCGTAGTCCCATACAACCACTTAATAACACCGGTTCGTGGCTTTCTTCCATCCGGTAAAAAGAAACACTTTACACTTTTCACTCTTATTTTTCTAATTTTCCTCCTGTGAGTTGTGTTAGCTCCAATCCCGAGTCTATGGAAGTAACGGTATTGGGACCCCCTAACGCGTTCCAGACTCGTCAATACACCGAACTATGGATTAAGATTTACAGTTTCCTTCGCCAAGTTCGTTATCGTTTCGTTTTCTATCGTTACACTTTGTTTACTATTCACTTTTTTTACACTTTTCTCGCTTTATATCTCTCTTATTTAAAAAACTCTCTACTTCGTTCGTCGAAACTAAGTCGAGGAGGAGGGATGAAATTAGTACTGACAGACGTCAGTAGGAGGTCGTTCAGCCGCAGAAGACACAACAGCAACAGCAACAGTCCTAGATACTACGACCTGAGAACGTAAAACCACTCGGACCGAACACTGAGCCCCGGTGATTTCGGTGCCGGCTCCTCTACCGACTCACCCTCCTCAGCTTCAACTAACTCGGCGGCCTTGCCTCGTTTCTTGGGAGTTGCGGTACTCGCAGGCCTCTGGTACAAGGAACAGCCTTTTCGTTGTGCGAAACAGCGTTCACAACGACCGTGATCGGTTGGGCCAGTATGAGGGACACAGTCACGACCGGCTTCGGCACATCGGCCACACTAAAAAGTCGCCATGAGTCAAAGCCCAAGAACAAACAAACCAGACGTACTGGTGGATCGTTCAGCTCGACGACCTCTGGTTCTACCTCAACTTCCCTCACCGATGACTTCCCTTTGCTCGACTTCCCTTTGCTCACTGGTACAACCTCCTCTTCCTCGGACTCCACCTCACCCTCCTCCTCACCAGCCGATCCATCTCCCTCCGAATATCCCAAGGGTGTGGACAACGATAGTTCGAATATCCGGGCATGAAGACGAAGCATATTTTCTTTGAGTCGCTTAACGATACTAGACTGGGCGGAGGGCGGAAATTCGGCAACCCAAGGAGTCATATCTGTATATCGCAGGTTCCAGCCAAACGCCGCCCGAGTTTCTAAACGAGCCACCAATGCTCCAAGGTTGTCCTGCCGAAAAATCGATCAGAATCAGTCATACAAATGGGCTCAGACACACACCAGGTCATCCTCCAGCTCCACCAGCGCCACCTTCCGCTCCGTGTCTCCATCAGCAGTAAAAACGTCCTTTTTATCGCTCGAGGTCTTCTGGAAGAGCCGATCGAACTCCCTCTTGAGGGATAACTTCTCTGCCGCAGAGGGCTCCCCTGGGGCCGGTACAGACTGTGTAGGTGGAGCAGGTGGCTGCTCAGGCTCCGTAACAGCGGATCGGCGAGTCCTACGAGTAGACATGATGGGGGGAGATAAGGATTGAATAAGCGCCCAAGCCACTTGTCAACTGTCACCGAGTCGGTCACTCGTCACAATCCAGCTACTTTTGGACAAGTCGTCGTTTCGTCGATTCGAAGGTGACTGCGGACAGTCAACATTAAAGTAAGGAGGAGATGATGACCCTCGCTTTCCCTCCGTCTTGAGGATTACAACAGGTCCATGACGACCTTTTCCCCCACTAGCATACTCGTTTTATATCGGTTCCGTAAATCCTTCGAAGACCCTGTCATCCCCGCTGCTGGTTTATCGGTCTCTGAATAGATACGTTACTTTGTCGTTTATCAGCCACATTCTCCGCTGCATCTCGCTGCAGCGACGGTTTTTACGCTTTTTGCTTCCGTCCCTTGGTCGTACGAAAAAAAAAAAAAAAAAAAAAAAAATTGGGTGTCCCCTAACAGCAAGCCAAGGAATAAAAGGATGGTAAATGTGTAGGATCATGTTGATAGTGTAAATGATAGAGAGCATAGTGAAAGATGTTGAGAATAAGATGAGCAATAAGGATGATAATGTTGAATGAATGGTTTTATTGACCAGGAACACAATTGAGGGCCACTTCCAAAGCAGGCAAGTGAATTCCAAGTCCACTTTATTTTTATAATGGCAACTTTTAAGCTTTTTACCCATGCTACCAATCAATATTGGTGCACGATACCGGCAGGAGTACCCAGACCCAGCTGCAATCACCAGCAGCAAGAAGTCCACTCAACACCAGCCGGCAGTTGGGATCACTGACCAATCACAGTCTCAAAACTCTACTGCAGGCCATCACACCAAACGCGTACTACAACTGCATTAAGTGTGGATGCACAGTCACCTGCACAGTCACCCACATTGTCACCCCTGCCCTCACCTGCAAGGTTACCCACACCTCTGCTTCCACCTGCACAAAGTCTCACAGAACATGATGACCAAAACAGCAACTCGCCCAGTGGATCGCCAACTACCAGTCCAGATGACTACAACTGTCACCCCACATTGCCTAAACCCTCTTGGAGTCTCCAATGGGCATTCCACTCATTCTGGCCATTTGCTGTATAGATACACATGTGCAACTTAGCCATGTGACCGCCTCAACCTACATAGTAAAAACCTCCTGTAATTCAGCTACAGGAAGGAAAACAAGAAAGGACTCACCTCTCTCCCCAGAGTATAGAATTAAGTCTTTATACATCGTCTCTATCAACTCGTTCATCATTCGTTAAATTACGTTTAACTGCGAGTCGCCCATACAGCAACTATACATCGTCACTGCGTCCCACCCTAGTCACGGCGTTGA
This sequence comes from Phlegmacium glaucopus, assembly GCA_015039465.1. Classification (NCBI taxonomy): domain Eukaryota; kingdom Fungi; phylum Basidiomycota; class Agaricomycetes; order Agaricales; family Cortinariaceae; genus Phlegmacium; species Phlegmacium glaucopus. The sequence continues at coordinate 301,156 of MU130573.1, forward strand.
TAGGACCCAGAATTGCCACAAGTTAGAATTGCAACTACAAAGTGGGAGGTCTGTGCTGTAGATCCACAATGAAATGACTCAGGATTCCCGAGCACAATTGCTCAGATCTCACCAGATTCCAGATCAGAATTTTTACAAGCCCAAATGGCAGTAATAGAGCCAATTTTTCTGACCAGATTCTGATCAGATCTGATCAGAAATACCAGATCTGATCAGATCTGATCAGATCTAATCAGAATTAATTCTGACCAATTTCCGAGCAGAATCTGACCATTTCTGATCAGAATCCAAGTTTAGGAAATACATCACCTGACTTTACTAGATTAATAAAATATTTACACCATCCGCAAGAATTGAACCAGCGACCTACGGATACATCACATGACACAACTTACACAATGAACCAACTGCACCAACAGCACCTTTATCCACAGGAAACTCGTAGTCTATATAGGTAGTTACACGTACATATTTATTTTTACAAATATTTTATTTTTATTTTTACTTATGTGAAGCCGGTCACCTGTTACCTCGTCACACGCCTCACTCTCCATCGACTGCCATCACCCCATCTCCCAACCATCGCAGCCCCATCACACCACACACCGTAACCACACCACACGCCGTAACATCGAGGTCAACAACCAACGACGGTAACCCCCCCTCACGAGGGGGGGATTTTTTTATTTATTTCTATTCTAATTCAGAGCTGACATATTGTGATAGGCCGTGTACCACCATGTACGACAACAATAACGTACAACAAACAACACGTACGACGAACGCGTACACACAACCACGACGTACAACATACAACAACGATGAACGACGCGTACACGTGTACAGCAACAAACAAAGGTACAACGACGACAAACAACGCGTATAGGCGTATAACAACGGTATTCCTCCCCCCAGGAGGGGGTATCTTTTATTTTATCCATTAGAATTCACACTAATACGAATTTTAATAGCCTATGTACGGTGTACAACAGCAACGACAACCAACAACGCATATAACGACGAAAAACGGACCCCCAATACGCATCACAACAAAAAAACAGCACATACAACGACGTACCACATAAGCGACGTGTAGGATGCGTAGGACGATGACAAACAACGTGTACGAACAACGAACAACGTGTATGACACGACGAACAACGTGTACGACGACAAACGATGTGTACCAACCACAAACAGCGTGTACCAACCACGAACGACATGTACCAACGACAAACAACGTGTAGGAACCACAAACGACATGTAGGAACCACAAACGACGTGTAGGAACCACAAACGACGTGTAGGAACGACGAACGACATGTAGGAACGACGAACGACGTGTAGGACGCGTAGGACGACGACGAACGACACGTACGACACGCACGACGCGTAGGACGACAACGAACGACGTGTATACACATACAACGGCCGTTATCCCCGTCCCCCACCTCCCTTCCAGACTACAACGAAACAATGGCTGCCACCGGAATTTTAAAAAAAAATCTTTTAATTATGGTTGCAACACCTTCCCTTTGGAGGTTTTAATTTCTTTTAGACTATGATAATGACAACAGCTCCCTCACTAGGAATATTCTACTTTATTTTTAATATTTTAATAAGCTATGATTATTTAATGTAATATTGAATAAATAATATATATATTACCACCAAAAAAAATATTAACTTGATAAAGAGACTAAGGCAGACTGGAATAATTGATCAGAACTGGTCAGAACTGGTCAGAATCGGACAAAAACTGATCAGAACTGGTCAGAATCTGATCAGAACTGGTCAGAATCTGATCAGATCTGACTAGTTCTGACCAGTTCTGATCAGATCTGATCAGATCTGGTGGGGGACAGAAAAGTACTGCCTTCGTCACTGCGTCTCCCCTTCGTCACTGCGTCGCCCCTTCATCACTGCGTCTCCCCTTCGTCACTGCGTCTCCCCTTCGTCCCTGCATCTCCCCTTCATCACTGCGTCGCCACTTCGTTCCTTCATCGCCCTTTCGTCATTACATCGCTCCTTGTTTCACTTGTCTCATATCTCGTCGCCCTACCTTAGTTGGAACCTTTCTGCAGATACTTGACTCAGTGTTTAGGCCACCGAAGCCCCGAGCCGCATCACACCTCAGTTAGTACAGCACCTAGCATACTGACAGTGTATCACCGGGCCTGTCTGGACCTATTGGGCATTTCCCATGGAACATCATTGTAACACATTGCTTCCATCGATCAGAAGCAGACGCCATCCTTATGCGTCAATTAATTCCTTTGTCACTGCGATTGCGCAGCTCAACCAAATACGACTTTTGTATAATCTTGATGAAGCACTATGCCTGGATCCTGACAAGAAGGAAAGTAACAAGCTTATACATAACCTATGTATGTTCAATTGACTTCGCCCTTATTTCTGATCACTCATCTGAAATTTCAAAACAGATCCACTTTACATGCTTTCTGCTCCCCGACGACATGAAATTGTACCCTCACCAATCCGAAGTAAAGTTTTGGCTTGCTTAGCGATGCGCTTCAATGTTAAGAAGAACATTGTTCAATCTGTCATCAAGCTGAATCAACCAATTACCCAGTACAGCAGGGTCACTCGTCTTGAAGGAGGTGATCGTATGATTGGCCAAGATTTGGTTCAAGGGACTGAGGACAGCCGTGACGCATCTTTTGTTTGAGTTGAGTCCTGCCTTCTTTTCATATGTGCAATTTCCTGAGCATTCTTTTATCCAGTATACTCAATTTGTGGATCGATATGCTCGCCAAAAGAGAAGAAGACCGGAATTCGAACTTCAAAGATTTCTTTGGTCAACTAAAATGTATTCTTATTTTAGAGTTACCATCCACACCGCAACTCAACTTGGCCATGCCAACAACAATCATCCTAGCACTGATCCAGAGCATCAAAGCAACAATCAGAAATAACATCTATTATTACAAAGAAATTGGGGTTGATGAAGTTGTTGATCTGACTACAGTGCAGTGCGTTGTTGGAAGAATACAGGATAGGGATGAGTGGGCTATTGTTGATCGGAGCGATAATGTGGCAATCCAGGTGGACTGATGCTTTTAGGTGTGATATAAGTCTTTTTCTAACTCTTTCTCTGTCTAACCAATCTTTCTCTGTCTAACAAATGCATCGTGTTTATTGTTCTCTCCCACTGCTACGTAGATCTTCCTAACGCCCAGAGCTGCTGCTATGCTGTCGGATATGTTTATATATTTGTAGACTGAACTTGTTTACCCCTCAAATTAATCAATGTGCTCTTTCCTCAGAAATACATAGCTGCTGGCTCAGGAGAACTCAACATGGCTGATCTCAAAAGACAATATTCATTGCTCCAACCCACCCAAGCTCAAGATGCACAATCTAGCGCTAACTTTGACTCAAAATTGCTATAGACAAGGTTGCCGGAATGCACGGGGGGAGCGATACGCAAGTTCTAATGCAAGTTGGATTGATGAAACCTTGCTCTGACTGCTTGGGTATGTTAACAAGTATCAAAGTGACCCTTTCTGTCATGTATACTCTATCATTCACAACCTCTCACAGACTCTGGTTGACGCTGACAATCCTAACACCCCCTAGTTCTCTTCTGGAATGGTCCCAGTTGTCAACACTTCCATCGCTCGTTCATTCCCCACAACTCCCTTCGTTTCACAGGAACATCCTCAACTCAACGAACGCACCGCAAGCATCGCTCTCAACCATCCCAGAAAATAGGTATTTGCTGGGCTCATTCAGGGCATTGAACTTTTGGTCGCGGCTCAACAGGTCACCATGCGATCTCAAAAATCTTGCATTCAGAGGCGGTGTTTGTTGTTTAAAGCAAATGAGTACAATCCGTGTACTTGCGGTAAGTCAGCCCCAATTACGGCCATCTATTAGTTCTTAATAGCTTTTTTAACAGCATACAGTTATAATTAGTCGCAGAGCGTTAGCAGTTACTATCACCTTTGTGGCGTTTTTTATATCTCGAACTGCACTACTTGGCGCCAGTAGTCACAGTGTTCTGCACTTTTCTGGCTGCTACCCGTTACCTCAAGGCCAAGTTAGCGGCAGCAGATCTATTTCTGGCCATGACTATAGAACAGCCAACTGTAAGGTATATATATTTCTATTCTTTGAACTATAACTAATATATCTTCATCAGCGACGTAAAGTTATCTACCATTTCGCGTTCCTTGCCGCACTAATGCTCGTCTACTCGCTCAGACGATATTTCACAATGTTTGCACTACTCGCATGCAGTACTAGCTGTCATTTATAATTATCTGTGATGTACTTACCCTTAGTTTGTAATTTACCTCGATAGTTCCTACCCTAAAAGTGGTAAACAATTTTCTTGATATCATAATTCCATCCTTATCTTTTTTGATGTAAATATCTACAATAAGTACTGTAATCAATTACTATGAAAAACGTAGCTTATCTCTACTTGTCCGAAAAACAACCTTAAAAGTAAGAATTTCCCTCTTTAATACATTTTCCGTTGTTATTTACAATGCAGCTGGTCTTACAGTGAATACTGTAAAGTGGTGGTGGGATACCCAGGTAGAGATCTTGTCCTTGTTTCTTTCGCTCTTAGTGCTTACAATATTTTAGAAGAAGGTCCAGGCTACAACTCGAAGCAAGAACATCACGATCGTACCGATCATAATTTCATCTGACAAAACCCAGCTCACACAATTCCGTGGCAAGCAGGCCTACCTGGTCTACCTCACCATTGGTAACATACCAAAGCACATTTGATGAAAGCCTTCTCAACAAGGCCAAGTATTGCTGGCCTATCTCCCAACATTGAAACTCAGTCATATCACAAATAAGTCTTCCCGTCGCTGCTGCATATCGAACCTCTTCCACCATTGCATGCAGACCATTGTCAAGCCATTGGAGAGTGCTGGGCATGATGGAATCATTCTTGTCAGTGGAGATGGCGCTACGAGGTGCTTCCCAATTCTTGCCACCTATGTAGGGGATTATCTGGAGCAGATCCTCATCTCGCTGGTTAAGACTGGCACTTGTCCCATTTGTCCTGCACTATGAAATGACATTGGCAACTGGGATAGTATTCTTGAGCCTTGCAATGCCCAAAAAATCATGGAAGCTCTCAACGCCATCAATAAAGGGGCTGCCAAATTTACCAAGGTGTGTGCTAATGCAGGAATCAAGCCTGTCCAGTGTGTTTTATGGAAAAACCTTCCTTATGTCAACATCTACCACTCCATCACACCTGACATCCTACATCAGTTGTATCAAGGTCTCCCCAAACATCTCATTGGGTGGATTCAGGCTGTATGCGGAGATGCAGAGGTTGATGCTTGGTGCCACCACTTGCCCCCTAATCATCACATCCGGCTATTTATGAAGGGCATTTCAAACCTCTCTTGTGTTATGGGCACAGAACATGATCAAATTTCCAGATTTATTTTGGCATTGGATGCCAATGTTCATCTTCCCCATGGCCATTCCAATGCACAACTTGTTTGTACAGTCCATGCAGTCCTCAATTTCATTTATCTAGCCAGATACCCTATTCACACATCTGAAACACTTGCTCAAATGAATGATGCCCTTCACACATTCCATCTCAACCGTGACATTCTTGTTTCTCTCGGCATTTGCACCTATTTTAACATTCCAAAGCTTCACAATTCCAGTCATTACTTCAAACTTATTCAGCTCTATGGCGCAGCCAACAATTTAAATACAGAATTTACCGAGTGGCTTCATATTGATCTCGTGAAGGATGTGTATGCTTTGACTAACTTCAAGGACAAATTCCCACAAATGACACATTGGCTGGACTGAAAGGAACGCGTGATGCACCATGAGAAGTACATCCGCCACCGCCTTGAAACATCTTTCAACATGCCCCTCCATGTCCAAAAACCCCTTCCTTCTTTGATCCCTGAACACAGGCAGCGGATGGCAAAGCACCCAACCCATTGAGGTGTGCCTATTGAGGTAATTCACACTAAGTACAGTGCTACGCAATTTATCCCAGCTTTGTCACATTTTGTTGCTCAATATCAACATCCTGAATACTTGAAAGCCCAAGCCCAAGCCACCTCCACCTCTATTCACATTCCTTTCTCAAAAATTTTGGTCTTTCATTGTCTAAAATTTATCAGCTATGATGTATACAGCCTGAATCCTCTGGATGAAATCGTGGTCAACTCAATACACACCAATCCAGTGTTGTATTTAGGTGAATAACAGGTAATAAATGTCGAGAGAGACAACAAAGTGGAGGCTTAAGACGGTTGGTGTTAACCAGATAAAACACTAGTTATTCGACTAAAGAACTACTCTAGTTGTAACTACTATTTATACAAGTACAGGAATGATAACAAAATTACTATTCTTATCTTTGACCTCTGGCATAATGTTCTCTTATCAGCTTATCTACCCAGAGTGAACTTGACACTTCCAACATCCAGTGCATTTTGACAAGTATAGAAATGTTGTTCCTGGCTGATTTGACACCGTCGTCATTTGGGTTAAGGACTCTGACAGTGGCTCCAGTTTGGACTTGAAAGGTACACTTTTCATGTTCTCTCCTTTGATTTAAACCTCAACTAAATGTTAATTTCAGGTCTATGCATTGGACAAGTCTGATGCATTTTTTCATTACCACCTCACGCAATTGACCTCTGGTTCCTGGCTTGGGCTGGCGCTTTTTCACACAAACACTTGGCTTACATTGAGTGGTTTACCACATTTTCTCAAGCTCAGAAGGATCAAAATTCCAAGTTATTCAAGGTTTCACACTTGATGGCTCAGGGAGAGCGCCATGTATCCATCATCCCCTGTTTCTCTCATTCTCTCAAGCATCCAGCTCTTCCCAAAATTTGGTCCACAAGCACCTGTCTCATGGTCATTGAGCAATGTCCTTGAAAGTGCTGCATCTTTTTATGTAAACTCGTTCTCAGATAGATTTTTGTACTCACATATTTCTTAAATAGTTTTTGTGGACCAATTTCCTATATCTCTATATGCAGTTGGATGTGCAAAGGATCAGTGAATAATAAACAAGTTGTAGTATCTAATAAGTGACCAGCCCTGCTGACCATTGGCTGATGTGCCACTGACTCCAGCTGATTTTGGTAGGTCAGTCAAAATTAACTTGCTCCCTACTTACCAAGGCTGATCCAAACTTATTCCCACAAATCAGCAATTGAGGTTTTTCCTGATGTAAATGTGTAGGAACATGTTGATAGTGTAAATGATAGAGAGCATAGTGAAAGACATTGAGAATAAGATGAGCGATGAGGATGATAATGTCAAACAAATGATTTTATTAACCAGAAACATGATTCAGGGCTGCTTCCAAAACAGGCAAGTGAATTCAAAGTCCGCTTTATTTTCATGATGGCAACTTTTAAGCTTTTTACCCACACTACCAATCAGTATTGGTGCATGATACCGGCAAGCCCTCAGTACTTTTCTGTCCCCCACCAGATCTGATCAGATCTGATCAGAATTGGTCAGATCTGATCAGAACTGCTCAGAATCTGACCAGTTCTGAGCATTTCTGATCAGATTCTGAGCAGTTCTGATCAGAATCTGACCAATTCTGATCAGAATCTGACCAATTCTGATCAGATTCTGAGCAGTTCTGATCAGATCTGATCAGAACTGCAATACTTATAAGTTAATTCCTACTAACTCATCTTTTTCTAACTTTTCTAACATATTAATCTAAATTTAAATGGATGATTGCTGGGGATTAGTTACTAATACATTACATTAGAATCATAGAATGTATTCAATTGATATAAGAAAAATGAAATAAAGGCAGTAGATGGTCAAAATAGGTGGGTAAGTGTAGAAATGGGTGAGTAGAGTGTAGAAATAGGTGTGAATGGGTGGGTGGGTGGTAGAAATAGTGTGAAATGGGTGTATGGATGGTTGAAATGGGTGTATTGGTGCTCGAAACGGGTCCTTGGTAGTTGAAACAGGTGTACTCGTCGTCATACACGTATATTCCTCGTCGTACATGGGTGTTCGTCGTCATGGGTGTGTAGTCGTCGTTGTAGGGGGGTATTGGTCATCGCCGGCATGTACTCGCCGTCGTAGGGGGGTATTCATCGTCGTGGGCGTCTATTCATCATCGTGGGCATCTATTCATCGTCGTGGGCGTGTACTCGTCATCGTAGGTGGTATTCGTCGTCATGGACGTGTACTCGTCGTCGTGGGCATCTATTCATCATCGTGGGCGTGTGCTCATCGTTGTAGGGGGGTATTTGTCGTTGTGGGCGTCTATTTGTCGTCGTAGGGGGTATTTGTCGTTGTGGGCGTGTACTCGTTGTCGTAGGGGTGTATTCGTCGTTGTGGGCGTCTATTCGTCGTCGTTGGTGTGTACTCGCCGTTGTAGGTGGGTATTAGTCGTTGTACACGTGTACTCATCGACGTACACATGTATTCGTCGTGGTACACGTATATTCGTCGTCATACGTGTGTACGTTGATATGATTTAAATCTGCATAAGCATGGTTTTTGCAATTTTTATCTATTATTTCAGCATAAATATTAATTAATGCACCAATAACTGGTTAATACAACTGATAATAGACAAGGGAATCAGAGTTGTTTACCCTACAACTGCTGATTAGACCTATTACTGTGTGACTTAAATGCATATAGTTAATAAGTGTGGTCAATAGACTATCATTTGTTACACTACAAATTGCATGTCTGGATTAAAACCAATAAATCCATGAATACGAGTGTGGTGGTGGTGGTGGTGTGAGAAACAGGGGGACGACATCAACAAACAGTAACGGGCACATCACATGTGGTCACGTGATCACACCCCTCGCACTGAACAAAATACACGATCTTGATGGCGATAAGTCCTTGCTATCCTACCTGTATATATTGGTGAATTAATATATTGCTAGTTTAATTTCTATAATTATATTATTTTTCTAGTAAAGTCAGGTGATTCATTTCCTAAGCTTGCAACTCAATTCTGCTCAGAATCTGCTCAGAAATAGTCAGATTCTGCTCGGAAATTGGTTGGATTCTGATCGGAAATTGGTCAGACTTGGATCTGATCAGATCTGATCAGAACTGGTCTTTCTGAGCAGATCTGGTCAGAATCTGGTCAGAAAAATTGGCTCTATTACTGCCATTTGGGCTGGAAAATATTCTGACCGGATCTGATCAGATCTGACCAATTCTGATCAGATCTGATCAGATCTGGTGGATCACAGCAAAGACCTCCAAGCCCTGAATCCGTGCTGGAGGTCAGCAAAGTGGAGCAGAGCTGTGCCAAAGGCCCAGGTTCATGGCTTGTTGTTGTAAATGATAGAATGTAGAATGTGAGAGTGATGATTAGAAAATAGCCTGACTAAGTATGTTTGTTACCCATCACTCCAGTGCACAAGACATATCCGTTCTGTGATGGATATATTCATTGCATGAGACCAATATTGAATAATGGTGACTACCCAGGTTGTATGCTCACCAAGATCCAGCCTCACCAACCTGTATCCAGTCTGTCACTATAAGCATGAAATGATGATCCAGATTCCAGAGAGCCTGTGTATATTTGAAGTGGCCCTCTCCCCTTCACAATCACCTCACACACTTATTCTAATGTAGGTTACAGCTGTTCTCATATCTGTAGACGTTTTAGAAAATTTGCATTGCCCTCACACTCCATAGCTATCTATGCTCCTCCAAGCTCCAATAACAGCCTCATTCTAGAAAATCTTCTTGTTGCTATGTAACCTCAACATTATATTGACCTTGAGTGATGATGTAAGAATTCTTTGGCATCCCTTTTCTAGAGGACATTGGATGACCTGCCACATTGATAACCAGAGCCATTGCACACATTTCTGCTCTTCCAGTATAAATCTGTAGTTGCCCATGGTAAGTTGTCAAGGAGGTTCAATCATATATGGCAACTGGCAACTGCTTACAATTACTCCACTGTGGAGACTGAATAACAACCCTATTACCCATATAGACTATTTTGTAAGCAAAGGCACACAATGCAAAATTTCAAAATGTCTACAGATATGAAAACAGCTGTAAACAAAAAACAAAATTGTCATCATTATTCAATTTCATTACAGCTATTTGCGAAATGGTAGACATTTTGGAAAATTTCTCATCTGCACCTTTGTTTACAGTAAACAACCAGATATAGTGTAGCACAAACAAACCATGCCTCAATTCCTCATTGCTCCACTTTTGTTACAACTTCAAAGGGTTCAGATGACTCTGACCATAGACAGTTGTATAAAGATTGGTTTGTCAATATAGAATGAGCTCAGAAGAGTGCCAAGAGATCATCTCAAGGTATTGTCTTATGAGTTTGAGAAAGGTTCCAGTAAGGTTCTCAAGAACTAGCTAAAGAATACTACTGGTGTAAATACAGTATTTATAGTAAAAGGATGAGTCGCATATGTGTATGAGTCATCTGCATGTAAAGAGTGAGTCATAAGTAAAAATAGAGATGACTCATGCAATGAGTCATATGCATGTAAGTGAAACAATGAAAAAGAGTAAAGTAAACATGTGTAAATGGAAATGAAAGGGAATGTCATGCATGTGTAGATGAAACAACATCATGTTCAGTGGAGTTAAGAAAAGAAAAAGAATTGTTCATAACAACTTTCCCCCACCTTGCTTGAAAATCACTATGTCATCACAATATATTGATTGTTGACCCTGTTGGTGACAAGGAGCCTATCCTAGATGTAAATAGCACAGCCACTCCACTGCTTTCCACTCATGCACATCAATTCTACCTAATTATGGGTATTTATACAAACAAAGGCACACATGAGAATTTTTCCAAAACATCTACCATTTCGCAAATAGCTGTAAGAACAAGCCTTTATTTGTTTAGTACATTTACCCGCACGAACAACCTAGAAGAAAAAGAAAATAGCTGTCACCGAAATATAAGTACAATCATCGTTGGTCATCTTCCGATTTCCTGCTTCATCGTATTTTAGATATGTATCATCTATGATACGACGGTAGCCTGAAAAAAAAAAGGAAATCAGCATCGCCTTCGATGTTCCAATCAAAAACAAAAAAAAGGATCCGCCACTTACCTGCTGCAGCGCAACATTAGTCTGTGCAAGTATTCTCCCATTAACTGACATCCCAGTTTGGAGCGTGATCGATTTCTTTCCGAGAACCACGCCTTCGAGATGCGAGCCCACGCCAAGTGTCACAGCACCGGATACTACCCAGACAATGTTCGATGCCTTGGCGCCTCCGAGGAGGATCGTCTGCACTCCTGTCGAGAGGCCAAAGGTGCCTGCAATTTGGAATATCCAAGCTATCAGGTGTCGAAATTAATGTTGAGTTTTGATGATTGATTAAATGGATTGCAAAAGCACATACTATCCGTAGCGCTCCCAGCAATAGTAAAAGCGCTTGCCGCGTTAACCGTGCTTGACCACTTGTACAATCCTGGCATCAAAATCAGTCCGCCAATGTTACCTATAATTAATCAAATAAAAATAAATAAAAAGTATCACCAGTATATTTTAAAAATATAAATAAACCAAAGAAACAAAGAAACTCACCACTAAGGAGGTTCACGAAATCCGGATTCACCCTCCCACTTGCGTCAGTAAAGGCAGTCTGCATGTCCGAGATGGCAGTAGTGAGCTGTGAAGGCGTCGGCGATGTATACGACGCAGCGAACAACTTCCCGACGACCTGCAACGACGTGGAGAAGGTCCCGCTTGCGTCTAGCGTGAGGGAGAAGCCCGTCAAGCCCGTCGAGGAGATGGGGCTCACCCCGATGTCCCCCGCTGCATTATGGCACCATCATCAGATAACGGAATATTTAAATGTTTGTCTAGTACTTACTGATCGAGGAAAACGGGACAGTCGATACACCTGATTGGGCGAGGATGGCGAAGTTGCCTGCGGTGCCCAGGTTGACTGGAGTGGGACCAAGAAGAGCAAATGCGCTGTCGGCGATAGCCTGGCAGGCAGAAATTAGTATTTTAACATTGTCCAAATAAGCGAACGCATGTACACACCAACAGACCAAGAGTAAGCGCGGCAAATTTGATGTTGGATCGCATATTTTATGGTTCACTTGAGTTAACCTTTCGAGGGCTAGTAAAAGAAAGGAGATGAGCAACTGAAGAACACCTAACGAATTTCGAAGTGCTTAACCTCCTTTCAAATTTAAGATAGCGTCATAGCGTTTATGACGCATGGGCACCCGAGGTTCTGGCTCTAACGGTGTATGGCATCGAAAAAGGCACCATATTCTATGCTTCTATGTTTTTCTCTCCGTGTGTGACAAGAAGGTCTATTCATTAACTTCAACCCTGAGGCACCGACTCCGAGTCGAGGTGCTTGCTTAATTGCCTTTAAACGCGCCATACAAAATTTAAGGCATCGAAAAAAGCTCCATGATTACATGCTTATACATTTTTCTCCGTGTGCGTGACAAGCGGGTCTGTTCATTAACTTCCACATAAGGCATCAATGCCTTTAAATGTACCCTGCTTCTATGTTTTTCTCCGCATGAGTGACATGCGTGTTCATTAACTTCCATGTAAGGTGTTCTCGGAGTCAAAGTTTAGTACTTACCGGAAACCATGCCATCCGATCCGTTCATGATGGTGATTCCAGTCCTCATTCACGGAATTTGGATATAAAGGCATTCGTCGTTGACAGTGATGGACAAAGAGAGAGAGAGTCAATCGCGGTATGCAGATCAGGTCCGACGAGGCGAAAACTGTTTTAGTCTTGACAATGACAGTCCAAGTTGACAGGCTTCACTCTATGCGAGCTTGTTTTTCAAATAGATCGGATCATAGAACAAGGCCAGGCATCGACCATCGTCATAGCTGGAGTGACAACGATATGGTTTGTGAGAAGAAGAATGGCATCCATTTTTGGGTTCAACTTACAGTAGAGAGGTCCCCGCGAAGGCGCTCAGGTGAAGAGGTATAGCGTAGACGATGAAAATTACTCTCTGATGCCTTTCAATCTCCGCCTCCGGAGATTGAACTTGCTGTGCTTGATCAAGGCGAAAGTTAGCTTTGAATTTAAACGTACATGCTTCTGGATTATGATTATGCTTCTTTTTGTAGCCCAGGCTGGACTGTCGAGATCTCCATCGTCACAAACTTATTATGGTGCCGAGTAAAGTGCACATCGCGTGTCGATCTTTGGGTTGAACAAAGGTCAGCGCCGGTCAGCATTATGATCTGCATACTGCGATCGGCTCTCTCTCTCTCCATCCATCACTGTCAACGACGAATGCATTTATATCCAAATTCCGTGAATGAGGACTGGAATCACCATTATAAACGGATGGTTTCCGGTGAGTACTAAACTTTGACTCTGAGAACACCTTACGTGGAAATTAATGAACACGCATGTCACTCATGCGGAGAAAAACACCCTCGAGAGTCAGAAACAGACCCGCTTGTCACGCACGCGGAGAAAAATGTATAAGCATAGAATTATGGAGCTGTTTTTGATGCCTTAAACGCTATGACGCTATAGAAGCGTAGAATTTCGCTATGGCGCGTTTATGTAAAGGCATTTAAGCACCTCGAGGTGGCCTTACGTGGAAGTTAATGAATGGACCTCTTGTCACACACGGGGACTCGGAGAAAAACATTGAAGCATAGAATTATGGTGTGTTTTTCAATGCCATACACCGTTAGAACCAGAACCTCGGGCACCCATGCATCATAAACGCTATGACGCTATCTTAAATTTTGAAGGTATTTAAGCACTTCGAAATTCGTCAGTTAGGTGTTCTTCAGTTACTCATCTCCTTTCTTTTACTAGCCCTTGAAAAATCAACTCAAGTGAACCATAAAATATGCGATCCAACATCAACTTTGCCGCCCTTGCTCTTGGTCTGTTGGTGTGTGCATGCGTTCGCCTATTTGGACAATGCTAAAGTGCTAATTTCTGCCTGCCAGGCTATCGCCAACAGCGCATTTGCTGTAGGTCCCGCTCCAGTCAACCTGCGCACCGCAGGCAACTACGCCATCCTCGCCGAGTCAGGTGTATCGACTGTCCCGTCTTCCTCGATCAGTGAGTACTAGTAATTACAGGACAAACATTTAAATATTCCGTTATCTGATGATGGTGCCATGATGCAGCGGGGGACATCGGGGTGAGCCCCATCTCCTCGACGGGCTTGACGGGCTTCTCCCCCACGCTAGACCCAAGCGGAACCTTCTCCACGTCGTCGCAGGTCACCGGGAAGCTGTTCGCTGCGTCGTACAAATCGCCGACGCCTTCGCAGCTCACCACTGCCATCTCGGACATGCTGACTGCCTTCAATGACGCAAATGGGAGGGTGAATCCGAATTTCGTGAACCTTTCTAGTGGTGAGTTTCTTTGTTTCTTTGGTTTACTACGTCGATTTATATTTTTGAAATATACTCACTTATGATGATATTTCTTATTTATTTTTATTTGATTAATTATAGGTAACATTGGCGGACTGACTTTGGCGCCGGGATTGTACAAGTGGTCAAGCTCGGTTAATGCAGCAAGCGGTTTTACCATTTCTGGGGGCGCTACGGATAGTATGTGCTTTTGCAATCATCATCAAAACTCGACATTAACCCCGACACTTAATAGCTTGGATATTCCAAATTGCAGGCACCTTCGGCCTCGCGAACGGAGTGCAGACGACCCTTCTCGGAGGCGCCAAGGCATCGAACATTGTTTGGGTAGTATCCGGCGCTGTGACACTCGGCGTGGGCTCGCATCTCGAAGGCGTAGTTCTCGGAAAGAAATCGATCACGCTCCAAACTGGGTCGTCAGTTCATGGGAGATTACTTTCACAGGCTAATGTTGCGCTGCAGTCTGTAAGTGACGGATCCACCTTTTTGTTTTGATTGGAAGGTTCCCGAATCATCAAAGGCGATGCTGATTTCCTTTTTTTTTTCAGGCTACCGTCACCGTACCATAGATGATACATATCTAAATACGATGAAGCAGGAAATCGGAAGATGATCGACGATGATTGTACTTATATTTCGGTGACAGCTACTCTTTTTCTTCTAGGTTGTTCGTGTGGGTAAATGTACTAAACAAATAAAGGCTCGTTCTTAATGAAACTGAATAATTCGACAATTTTGTTTTTATTTAATCTACGTTAGAATAAGTGTGTGAGGCGATCGTGAAGGAGAGAGGGCCACTTCAAATATGCACTCCAGGCTCTCTGGAATCTGGATCGTCATTCCGCGCTCATAGTGACAGACTGGATACGGGTTGGTGAAGCTGGTGATCTTGACGAGCGTACAACCTGGGTAGTCAATATTGGTCTCATACAATTTCGTTTGTTGACGCCTCCACTACAAGTCTACAA
The DNA here is from genome assembly GCA_015039465.1 of Phlegmacium glaucopus. Taxonomy (NCBI): domain Eukaryota; kingdom Fungi; phylum Basidiomycota; class Agaricomycetes; order Agaricales; family Cortinariaceae; genus Phlegmacium; species Phlegmacium glaucopus. Next base: position 316,511 of record MU130573.1, read on the forward strand.
GCTGCTCTATATTACTACAGCAATTTTGAGAGAATTATTTGAAAATTGTGAAATCAGTTGCCTGTCGCTGTGAGCGACGCTGTCAAATACGTACGACCTGGAACTTCAGGAGCTGGAGAAAATAAATGTATCATCAGTGAATTAAAGTGCATTCAGTTGTGAATGCGACTGTCCAATACTTACGGGTTTCACACTTTCTGACGCCTTTCAATCCCCGCCTCCGGAGATTGAACTTGCAACCTCACGATAGTCTGTTCTTGAATTTGAACTTTGTACGTTCACATCCTTCTGCAGGCTCCATCCACTGTCGCAAAATAGAAAAGCTAATATCTTTTGTAGTGACTCTGAATTTCCGATACCCCCTTACTTGATCACATGATCATATCGGAGCACCACACAGATTCTTCATTGCAACAGTGGATGGGTAGGAGCCTGAGCTAACGGCAAAGTGCTAGACCATTTTTGAACCATTTCGTCAAGTCGCGCGTATTTGGTACCAACAACTGTTTTTGCTGAAGCGCAGTGACCAAGTGGAGTGGAGTCATGGTTGTCGTCGCACCCATACTAGCCTCGGCATGAGTTATTTTGTTTGGCCTGATCACTTGCAATGAGAGAATGACTTTAGGCTTCTTTTACAATAGATTACATCCACGCCAACCAACTATTTGTTGACCAAAACTCTTCCTGGATCGTTAAGAAATCAAACTTTCAATCATCTCGCGCGTCATCAAGCTGGGAGCCAAGATAGCACCAGGCTTCACCCCCTTGGGCAAACGTTCCTTGATAACAACATCACCCACTTCACCAAACACAGAATCCTTCTCCTAAATAATAAATAAAATAAATAAGTAAATCCTCATTCCAAAGAAAAACCCTTACCGCTCCAGCTTTTGCATACTCGTCTGCTTCATTCCACTCCCTAGGGATCTTCCAAAACTGTACCAACATCCCTTTCCCTTCCATCTCTCTAAGTTTCGCCTCCAGCTTCTTCCACAAATCCTGGTTCGCAACTGGATTCCCAGCAACCGTCTTCCATCCATTCCTACGCCACTTGAATATCCAGACCGAGATGCCTTTGACAACATATTCAGAATCACACGCTAATACAATTCTTGGAAACCCTTCCCCAGCCCAAAACCTTAAAGTGAGTGAAGCTAATACAGCACGAAGCTCCGCACGATTGCTCGTTTGTGGGTTTCCATCTTGTTCGAGACGGTCGGAGATAGGTGAAAACCATTGAAGTGGTGCAAAGACGACACCATAGCCAGCTCGTGCGGTGGGTAAACCGTTGCCGAGAGCGCTACCATCGACGAACATGAGCATTTCGGAAGGGTCTGTGGAACGCACGAAGCGGTAGCCAGGGATGTTGCAGAGGTTAAGTTTGGCACTGTAGAGATCGCTAGGTCTGGATGTCGGATTCGGAGGGATGAAAATGCGGTTGGTGTCAGCTGCATCTGGTGCGATTGGTAGGAGGTCTCGCCAACCCATGTAAACTAGTGTGCTAATGGTGGGGAAAGGCGAGAGGTTGATGGTCTGGGTGGAGAGTCTGCCAGACATGGTGGTAAGAAGACAAAAAGTGTCAAAACTCAATTGCAAACGCGGAGACGGATCTAGTTCTTTGGATTTAATTAACGCGTCATTATGTACAAGATAACAATGCAGATCTCCAAGGCATCTCTGTTTTCAGGTTCAAAATCTATTGTTAGTACGAAAACATTAGGAGTACTGCGAATTTGAGCAAATGGCCACCAGGCCACCGAAGACAAAGCAAGTGACTGTGGCAGCGGCTACTGGCCATGATCCATTGTTATGCTCATACATACATATACTAGATAGATTAACTACTCAACCCCAGGCCGTTGTATCGTGAGTGAGTGAGTAACTACTGTAGCAATGGCAGGGTGAAACCGGAAGGCTAGAATGAAATACGGTGATACTGCTATGAAAGGAGTAAAAGAAGTATAACGAAAGTAAAGTAGGACTTACACCTCAGTGTGCTGAGGCGGCTATGGGGATTACATAGTAACGAGGATAGGGAGATAGGGGTGAGTAGCTAATAAAAGAATAGCAACTCATGAAGATAGAAATGAATAAATGTAAAGATAGAATGTACCGGGTGGGTATAATGAACATCACTCGGTAGTAGTGATGAAGTAATCACAACAACTACTTCTCTATTTCATCCTCCTACTTCGTTACATAGTCTTGTGGTATTAATCACATCTATCTAGTTTAAATTGAACCATATATAACCTTGAGCTCAGCGGTTTTGTTTTATACGTGGTCTTTTGAAAGTACATGGTGGTGGTAAGGAAAGGAAAGGGAAGGCAAGGAAAGGGAAGGAAAGGGAAGGGAAGGAAAGGGAAGGGAAGGAAAGGAAAAGGAATAAAGAAGAATTTGATAATAAATACAAGCTCTATTCTGCACCCTGCAGGAAATCGATCACCGATCCTTGATTACCACTTCCCTTTGGGTGCTTGACGATAAGTTCCGCCTGTTGTCGATGCAGAAGTAAGTTTAATAACTAATCGCGGGGGGAAAAAAAATTACGCACAATCGCATACGGAGTAACAATTTCCTGTTAGCAGCCTGCATCTCTCTGCCAGTCTTGATGGCCCTCGCGAACAACTCAGCACAATGGTCTGTCTTCTTCACTTGCAAGATCTATGGCCGGTTTCAATTAAAAATCATCAGAAAAGATATCGGGTGAGACACGGAAACCCCTTTTCCTCACCTTATTCTGACTATCCACGCGTCCTTGGATATCCCCAGACTGATTTACCACATGATATTCAACCTCCTCAATCGTCCAGCCGAAGGCAGCGCCCATTCGTTCAAGTTTAATCGTTGCGAAAGGTTGGAAATAAAGAACCACAGCACAGTTCCGGATAAGGTTCGTCAAATCATGTACATGTGGCGAGAGATGAATATCTATGCAATGTCGTGTCTGAAAAAAAATATCAATTGGAAGATAAGAAATGTAAGAATGTAGTTATAAGAAACGTACTGAATATCGTGAAAGTAGTCATAAGAAAAAATCTGACCTTTCCAATCCAATCACCTAGATCTTTCGGAGGACTGATTTTCAAGAACGATATCGCAGCTTTTTCGTAACTTGCTGAAGCTAGATATGACAATGCTGTGGCCAAATCGAGCTTAGATTGTACGTTGTCTCTTTCTACCGATTTCTTCTTGCTGGAAATGACGGCGGTGGGTACGGGTGTGCCACCTCCAGGCGCAGTGGCAGAAGCATTGGCAGCCGTAGCTGCATCAAGTGCTGCATCGGCTTTAAGGACATTTGTGTTGAGATGGGCATAGTTCTTATGTTCAATCAGCAGCTAGATATTGGCAACAGAAGTTATCAGCAATTGGTAGAAGATGAACAATTAGAATAAAGACTGAAGGATTACGAAACTATTCCAACCCTTTCAGGTACTCACCTCTAAGATAGACATGCACATATCCAGAACATGTTGACTTGTCGTGCAGAACTCGCGTGATTTGGTGTAATGTTTCAAAGAGGTACCATAGTCACCAACTGCACGAAAGAAATCGCCAAGATCACGATGTGCCATCTAGAAAGAAACACAAACCAAAATTAAAAAGGTGGGGCATGAATATCGAGAAGAAGGTAGCTTTTAGAAAAGAAGAAGAGACACACACCCGAATGCTCTCCTTGATCATGTTATTACTATACGTCTTCAACTCTACCTCCAACTTGATACGATCAGCTTGATTTTTCGCTATGGTCTCATCTGCCCATTTCACATCCAACTCTGCAAGTTCCATCATATTGGGTAGCTTCAGCTAGGACTCGAGTTGCTTTATTTTTTTGGGCTTTGGTTTTTCGTTCTGGAAGTTTTGTTGGCAAAGAAGGCCTTTGGCCATCCCTTTCCGCCTCCACCTGAGTCTTCGTCGTCAACTTGACTCGTTACCGTCATCCCTGCAGCTGAGCTATCTAGCCCGTCAGATTCTTGTATGGTATTATCCATTTTTGCTTTCACCGCCGCCAGTCTCTCAGCATCTATAAGACGTTTCTCCTCATTCGCAGTCGCTCCCGATAAGAGTTCTTGATGGGCATCGACAGGGGGATGAGGTACCTTGATGTTCGACAATCTCCGGGACATCAGGTCTCGTTATTTAGTTAAAACAGGTGGCTGGAAAAGACAGAAACAAGTCGAGCAATCAGGCCCACGATATTCGAACTAAGGGGGAAAAAATACACACCTTGAATTTCTTTTCTTGCACCGTCTCCAAACCATCCTTGACTTCTTCAACAAGTTGAGGGACCCAGGGATCATATGTTCCACTCTTCATAACAGCTGCACTCAAAGCCACAGTCCCACTACCAGCAGCGTATTCTGATGGATCCATGATACTGTTGAAAGGACCTTTACGGGGTCGTCTGGCGATACGCATCAACTTGTCTTTTTCTTCTCGGGTTATTACCGACTTTCGCTTGCCCGTAATCGTAGTACTGGTTGTTCGTGAAAAAACAGCAGGCACCGAGGCCGTTGCGCAAGTATTTTGGTTGGAGTCAATTGGGCAGCAGAATATCTGGGCATCGACTTGCGGACTAGAGATAAGTAGACCCAGTAACTCTTCCCCCCTGTCTTAAACCTTGCTCAACATCGCCTCTCTCGACATTTTTGCGCCATGCTTGCTTGCATTTTCTACTTGATTGATTATGTTGAGATGGGGCGCCGGGGGCTGAACGAATAAATTTTTTTGCTTAATGCAGATGCCATCAATTATTGGTGGTGAAGTTTGAGAAACAGCTTCACGCAAGCTTAGGCAAGCTTGGGACACCCTTGAATATTAGGTCTCGAAAAAAAGGACCCTGAAATTCGGTCCATATACGGTTTAGACGAGATAGGGCTTGCAGATGGGTCAGTAGCAGCCCTCACCGTGCGTGTCGCAATGCACTTTACATAATACACTGATGATACTTTTCTTTTCTCCGGCTCCTGAAGTTCCAGATCGTACGTATTTGACAGTGTTGCTCACAGCAATCGGCAACTGATATCACAATTTTCAAATAATTCTCTCGAAATTGCTGTAGCAGAGCTTGTAGACTTGTAGTGGAGGCGTCAACAAACGAAATTGTATGAGACCACATCAGCAAAATAGCATGCTACTAATAGCTCAGGTGGAAAAGCTGTAAAATGATGGTATCCATAGAATTCCTAGATCTATTATGACAAATTTTCTCTAGTCCTAACCAGCATTCCTAGTGGTTTGGGCCTAGTCTCTAATGAGCCACCCATTTGTTGAGATATGGCAAGTAGATCTTGTTCATTCGTTAAGCTTTTCTTTATCTTTATCATAATCGTACTCAGTTATTTGCTTCATGTTTTTATTTAGCAGTCTCAACTTTGAATTGAAGTTGAGACAGTGAGTAGAATATTAATTACCATACAAAAAATATTCACTAATATCATTTGAATATACATTCTTTTCTAGGTATTTGTTTTATACCAACTAGTGATGGTCAAGGGTAACCCCGGGGTGGAATTAGGCTGACCCTTACCCTTACCCTCCAAAAACCCTTACCCTTGGCTGAGGGTAAGGGTTTTGGAGGGTAAGGGTAAGGGTTTCTGAGGGGTTGGAGGGTAAGAAACCCCAGCAGGGTTTAGTGCAAGGGTTTGGTCCAAATCCTTCCTCAAGCTTTGTAATCCAAAGGAGCCTTCAAAGTAGCTATTATTTAAAACATGTTCAGGGTGTTAAAGGTGTTTAGCAATAGATTTTAAATGAAATAGAGAGGGTTTGACTAGTATTTTAAGCTACTGATTGTTGTGAAAGCAGTGAGGCCTCTTTAGATTGCTTTTTCTCTGATTTAAAGTCAATTTTATAGATACACAACAGTTAGATCACTTTGATATCAGAGAAATAAAAATTCCCAAAAATACCCTGACCCCTCCAGAAGGGTAAGGGTTTTTCAAGGGTCAAAAAATCTGTACCCTGACCCTGACCCTCCTTACCCTTACCCTTGTACCCCAGGGGTTTCCCAAACCCCTGCCCATCACTAATACCAACCTCAACTTCAAATTGAAGTTGAGACAATATACATTAGGGGTGTGCACCACACCAATTCGGCAGCGGCTGTAAGGTTATGGCTACATTATGGTTATGGTAGTGCCGAAGCCATACTGTAGAGAGGTTTGTGAACCTCTTGATGGTACAGTAGTACAGCTCATATATGGCCAACTTGGATATAAAGGGAAATTTCTTGCATAGGTAATTTAATAAGTAGTAGAACTGTTGTTGAAGTAATAGAACTGCTCACCTATGTAGTTTTGTACCATATTTCACTTCCAGACAGGCTTAAGTTTGATAATAAATTTACTTGGCAGAATAATTGCTTGCAAAAAAAATTAGAAATGAAAAACCTTACACAATAACATAGCCTGAGTGCCATTGCGTTGCATGGCATTTACGAGTCCCTCGCCATGCTCGGTTCAATGAGATTGCGGAATGTAACAACGGTAGCATGAGAGTGAGCAC
>MU130573.1:327554-390863 GCA_015039465.1 Phlegmacium glaucopus
GGGTTCCTATCATATTCTTGATAAATTGTAACTTTTTTGACCAGGTCAGGCAGCGGTGGACCGGTGGTGGTAGCGTCAATGGTTGTTGAAGTTACAAGGAAGATGAGGGAAGGAAGGGGAAGAAATGCCTATGACCGCGGCACTACTAAAATAGAACACGGCGTTTGCCGGCGCATTAAGCGTCAACAAAATCCTGGTGGAGACTGCTCCATAAAAGAATGAGTCCTATAAATAGGACTTGTAATTTACAAATTATTTAGGAAAGTATTTCGTAGCTCAAAAAAACAATCTAATCTACCTTTTAAGGTCACCATAAAGTACATGTTAAGCCTTTCCTGTGGTTGATGGTGGTATGGCCAACAACAGCTGTATATTTATGGCTGTAATGTCAAGAAACTGTACTGTAGCTGTACCGTAACACAAACCTCTTAGAGGCCTCATGGTATGGTTACGGCTGCCAAATATGGTCACTGTAGACCATAATTATGGTGGTGGTGCACAGCCCTAATATACATTCTTTTCTAGTTCTAGCTGTGAAATACTTCAACACCATTTTCACCACATGTGTGACTGGTCATGACTTTCTAGGTAGTTGAACACAATTCCATATTGCAAGACAAGTATTGCACCCACAATAGAGATTTTGAGCTTATTTGAAAGCTATGAAAAAATAAAACCTAATTATTATAAGTTTGGAGCTTAGGTAAACATCCATCAGTATGATGTGTGACAATGTGTGACTGCTTGTGACTTTCTAGGTAGATATTGTAAGATAAGTATTGTATTTGTGATGGAGATTTTGGGCTTAATTGAAAGCTATAAATGAATACAACTGGATCTCTCTCTTGCTCAGTCAAATTTGGCTAGTTCCAGACCTCCACAATTTGGCAATTATATTAATATTAGAATATGCTGTATTCACCTGCTAGTAGTGCTGTGCTTGGCCCGGCTTCAGGCTGTGAGCCAGGCCCAGCCAGGCCAAAGTAACAGCCTGTGATGGCTTTTGGCCTGGCCTGGGATTTGAAAAGCCAAAGCCAAGCCATCAGGCCACGGCTTTTCAGTAGGCTTTTTTAGGCTTTTTATTTATTTTTCCAGCTGTATAATGTGTTATATAGTTAGTAGTAGCATATAAACAGATGAACATTGTATTTAAATGTGAAAGTTGATGATATATCAATGATATATAGTAAATTATTAGTAATATCTATTAATGGACAGGCAACGGCATCCAGCTGAGCGGTAAAGCATGCACTGATGCCTTTTCTCATGACCATCACTATAGTATAGCTTGAAACCTTATTCTCCTTATGTTAGCAGGTAATTAGTAGAAATAAAAATAAAAATAAAAATAAAAATAAAAATATACCGTTCTATCTATCGACTTCGTTTCTGAACACCCAGGTATCGGTGTTGTTGTTAGTGTTTCGGAAACTGTATTACCCTCTACATCGACTACGTAGGTATTTGCCCGGCAAGAACTTTACTACCCGGTATCTACGCTAGTTTGCGCTCGGCTACTGGCTACGTTTATCATCTAACTAGCGAAACAACATAGTGATCGGTTCCCTGTTTGCCTACCATCTACAATTCCTCGTACAGTTATCACATTTACTATCTGTTGTATCACCTTCTGTAACTCCTATACTACTCGCTACTCCTACAATAGCAACTTGCTTACCAAAACAACTGGTCCTTGCGCTAAGTCCCGGCGAAGGTTTTATCCATTCGTTTAAGTTTCAGGCGAATAAAAGTACTACCGCTGAAAATTCGAAAGAAGAGTGCGATGGTTAGTCATAACCACGCACTGTGGCCTGGTCTGTCTTACCTTGACCTTGTTCATTACCTTTCCTGAAACCGGAGTCGTATACACGACACGGCGGGTCGAGGATGTTACAGGACTAAAGTCTTGGCCTTCTCTTGCCTTTCTACCTTCTGGAGTCACTGAATCTCCTGTTTGTTCTCCTCCTTTGATTCTACTGTAAACTTGACTCCCTTTTGTATGTTCAAAGCTCATGAATTTATATTTTCCTTATCGTTGGCTTTATATTTTATATTTATATTCACGACGCAAGACGAGGGCCTTTTCCAGGACGTAAGAACCCACTTATTAGGTAGCGCCCATACGACTGACTACCACCCTTTATACTACTGTTTCTTATCACCATCACCGCTTCTTCACCATTACTCAAACCTCACTGCAACCTTCTCGACCTTACTATACCTTTTCAGAACCTCAACCTGCATCCTCCTCATCTTGGCCTCTGTTCCCTTTCATGACCTTGCCTCATGCCTGATGGCCTTTGTTGAGGCTGTCTCGACCTGGTCTCATTGTATATTGTCTTACATTGTGATATTGAGTGATACTGTTTCTTAGACTCAAACGACTACTTCACCCACTGATCGTCCATCACGACAAGGCCGGACCGAACCGGTGTTTCGGGGCCGAAACCGAACCGGACTCCATCGGAACCGAAAGGATTAGGAGTCCGGTTCGGTTTCGGCACCAACGGACCGGGACCGAACCGGACCGAGTCCGGTGTCGAAAACGGATAAAAATAAAAATAAAAATAAAAATAAAAATAAAAATAAAAATAAAAATAAAAATAAAAATAAAAATAAAAATAAAAATAAAAATAAAAAAAAAAAAAAAAAAAAAAAAAAATCTTTGTTTCATGCGCGACAGTTTCCTTCTTTCTATTTCTCTCCTGTCGACGCTCTTCTTTTCTTGTTACCTTTTCTTTTTCCTTGTTATTTTTTTAGACATTTCACAGTTTCACGCTCTCTTTTCTTTTCTTCCGTCACATGTATCAGGTTATCGTTTTTATATAGCTGAGGTATCCGCACACCAGTACAGTTTTTACACTTTCCAGGACTCTAGACTTGTCGCACTTTCCGCGTCGGAACAAGGGCTCTTTTGTGATGAACGGGTACCAGGGTACAGCGCGTCGGAACTATTGTGAACTGTGAGACGCTCTTATTAGGAGACGACGACTAAGTAGACGTTAAGGACGAATCAGCACTAGGAGGACCTGAAGGATTTAACAGTATTTCTCCCACCCTTCCGAAGTCCATGGCGCACTTACTACCAAAACCGTCACTTACTATTCTATTCTCCATCTACTCACTCCTATCCCCTGACGTTTTATTGTTTTACATAGCCTCATCCTTAGGGTATAAATACTGCTCTTTTGTACCAGGATAGGTAGTTCAGTTCAATTCATTCTTACCCCCCACTTTCATCATCTCAGTAGAATTCCAGCAAATTACTCCCTTAAGTTCGCTTTTCTTGCCCCTTACTGTCAATCTATCCCCTATCCCTCAACCGCTATAGTCTTACTGAAGACTCTCTCTTGCTCATCCTCATCCTCGTCTTATACCTCATTCATCTTCCAAGACCTTCATCCTCCTCCTTCTCTTCTCTATTCTTTCCCCTTACCTCTGTGTGTTAAAAGTCAAGGTTATACCTTCCCTAAACGAACAACAGGGAGTCTCTTGACCTAAGGTCTGGTCCACTGCTCTCTGGTTGGTGTTTATATACAACAACAACAACGATTTATACCGGAGTTACTCCAATGTTTTCCCTTTGTCTAAACTTAACAGTATATTTGAACTTCTCTACCCACTCCTTCTATGCTAACTTGTTCTAAAACTTCCAAAAATCCATTACCAATACAAGAAAATATGTCCCAAGAACACACCCCCACCAGGCAGACTCTGGTGCCCAATGTAGTTGAAGAGGCTAGTCATATTGATGAACCTCGGAGTACTATGGACGATGTTGAGTCTCCATCTATTCCTTTCAATCAACTCATTTCTGCTTTGAATTCCCTTGGGAAATCTTCAGCCAAGTCCGATTCGGCTGGCAGACTTAGGGAGCCCGAACCCTTCACGGGTAAGGACCCTAAGAAACTGAAAGCTTTTCTTTTTCAGTGTAGGCTCTATTTCCGGAGCTCTTCCAACACATTCCGAGATGACTCCAAGCGAGTAACATTTGCTCTGTCCTATCTCCGGGAGGTTGCTCAGGAATGGTTTGAACCTGGAATTTCCGGACTCACCGACAAACCTCCGTCTTGGCTTGAAGATTGGGATCTCTTCGTGGACGAGCTCCAATCCAACTTCAGCCCTTTTGACAAATCTGCCGATGTAGAACATGAACTCATGGCTCTCTGAATGAAGGATGGCCAATGTATCTCCGATTACTTAGTCTGGTTCAACTCCTTGGCAGTCCACTGTACTTGGGGCAAGCCCGCTCTGAGGTATAGGTTTTATGAAGGTTTACCTTCCCGACTCAAGGATGAAATTACCAAAGGTGATGGCAAGCCTCGGACCTTGGCCATGATGCGTCAAAAAGCTCAAAATGCCGATGCTCAACACTGGGAGCGTATGCAAGAATGTTCTCGGGAACCAGCTCCACAGCAACACCAAAACCCTCCTAAGGGTCCTACCCCTTCTTCATCCTCCTCCATACCCTCTTCCAACCCTTCTTCCAGTTCTGGAAAACAGTCTTGGCCTTCAGATCAAAAATCTGTTAAGCCCGCAGACTCCGGTAAGACTTCTTCCACTCCTCTGAAACCTAATGTACAACTGTGAAGGAATTTGTCATACAAGTCCTAGGACAATATCAGTAAACATCAATAAAGTTCCTGAAACAGTGAAACACTTTGTGACATTTGTGACATTTATGATGTCATGAGACATATGACATCACAAAACAATGCTCAGTCATCTAGAAACAAGACCTGACATCATAAAACCAAGGCATGACATCAAAAACAAGGCATGATATCATAAAACAGCATCAGTAATCATAAAACATAGACATGACACCACAGACTCTTACTTAATATTGTTTCTCATTTATGTATAAAGGTAGCCAGAAAGTACCAGTAAAATTAGTGAATTGGCACAAGTTAGAATTGGAATTACAAGTGGACTTGCTTTGCTTCACTCAGTTCAAAGGGTATTAAATCCTAAAGGGGCTTACCTTTGTTCTGTGTAAACCAAGAATATTAAATCCTTTAGGGACTTGTCTTGGAAGCAAGGATATTAAATCCTTTGTCAGAGTCTGAGGAGAAATCCTTGTACTATAAAGCTGTTTCATAGTCTGCCTTTGGGACTTTAAATCATTTGTTGTGGATAGTCAAAGAATATTAAACCCTAAAGGGGCTTGTCTTTGAACTACCAAAATTGGTTATCATATAGACAAAGGATATTAAATCCTATAGGGACTTGCCTTTGTTCTATCAAAAAGCACTATATAATAGTCTAAGAAATTGGACTATAAACCTGTATTTGGAAGTTTTATTCAAGAGTATACTGGTTATACTTTCAAGGAAACCCCAACTTGCACAAAAACAGAGTTTGTTGGTCATTAAAGTTACTGGTTTCTGAATTTGTTGTAGACAATTCCTAAAACAGTAATCCTTTGATTACCAAACAAAGCACAAATTCAATCATATCACCGTCCAGTCTGGAGTTACTCCGATGTTTTCCCTTTGTCTAAACTTAACATATAGCAGAATATAGTAAGATATAGCAAGGGTCCCTATCTATGTAGTCGAACATTATGTTAACAAAGGAAGAACTGATCTGGGAGATCAGTGAGAGTGAAGGGAAAGATGTGGGCAGTGGTTTGTATGTTATTGAAGGAGGAATAAATGATCCAGGAGATCAGTGAGAGTGAAAGGGAAAATGTGGGCATAGTTTGGGCAAAAACCCTTCGGGTTTTTTGACCGAAACAAGGGTCCTGATCTATGGAAAAACAAATCTAAGATGAGCTGTGATGGGTGGGAGGGCCCAAGCAGCATAGCAATCTAAGATAGCTGACATAATCGAAGACAGATTGCGTCGAGTCACAGAAAAAGTGAAAAATGAAAGGCAACTATTGTAGTGAAGAAAAATTGCTGTGAAAAAGGGAGTGGAGGGTGGGTGAAAAGAATGAGCTGCTCAGATAACGAGCAGGGAAATCCGGTCCAATGTTGAAGGTTGTGGCCATGAACCAGAGAAGCTGGTCACATGTCACAATCCTTATCTCCACATAGACCAAATTCTATGTTCACGCTCATTCCTCGTGTTCGCTTAGGATAAAATCTATGTAGTCGAACATTATGTTAACAAAGGAAGAACTGATCTGGAAGATCAGCGAGAGTGAAGGGAAAGATGTGGGAAGTGGTTTGTATGTTATTGAAGGAGGAAGAAATGATCCAGGAGATCAGTGAGAGTGAAAGGGAAAATGTAGGCATAGTTTGGGCAAAAACCCGAAGGGTTTTTCGACCAAAACAAGGGTCCTGATCTATGGAAAAACAAATCTAAGATGAGCTGTGATTCCCATGTATAAGGAGCCCAGTGACGCAGCAAGCGAAGACTTAGATACCCATAATTTAGGAGATGGGCGGAAAAAAGAAATGACTCAGCTGGGTTAATCAACAGGCATGCATAGGGCAAAAAGAGGGGGCTCTGTAGCATGCATGGGGCAAAAAGAGGACTCTGTGGCATGCATGGAGCAAAAAGAGGGGGCTCTGTAGCATGCATGGGGCAAAAAGAGGGGGACTCTGTAGCATGCAAGGAGCAAAAAGAGGACTCTGTGGCATGCATGGGGCAAAAAGAGGGAGGCTCTGTAGCATGCAAGGAGCAAAAAGAGGACTCTGTGGCATGCATGGGGCAAAAAGAGGGGACTCTGTAGCATGCATGGGGCAAGAGAGTTGGAGATGCCACAAGTAGGCAAGGGCAAAGCAACAAGTAGGTGCAACAGATAGGAGGTAATGGGCAGGACACTGGCAGAGGGATGAAATTTGTTAAATTTGATGTCAAATGAAAACGGGGAGAGAAAGTGATTCTTAGCATTGTTTGATTTATTTCTCTGTAAATCCTTCTAAGACTGGGTGTATATGAAAAGAATGAGCTGCTCAGATGACGAGCAGGGAAATCCAGTCCAATGTTGAAGGTTGTGGCCATGAACCAGAGAAGCTGGTCACATGTCACAATCCTTATCTCCACATAGACCAAATTCTATGTTCACGCTCGTTCCTCACATTCGCTTAGAATAAAATCTCTGTATTTGCTAATGTTTCCACTACATATTTCGCTCATATATGCTATGCTTTGCAATGGCCCATGCAGACACTAACAATTTCAATTCTATGTGCTTCTAGTTCAATATAAAATAAGATTTACTGTTAAAAATTAAAATACAACTTCATGTGCATGGTGATCAGCAAACTGATTTACATATTAAGCAGAAAAGGCATCAAGAGAATGTGTGTAGTGAAAGTTCAGAGGAAGGAATTGGTTACTAAAGACAGGTAAAAGGTAAGCCCTTTGGAGAAATGTATCAAGATGAACAACAGAACATAGATGGTCATGCTGGCAAATATCTGGGCATACTTTCCACAAGCCACTCACTGGATCACATGATCTCCCCCTTGTTGAGTGCCATTCCACCAATGCACATGGATAATATGATCCTTTGTGGTGAAAGGAAAAAAAGCTTTACATGGACAATACTCATACCTTTCATCCCTGGCTTATCTTCATCTTCAATTACAAAGGCACAATCATGTCTCAGAGCTTTCTTTCACCAAAGTGGACAAGCACAGATACACTCTCTCTGCATGCCATGAAGTCCACAGTCATCACTTGGAGCAAAAAACAAAGCAATGGCAGAGTGATAAACTGAAATATCGCTGTTAACTGATGGGTACTTGTTGATGGGAACATCCTCAGCAGATGTGTCAGGATTCAATTGCTCAAAAAAAAAGTGGTGTTTTAATTCAGGAAGGCAAGGCTGATCAATATAAAGGGCAAGGCTGGCCAGGTCTTGTGGATAATTATGAACTAAGATAAAATATTCCTTAGTAACTCCATTAAAAAGAATGAATTAGTGAATGTCACACGCACTATGAGTTTGAGCCAAGACAACATTACCCTGTGCCATTTTCACCCTGTGCAGGTCCACTGCAGATTCATCATTACCATCCAACTCATCACCTGCTTGTTGCTTATCTGATTGATGAGTGACAATCTTCTGTTGAAATTTTTGGTGTTGGTTTATAGAACTAGACTTGTATCGTTATGGCACTTAAGTAAAACTTAGGTGGCTATATGAGGGCAGGGATATGTGATAGTATTGGTGTAAACCAATGAGGAGTCCCCTCCTCAAATGGTTAGCTACTTATACTAGATACAATCATGGCTATGCTTTGATAGTAATCTACAAGTTATATATGCTATAGGTCAAATATCCTCTGATGCCAGTATGATGCAATATGGTGCAATTAGAACATAACTAAATAATTCCAACATCTTCAAGGCTTCTTGAGGACAAAGGGAAGCCACTGGAAACATATGTCAATCAATGAAATTGACAGTAGCTGCAATGAGCTTGTTAAGGTGCTGCTGTACTTTACACTCCCCCACCTAATCTGCATGGACTCTGAGCTGTCTGCATGGACTGCTCAGACTCTGCACAGAATCCACATGGAGTCTGAGTAAGGTCTGAATAGAGTGCTAGGAGTCCAAGTGAAGTCCGAGCTGTCCAAGTGAAGTCTGAGCTACAGTGAATTCCTAGCTGTTCAAACAAAAATTTGTAGTAAAGTCCAAGCAAAGTCCAGGCAAAGTCCAAGCAGTCCAAGCAAAAAAAAAGAAGTTTCTAAATCCTATTCCTGTATTAGTCCAAGTGAAGTCTGAGCAAAGTCTGAGTAAAGTATGAGTGAATTTTGTATAATTCTGAGCAATATTTTCATAAATACCAGAATTTTTACTTATTTCTTAGGTATATAGAAATTTAGCCAAGTAGGCATGGAACTATTAGTTATATTTATTACTAACTTAGCATTTATTTATAAATAGAATAAAATATATCAAAATTAATAAATAACATGCATTGTCATCTAACTGGTAATACAACTTAATATCAGTATTAACATCAACCTTAATTAATATTTCATTCAATTTTCCTCAACAGGAAATATCATTACTATATTATTACAAAAATATATTAATTACTGACTTATAATTGATTTACAAAAAAACAAAAACCAAAAAAAGTGAATTAGATAAGGGGTTGCCTTGGTTCATTTTATGTGGTAAAATAAACTACGAAGGATTAATACTTGAGGAATTAAATAACAAACCCCTTTGGAGAATAACAAGCCAAATTTTTGTTCCTAGTCTGAGCTTAGTCCATGTGGAGTCCAAGTGGACTCCTAGCAGAGTGCTAGGACTAGTCCAAGCTCAGTCCATGCAGAGTCTGAGTTTAGTCTGAGCAGAGTCCATGCAGAGTCTGAGCAGATGCTAGGAGTCTGCTCAGACTAAACTCCAACTAAACTTGGACTAGGAACAAAAATTTGGCTGGTCCTTCTGCCAAAAGAATTGCTTGGACAGTCTGCATGGACTGCTTGGACTCCACGCAGATTGGGTGGAGGAGAGTAAAGAACTCATTGAACAGATTATAACCAACACAGGTGAGTAGAATATATTAGTAGCCAGAGTATAGTACATGTCTACCATATGGTTTGCCACAAAGGACAATAAACAAAGATTCAAAACAAAAAAAAAGACTAGATGTGGCCTACCACTGTGAGGATATTGTCTTAATTTATCCAAAATACAGGGCAAGCCCATTGGGAAGCTCTGAAAAGAGTCATTGTATATCTAGGTTCTACAAAAGACCTCTGGCTTACCTTTGGTGGGAAAACCAATACCTTGTTGAAGGTTCTTGCAACACAGATTGGGCATGCCAGAAATATCATCATTTGATCTTGGGATATACTTCCCATTTTAAGTGTGGAGTGATTTCTGGGAGCTTGAAGAAGTGAAATATAACCTCAAGTACAGTGTTATGATCCATCACATGATGGTCCATTTCAACTCCATAGGAGCCATGTCCAAAGCTCCAAACCTACTCCATAACCATTACCTCCCTACCTTCACCATTACTTGTCTCCTTTCGGCTCTGAAGGTTTTCTGTACCATTCCAGCCCCTTGTTAAGTTTATGCAAAGGGATAACATCGGAGTAATTCTGGAACGGACAGAATGGAACTGGAACAAGTAACGGAAAGGACTTTGGCCTCAGCATATGTGCTGTGATGCCCAGCTCCTATAGTGTCCTGATTTCAGAACTGGAAGAGAAAGGAATAAGATGGAAGCCTCAGTGACTTAGAGGATGAACAAGAGAAGGAAACTAAGTTGATATTCAAAACTGAGGAAAACATACAAGCTTCGAGTACTTAAATAATAATAAGGAATAGCAACCGAAATATAAAGGATAAATATAAAGTGCTGCGTTCTGCTCCTGGAAGGTCCTGCATTATTGGGTGAATAATCCATAGCGAGTCTGCTGACTGATAGTGGGAAAGTGATGACAAAGAAGTAGTTGTTATAGTGAAGATGTGGTAATGGGTTTGGAGTAACATCAGAAGAGCCAGAATGATACAGAGAGGTCTTGGAGTTGGATGTAGGAAGAGTAGATCCAGATACAAGGGAAAGTACTAGAACAGAGTACGGACTACCGGAGACAGCTCCGACAGAGCTAGACCGGAGTAACATATAATAGAATGTAACACCCCCTCTGCCAATATTCCAAACTCTTCCATTCATCACTCATATCAACACCTATTATTATTGGCCTCCTTTGTCAGCACTTTCCCATCATCAGTCAGCACACCAGTATTGGATCATTTACCCAAGAATGCAGGACTTTCCAGGAGCAGAGCGCAGCATCTTATATTTATATTTTACATTCCTTAACATTATTTATGTACCCAAGACTTGTATGTTTTCCCCAGTTTTGAATATCAACTTAGTTCCCCTCTCTTGTTCATCCTCTCTAAGTCCTTTGAGGCTTCCATCTTGTTCCTTTCTCTTCCAGTTCCAAAATAAAGACAACGTGGGAGTTGGGCAGCACAGCACATATGCTGAGGCCATAGTCCTTTCTGTTACAGTCTGGTTCTGTTCTGTCTGTTCCAGATTCCATCCAACATTTTTGTTACATTCCATTATACGTGACTCTGGTCCAGCTCTGTTGGAGTTGTCTCCGGTAGTCCATACTCCGTTCCAGTACTTCCCCTTGTATCTGGATCTACTCTCCTTTCATCCAACTCCAAGACTTCTCTGTATCTTTCCAGCTCTTCCGATGTTACTCTAAACCCATTACCACATCTTCGCCATAACAACTATTTCTTTTTCATCACTTTCCCACTATCAGTCAGCATACCTGCTATGGATTATTCACCCAGGAATGCAGGACTTTCCAGGAGCAGAACGCAGCATTTTATATTTATCTTTTATATTTTGGTTGCTATTCCTTTTATTATTTAAGTACTTGAAGCTTGTATGTTTTCCTTAGTTCAAATATCAACTTAGTTTCCTCCTCTTATTCTTCCTCTAAGTCCCTGCAACTTCCGGTTCCACTCTGTTCCATTCCTACTCCAAAATTAGGACACAAAGGTTTAGAGTAACACAGCATATACGCTGAGGCTGAAGTCCTTATCCGTTCTGTGGTTCCATTCTGATAAACTCTGTCCAATACTCTGGAATAGAGTCCTTGAACTTAACAATTTTCCCTTAACTTAACATACAGAGGCTGAATATATTGCACAAATGCATGCTGCAAAGGGGGTGTTGTAGCTCTGAAGTTTTGTCAATGAGATCACAGGACTATGGCTGTTAAATATGACACTCAGGGTGCTATACCACTCACAAAGGATTAGAAATACCACTCACAAACAAAGCACATTGACCTTAGGTACCATCTTATCTGAGAAGCATGGAGGATGAGAAGATTATCATCAACTACATACCAACTGAAGAGAACATATCTGATATCTTTTCACAAAAACAGTAGCATGGCCTAAATTCATGGGTTTTATTGAAAAGCTGGGGTTGGGGAACTTAAGAAGTGCTGTGTTCAAACTCAGTCCTAACAATGAGGCTTATTGTTTAACCAATAATGCAATCAGCACATTCATCATCATATGATGATTGCATACACAATATGGGAATCAATAGCATTTCATTCAAGGGGGAGTGTTGGAGTATATGGGTTTCAACTTGTTAATCTGATCCTAAGTGTTTTATCTTTTTATATCTTATCACTCCTTTTATTTCTCATGTCACAATAATCATTACATTCTTAGTCACACATTTTTATTATAGCAAGTCTCAACTTTATACCAAAGTTGAAATGTGAGCACAGTCATTTATTTGTTTGTTATTACATCTAACAATTACTTAGTTACTGTTTCTTTTGTTCTAGCTGCAAAATTTACAGCAACAGCAGCTTCTGTTAGAGGAGGTATGGACCTGGGAATCAAGTTGAATACTAAGGTGCTTATCAAAGATAAGCACCTTACACTTATATACTACAAGCATGTGAAACTACATCTAAATATGGCTAGTGCAAATAGAAGGCATAAGGTGTGTTCTGATAACAAATATGGAAGTTGACATGTGACTGCAGTCAGGGACGTCATTGGTGGGATGACTACTACAACAATAAGGGGGTGTACACAAGGTGTAGGATGATGTGATGCAGTATGGATATGATCATAGAAAGAGATGAAGGTAAGAACATACTAAGCATACTAGGGGTGGATACAATGAGCATCCCCTAACAGTTTCTTCCTTGTAACCATAACTTGAACCTCTAGCTGCTCTGCCTCATTCCACCTTCCCTGATCTCTGTATGTCCTTGCTAGGTTTGCCATACTGTTGAGGGTCTTTGGATGTTCTGCACCAAGCTTCTTCTTCTTTATGTCCATAAGTTGAACCTCCAGCTGTTCTGCTTCACTCCACCTTCCCTGATGATGGTATGTGCTTGCTAGACTTGCCATACTGTAGAGGGTGTTTGGATGTTCTGCACCAAGTAGCTTCTTTCTTATGTTTATAACTTCAACCTGCAGCTGCTCTGCATCATTCCACCTTCCCTGATCCCTGTATGCCCTTGCTAGACTTGCCATATTCTTGAGGGTGTCTGGATGCTCTGCACCAAGCAGCTTCTTGCTCATGTTTATAACTTTAACCTGCAGCTGCTCTGCATCATTCAACTTTCCCTGATGATGGTATGTCCTTGCCAGATTTGTCATACTATTGAGGGTGTTTGGATGTTCTGCACCACACAGTGTCTTGTTCATGTCCATAAGTTGAACCTCCAGCTGCTCTGCCTCACTCCACCTTCCCTGATGATGGTATGTGCTTGCTAGACTTGCCATACTGTTGAGGGTACTTGGATGTTCTGCACCAAATAGCTTCTTTCTCATGTCCATAACTTCAACCTGCAGCTGCTCTGCATCATTCCACCTTCCCTGATTCCTGTATATCCTTGCTAAACTGGCCATATTTTTGAGGGTGTCTGGATGTTCTGCACCAAGCAACTGATTGCTCATGTCCATAACTTCAACCTGCAGCTGCTCTGCATCATTCCACCTTCTCTGATGACTGTATGTGCTTGCTAGATGTGCCATATTGCTGATGGTGTCTGGATGTGCTGTGCCAAGTAGCTTCTTGCTCATGTCCATAACTTCAACCTGCAGTTGCTCTGCATCATTCCACCTTCCCTGATCTCTGTATGTCCTTGCTAGACTTGCCATATTTTTGAGGGTGTCTGGATGTTCTGCACCAAGCAATTTCTTGCTCATGTCCATAGCTTCAACCTGCAGCTGCTCTGCATCATTCCACCTTCCCTGATGACTGTATGTGCTTGCTAGATATGCCACATTTCTGAGGGTATCTGGATGTTCTGTGCCAAGTAGCTTCTTGCTCATGTCCATAACTTCAACCTGCAGCTGCTCTGCATCATTCCACTTTCCCTGATCTCTGTATGTCCTTGCTAGACTTGCCATATTTTTGAGGGTGTCTGGATGTTCTGCACCAAGCAACTTCTTACTCATATCCATAACTTCAACCTGCAGTTGCTCTGCATCATTCCACCTTCTCTGATGACTGTATGTGCTTGCTAGATGTGCCATATTGCTGATGGTGTCTGGATGTTCTGTGCCAAGTAGCTTCTTGCTCATGTCCATAACTTCAACCTGCAGCTGCTCTGCATCATTCCACCTTCCCTGATCTCTGTATGTGCTTGCTAGATGTACCATACCAATGAGGGTATTTGGATGTTCTGCACCAAGCAGCTTCTTCTTCATGTCCATAACTTCAACCTGCAGCTGTTCTGCATCATTCCACCTTCCCTGATCTGTGTATGTCCTTGCTAGACTTGCCATACTCTTGAGAGTGTCTAAATGTTCTGTGCCAAACAGCTTCTTCCTCATGTCCATAACTTGAATCTCCAGCTGCTCTGCATCATTCCACCTTCCCTGATCTGTGTATGTCCTTGCCAGACTTGCCATGCTCTTAAGGGTGTTTGGATGCTCTGCACCAAGCAGCTTCTTCCTCATGTTCATAACTTCAACCTGCAGCTGCTCTGCATCATTCCACCTTCCCTGATGATGGTATGTCCTTGCCAGATTTGCCATACTATTGAGGGTGTTTGGATGTTCCACACCAAGCAGCCTCTTGCTCATGTCCATAACTTGAATCTCCAGCTGCTCTGCATCATTCCATCTTCCCCGATCTCTGTATGTGCTTGCTAGATGTGCCATACCAATGAGGGTATTTGGATGTTCTGCACCAAGGAGCTTCTTCTTCATGTCTATAACTTCAACCTGCAGCTGCTCTGCATCATTCCACCTTCCCTGATCTTTGTATGTGCTTGCTAGATGTGTCATACTGCTGAGGGTATTTGGATGTTCTGCACCAAGCAGCTTCTTGCTCATGTCCATAACTTCAACCTGCAGCTGCTCTGCATCATTCCACCTTCCCTGATCTTTGTATGTGCTTGCTAGATGTGCCATACCAATGAGAGTATTTGGATGTTCTGCACCAAGGAGCTTCTTCCTCATGTCCATAACTTCAACCTGCAGTTGCTCTGCATCATTCCACCTTCCCTGATGATGGTATGTCCTTGCCAGATTTGCCATACTATTGAGGGTGTTTGGATGTTCTGCACCAAGCAGCTTCTTCCCCATGTCCATAACTTGAACCTCCAGCTGCTCTGCATCATTCCACCTTCCCTGATCTCTGTATGTGCTTGCTAGATTTGCCATACTCTTGAGGGTGTTTGGATGTTCTGTGCCAAGCAGCTTCCTCCTCATGTCCATAACTTGAACCTCCAGCTGCTCTGCCTCATTCCACCTTCCTAGGTGACGGTATGTCCTTGCTAGATGTGACATACTGTTGAGGGTGTTTGGATGTTCTTCACCAAGCAGCTTCTTCCTCATGTCCATCACTTGAACATCAAGTTGTGCTGCATTGTCCCAGTCCCAATTCTCCCCCATTACTAGTGCAAAATTGGTCCATTTATCATCATAGTACTGCTCAATCAATCCTATCTGCCTTCCATATAATTCATTTGCCTTTATATGTGGAAAAATCAACTGTCGCAATGCATAATGCTGGCTTTTAAATCCCCATGGAATTGCACAGGACAAGATTATGCTTCCCATCTGACACATTCTTTGTTGCTCAGATTTTAACATTCTCTCTCTGCTCCAGTAGTGCACCAGAGGATGAACAGACAACATCTTAGATGATCGTCCTCTTTTAATCAGGGAGAAAGAGAGAAGGACACTAATCCCTTGTCCAAAGATAAACTCATCCCAATGACCATTGTTGTCCAATTCAAGCAGAGTAAGATCCAGTGAAGTGACTGCCTGGGGTAGCTTCTTAGCTACCTTTCTATCAACATGTTTTCTGGACTTCTCAGCAGCAGACTGGAATATATCTTTAGAAATATTACTATGATGATAGAAAGCACATATTTGAAGAATAAGAATAGCAGCCTGGGCTGCTTGTGCAGCAGTGGAATGTCCACTAGCTCTCTTTTCAATATCTTTAAAAGAGAGATCCCAAGTCCCATACACTGTTTTATTATACTTTGATGCTCCTGTGAATGTAGCATCTGACATAAGAGCCTGACGATGTGCTGAGAATTGCCTCAGATATTGATCAATATCACATTTTCCAGCTTCAATATAAGCCCCAGCATGATCAATAGCAAGAGGAATGCAGCCAAGTGTGGTCACAATCTTTTTGGCAGCTTGTCCATGCTCAGGCAATGGATCCAAACAGCTAGCCTTGAGAAGTAGAGTTATAGCATCTGGCTCTGCCATTTCCTTGATCTCAATTCTGTTCTCAAATGATACAATCCTTCCCATGGATTGATTCCGGCTAGTAATCAGAATATTACCTCTGTTACCTGGGGGGATGAACTGGGTCACTACCTCTGGAGGAGGATCATCAGCATTATCAAACACAATCAACCATTCTTCTTGGAGAGAAGATATCCACTGGAGGACAGACTCAATTGAGCCATCCATACCAGTATCTTGAGCAGCAGGAAGGCTAGAAATGCCCTTGAGAGATGTTCCCATGCTCTCCTGAGAGGAGGCATCAACCCAGAACACATGTGAAAAACTGACAAGAAATGAATCCAGTGTTGTAAATGGTATTCTGACAACTCTTACCTCTTAGACATTTCTTCTATGAACTTGAGACAAATCTGGGTCTTTCCGATCCCTCCCACTCCCCAGAGGAGACAAAAGCGCCTTGAAATCAGTCTACTATGGACAAAAATCTCCCCAAGTTTATCAAGTACATCTTTCCGCCCAGTAAAGATTGGACTGGAGCCAGTTACAGGGAAATTTATCTGCCTTTCACCAGTATTGGCAGGGAGAATAATGGAATTGTTCTGCATGTACGATTATTGCTAAATCATATACATAACTTACGAGAAAGACTTACAAAAGTGCCGCCAGTGATGAGGATATTCTGGGCATTCGCAAAGAGACCCGAGACAGATTCTTGAGCCTGCTGATCATCAGCGAAAGCTGAGAACATATGGCGTAAGCAACTCACGGAGGAATTTTGTTCCGATTTCGTGGATCCCAAGTTGGCATGCATCATTGCATCAGGCGAGGAGGGTGAACTTCCTTTCGGATGGGCTACGGGCGCAACCGCTAAAGCGGAAACCGAAGCGGAGGCTTGGAGTTCATAGGTAGTCTGATCGATGGTTATGAATGAGTAATTATGGATGTGATGGACTAAGTTGAACACTCACATTAACACCACTGGCTGGAACGCTTACAGGAGCAGGATCATTGATCGCCAAAGCGGAAAACGAAGTAGAGACTCGGAGGTCATGGGCAGTCTGATGGATGACGATGATTAAATACTTGAGGATGCGATGGGTGAAGTTTAACGCTCACAGTAACGCCAGCGATTTGAATGACTTGTGCGCTTGCAGCCGCAGCACTAGCGGGAACGGATGGCATGGGGTCAGCGGTGCTTGCTATGATTGTCGATGTCGAAGTTGCTGGTTCAGGGCTTGAACCCAGAGCATGGTTGGTCGGGGATATATATTTTGGTTCCTTGGACTTGAAAATTTTCTTAAAAAAGCGCTTCATATCGTCGAATAGTGAGCTATAGTGACTTGTGATGATGAGAGTCGATAAGGAAGAGGCGCTCGATTACATAAGCAGGGATCCCCGCCAACTATATCCAGACGGACTACAAATGGACTTGTATGCGTCGTCTCCAAGATCATATCCAGTCTACTCGTGTCACCTGTTCGGGCACCAATTGGTCCACGTCAATCTTCTATCCAGTGCTTCCTCCGTATCCTGTAATGCGGCAGCATCATGGTCACTAGTCAAAACACCATCAAATGTCTTGGCCATCGGACAAAACTCGACTCGCCTCTCCACCTCTGCGTGCAAACCTCCCTTTCGCGATCTCTCAGTGGTACGTAAATTAATAGGATTTTGATCCTTGACTGACTATCTCTATTAAATTCTCAGCTTGCACGCGATGATTAAGAACTCCAAGATTTACGCGCAAAAGTTCCGCGTTCTAGAAGCCCGACCAGTAGTAGGCCACGCAAAACTCATGCGAGACCTCGAAGAATGCCGCACTGAATTACAATCTTTCTTTCTGAAGCTTCAAGCCAAACTCAGAAAACTCCAGGACAGAGCTCACTGGTGCAAATCCAAAACAATCAGATGCAACTATCACAACTCGCCCAAAACTGCCTTGTTGACGCATAACAATAACTGGAAATGGCCGTGTTAGGTAAAAAAAGGTTGTGAGAGAGTGCAGAGTTGAATGTCTGTTACGAGAAACATGAACGACACAAGGAGGCTCTCATGGTATGGCATTTCTCATACCGATCGTTATTTTATTGTATAACATTTTTTTGGTTGTCAGGTTGCGAGACACGATGCAAGAAACGGATCAAGAACATCGTAAACGAATATCTGAAATGGAAAAAGATGTTGCCACTGTTGAGATACTTGAAGGTCTGTTTTCCTTCTCTCTCCTGATTCACTGAAGGTGTAACTGATACCTTGCATCATTAAAAATATCTTACGAGAAGTCTCTTATTCAACTTGCCGATGCCGACGTCGAAAACTGAATGATCGTTCCCAAGACGTGGTCGTACGATTGACGGAATGCAACTTCATGCCTGGCAAGTTATATCTTCCGTTCCTAGCCTCGCTTTTTCTTTCTTATCATTCTTGCGTATAGAACGTGAATTACCATCGAAGATCTCGAAGTTCTCAAGGAACTCTCCGCTGAGAACCATGTAGAAGCAGAAAAACCACTCCACGAAACCTTGGTTTGTGATAACATGATCCCTGTTTCACTGTTCAACGCCTAACCATCATTGCCGGACCAGACCTCAAGGACCGGTCGACCATGTCAAGAGACAGCCCAAACTGAATTGGCTTGAGCGGCAAGTATTTCTACTGCTGCTACCCAGCAATTTAAAATATTACTGGGGATTGTTTAGCTGAAACTTTGGATAGAGAGGACTAAAAGTATATAACCAACAACGTTTCATAAGTAGTCTGGTAAGTACCTCCATGCTGTCTCCTGATCAATCACTGCTTGGGCTCTGAACAATTTTTATACTCGAATAGGTTGCAACGTAAGTGTAGATCGGGGATCATCGATCATCGATCACCATTCAACGAAGACTCGGATACTTGAGATACCGTTGATTGAGCTTTGGTGTAGTGCTCATTCGGGAAGCCACTGAGGTTTCAGAAGCAGTAAGGCAATAGCCATGGAACTGTGGAAGGAGCTACAAAATGCTTTGATGAATAGCCAACAATACTTGGGGACAAAGCGATACTGCTGTATTAGTGTGAAATATAGTATCAATAACCTATACAAATATAAAAGAGTTCCAGGATGGTATGATGAGTTACTTCAACTCAAAAGTAAGACCTGCTTTTTAAGGTAGAAGTCATCCACATGGACCACAATGAATATGACAAAAAATACTATACCATATATTCTCAGCATTTCTCAGGAGTCAATTTTTTTATTCTGCTTTCAAACCCTCACAACCAAGTGATCTTCAGTCAATTTCATCCAAAGAGGTTGACTTTACCCTCCCCAGGTTAATCCATAAAATAGGGGGTGGATTCCATGGAATGAGGAATGGAATCCATGAAATACAGATTCCATACCTATTCCATGGAATATAGAGATGGAGTCCATACCCATTCCATACCCATTCCATGGAATATAGAGATGGACTCCATACTCATTCCATACCCATTCCATAGAATATAGGGATAGAGGTCCACTCAAGAAAAAGAAAAATAAATAAATAAATGGTAAACCTCTTCAATTCTACACTGTGCACTGACTAACCACTACTGACTTAGAATTAAATCTTTCAATGAATTCAGAACTTCTTAGCGCTCACTGCTTATTACCTGACAATGGATTTGCATCTTTTATATATATATGTTAGTCTGATTGCAATAGCTATGAGCACTGGTATATAATGTTTGAATCAATCAAAGTGATTACAAATACACCAAGGTGTCATGTTGTACTATTAGGTGTGTATTAAATAAATATCAGTCATTTGCCTCAAGTTGGCCTAGCAAACAACTGAGTTTTGTACTACTAGAAATCGGGCAAAATTAGGGCCTTCGCAGGGAACATTACTTAATCATTATGTGTAGATGAGACTACGATGGAATGTGCAATGCTAACAGCTTGCTGTCCCTGCTAGAAGAGTTGGATCCGCCAAAGAGGCAGTATAATTTACTAGCGGAAGAAATTTACCATTTGGGAACATCACATGATAAGCTCTGTCGTATTTGAGGCCCTACATTTGAGGGCGATTTTGGGTGATTTTCCGACACCAAGCATCAGGAGCTTCCCGGGGCCTTTGTTAGTACAAAAACATTACGCAAGTCTTTTGAAAATACATGGTGGATTGGTGTATGTGCTAAGGAAAGGAAAAGGAATAAAGAACGAATTTGACAACAATTAAAAAAAAAGTACAAGCTCTATTCTGCACTCTGCAAGAAATCAATCACCGATCCTTGATTAGCACTTCCCTTTGGCTGCTTGACGATAAGTTCCGCCTGTTGTCTATACAGAAACAAGTTTAATAATTAATCACAAGGTAAAAAAGTAAAATTACGCACAATCGCATACGGAGTAACAATTTCCTATTAGCAGCCTGCATCTCTCTACCAGTTTTGATGGCCCTCGCGAACAACTCAGCACGATAATCTGTCTTCTTCGCTTGCAAGATCTGTGGCCGGTTTCAATTAAAAATTATCAGAAAAGATATCAAGTGAAACATAAAAACCCCATTTCCTTACCTTATTCTGACTATCCACGCGTCCTTGGATATCCCCAGACTGAATGAGATTCACCACATGATATTCAACCTCCTCAATCGTCCAACCGAAGGCAGCACTCATTCGTTCAAGCTTAATCGTGGCGAAAGGTTGGAAATAAAGAACCACAGCACAGTTCCGGATAAGGTATGTCAGGTCATGTACATGTGGCGAGAGATGAATATCTATGCAGTGTCGTGTCTGGAAAAATATCAGTTAGAAGATAAGAAATGTAAGAATGTGGTTATAAGAAACGTACTGAATATCGTGAAAGTAGTTCTAGAACGACTTTGAAATTACTGTTCATATATGCTTCGATCAGTTCTCGCATATATGGTTCTTGTTCGATGTAAGACCCAAAGATAGAGTTTTCTAGGATTCTTGACTTGATGGCCGATCGCTGGAAAGTCGCGAGAGCACATAGCGTTCCGTATATCGCTATATCTCCAGGTGCCACTAGCTGAAAACCAAGGTTCAATGGTAGCAAATTTGATAAAGAGAAAAACTGACCTTTCCAATCCAATCGCCTAGGTCTTTCGGAGGACCGATTTTCAAGAACGATATGGCAGCTTTTTCGTAACTTGCTGAAGATAGATATGACAATGCTGTGGCCAAATCGAGTTTGGATTGTACGTTGTCTCTTTCTACCGATTTCTTCTTGCCGGCAATGACAGCTGTGGGCACGGGGGTGCCACCTCCAGGTGCAGTGGCGGAAGCATTAGCAGCCGTAGCTGCATCAAGTGCTGCATCGGCTTTGAAGACATATGTGTTGAGATGAGCATAGTTCCTATGTTCGATCAGTAGCTAGATATTGGCGTAAACAAACGAAAGTTATCAGCAATTGGTATAAGATGAACAATTAGAATAAAGACTGAAGGATTACGAAACTATTCCAACTCTTTCAGAGACTCACCTCTAAGATAGACATGCACATATCCAGAACATGTTGACTTGTCGTGCAGAACTCGCGTGATTTGGTGTAATGTTTCAAAGAGGTACCATAGTCACCAACTGCACGAAAGAAATCGCCAAGATCACGATGTGCCATCTAAAAAGGTGGGGCATGAATATCGAGAAGAGGTAAGCTTTTGAAAAGAAGAAGAGAGACACACCCGAATGCTCTCCTTGATCATGTTATTACTATACGTCTTCAACTCTACCTCCAACTTGATACGATCAGCTTGATTTTTCGCTATGGTCTCATCTGCCCATTTCACATCCAACTCTGCAAGTTCCATCATATTGGGTAGGTTCAACTCGGTATTGTTCGCCAACTGTTCGTATGCTGCAAGCAAGTTTTGATATAACGATGGGTCGCGAGATTGGTGGATATGTTGGACACAAAGTTGAAATGCTTCAGGCGCTATCGAAGGACAATGCAACATGATATGGATAAGTCTCTCAATACTCGTACGACCTTTTTTGTGTTTTTCAAAATTCAATCAGTACGTGTAGCCAATCTTTTTCAGGTGAACGGAAAAAGACTGACCTGTGTAATTGGAGCTGTAGCTTTCGAGGTCGAATGGGTGAGCGTCGTCCACTGGAAGCACGATTTGCTTCCTCGTCGGCTGTGTCGAGCTACTACCACCATGTTGTGCCTCCTCGACGCGATCTATGTCCATGATGTATAACTGATAGTGTATAGGATCAGAGTCAGTATTGTGGTACAAGGTGGTCGGGAGTCAATATGTTGATTGCCTTTTTAGTCAACCAAATGAATTCATGCACTCAGATTGATTCTTGAAAGGACTGGCTATATAACAAAGATATAAACATCTACTCGAACCTCTTCCAAGCATGCTTCTCATATTCTACCATCTTATGTCTACGTTTCTTCGGTCTAAATATGGCAAGCATTAGGAGGACGATAAGGAAGGGGAAAAAATACGTACAGAACAAGAACCCGAGGTTCAATCAAAGCCCTCTGTTGAAGGCTCTGAAATCTATCTCTAAAAAGATTGCCTTCAGGCTTTAAAAAAACAAACACCACATCAAAATTAACATCCAATAAAATAAAAAGCCAATGCAAAAAAAAACCAACACACTTTTAATCCCCTCAAACTTTCACTAAGATCTTCACCCAACTGAACAGCCAACTCGCTTTCCGGTACCTTGTGTCTCCCAAGTTTTTGTCCTGCTAAACCTTGTTTTCGTAGTTTTTCAGCTAGGGCAAGTCGTCTTTCCTCTTTTTGTTGATCTCGAATGGACTTGAGCTCAGTATTTGATTTACGCAGTTGTTTGGCGCCGCTAATGGATGCTAGCAATCGTTTACGTTCGGCTCGTTGTATTAGAGCTCGTTTCTAAACCGCCCATGAATGAGTTTTCATAGGGAAAAGGATGGGGAAACAAGGAGACAGACTTCAGCTAGGACTCGAGTTGCTTTATTTTTTTGAGCTTTTGTTTTTCGTTCTGGAAGTTTTATAGACTTCTGGCCGTCTCCTTCCTCCTCTACTGCCTCTTCGTCTTCGTCTTCGTCGTCAACTTGACTCGTTACCGCCATCCCCGCAGCTGCCGAGTTATCTAGCCCGTCAGATTCTTGTAGGGCATTATCCATTTTCGCTTTCACCGCCGCCAATCTTTCAGCATCTTTGAGACGTTTCTCCTCAATCGCAGCCGCTTTCGATAAGAGTTCTTGATGGGCATCGACAGGGGGATTATATGAGGTACCTTGATGAGGCTCGACAATCGCCGGGACATCGATCAAGTCTCGTTGTTTAGTTAAAACAGGTGGCTGGCAAAGACAGAAACAAGTCGAGCAATCAGACCACGATATTCGAACTGAGGAAAAAATACATACACACCTTGAATTTCTTTTCTTGCACCGTCTCCAAACCATCCTTGACTTCTTCAACAAGTTGAGGGACCCACGGATCATATGTTCCACTGTTCTTAACAGCTGCACTCAAAGCCACAGTCCCACTACCAGCAGCGTATTCTGATGGATCCATGATACTATTGAAAGGACCTTTACGAGGTCGTTTGGCGATACGCATCAACTTGTCTTTTTCTTCTCGGGTTAGTACCGATTTTCGCTTGCCCGTAATCGTAGTACTGGTTGTTCGTGAAAAAACAGCAGGCACTGCCGACCGTTGTGCAAGTATTTTGCTTGAAGTCAATTGGGCAGCAGAATATCTGGGCGTCGACTTGCGGACTAGAGGTAAGTAGCCCATGTAAGTCTTTTTTTTTGTGGTTTTGGGAGGGTGTATATGCGCACTCTGTTCATCTCCAATCAAATCGACTGTGAACAAGTCGCTATCCTTTATTTTTTGTAAAATCGTGCTACACGAAAATTTTTATATCAGAAACTTTATATTGAGGTGGGGAAATGAATGGTATACCCAGTAACTCTTTCCTCTTGTCTTAATCCTTCCAAACCTTGTTCAACATCGCCTATGTCGACATTTTTGCGCCATGCTTTCTTGCCTTTTCTACTTGATTGATTATGTTGAGATGGGGCGCCAAGAGCTGAACAACTAGATTTTTTGCTTAATGCAGATGCCATCATTGGTGGTGGTAAAGTTTGAACAGCGTCACACAAGCTTGGGACGTCCAGATTGTTTTGACCTTTTAAAAAAACCCTTTGATGGCTCGGAATAAAACATATGGGCTCTTGGCACAGGGGTAGCGCGCATGCTTTGCACTTCTAAGATGCTTGCATGAGGTCGAGGGTTCAAATCCCTCAGTGTCCATTTTTGCTACATTATCATCCATAAGAGTGAAACACGATTCCGCTCATCGCTTTGTGCAGGGTGTAAAAGTCCATGCAATCATCGATACCAGTTACAGATGTATGTCTATGTACGAAAGCAGCAGCCAAACGAAATACTATAGGTGTTCTTTTTTGTTTTGTCAATTCAGTAAAGTCAGTTAAATTATCATGTCGAAAATACGCCAATAATCTTAAACCTGGGTACTCCTTGACCCTCTTCGCCTAATAACTGGCATTCGACAAAATGGGATCCGCGAGTAACCATATGATCAATGATACGCAAGCTGAACGAAATAGTAAATCATGATGGACAAAGAAAAAAAAGAAAAAAAGAAAAACGTACGCAGTCGTTTCTTCAGCGATATCAGCTGCATTTTCGATAACTTTGGCACCTCCATAATTATCATCTACCCAACATTCAACCGAACTTCCTTCACCGACTTTGGAAATAGGTTCTCTGAGATAATAAATCCCGATATCACCTGCTCCTACTTGTAGTGGTATCCTGATTTTGCTGGTAGGGAGAGTCGAGTACCAGTAATGAGATGAGGTGTAAAGCGCGTTTCCTCCTGACGCCGATGGATGGTAAGCGTACCAACCTGAACCGTAGAAAAGAGATGGTGGTAGTGGATTAATAAGATCGTTCGCCGAAACGCAATACGGTGCGATTTCTTCGTACGGTCGACTCGGGTTTGAAGGGGTATTCATTCTTCGAGCAGGAATGCTGGCAAGAGCGTGATGAGCTTCTTTGGTTGATATCAGATCAGCTTTAAGACGGTTGCCCTCAGCATCTATATCAAGTTTTTTGTCGTCGTCATGTTCAGGGACACCTTTTCTCTGTCCTACACCACCGAATAATCCGTGAGCATCCCCAGAGCCTCCTGGAGTGTGGAAAGGAATGGCATCGAATGCTGCGCCATGAGCGACTGACCATGCAGTGCAGATTTGGGACTGGAAGTAGGAGACGAGGATGTCGGTGATGAGATCATGCCCTTGAGTGTTGGCCAGGACTGGATCAACATAATATTTGTTTATGATGCTGGTAGGGTTTTGCGTGTATTCCGGCAACACAGCAGGTTTGATAGTGACATGGGGTACGTCGTAGAACTGGGCTACAATAGTATGCCAATGATCTGGTCCTACAAAACCATGTGTATCGTGTACTTGAGGACTGAAATGGCCAAGGACAAGCACTGCTGGTTGATCTGGACGAATGAGGATGGAACGAATGAGAATTTCAAAGTTCTCCATCATTTCTGGACCACTGTTAAGAACGCTTGGGTGAGAATTCGAGATTTATGAGAAAACTATGCGAGGTACGCACGGAGAGTCTTCTGTGTCTAGTTCTATGATTACCATGTCTGTAACGTCTGGAAGGTGATGGGAGTTGCAGTAGCCAAAGTAGTTTGAGCTTGTACGTCGCATGGCACCGTTTGTGAGCTCAGAAGCTGGATGGGGGAATACCGTGTTCCACCATTGGAAGAATTTGGAAGGGTAACATTTTGGGGATATTGGGTCATCTCCGGATCCATGGCAAGCTGATACTATTACACGGTGTTTTCATTGAAAATAGTATGAGCGGGGAGAAGTAACCACTTACCTGAACCACCAAGAATACTAATCGTAACCGGCTGGCCTGCGAGCGCCCTATTCAGCACTCGTTGGATACGAGTCCCACTGCCGAGATTAACTATGCTGTTTGACAGCGTTACAGTACCATACTTGTTCCCTAGTACATCATCTGGCCCATAGTTTGGACAAAACGTGAATGGGTTTGGGCCAGCCTCGGTTTCATTGAAATAGTTTTTCGATTTAAGGTCTGCATTCGAGTAAATTTGTTCGGCAGTCCCACTACCAGATAATGGCCATATGAAATAGGTGACTGAAATCATGAATACGAGGACGATTAGGAATATCCATATGCGGTTTCTGAGGCCCATAGGACGATGAATGGCTTTCTCTGAGTTCATACCCATCTGTTGAGGTGGCGAGATATGAGCGTGGCCTCGACCTGTTCGACGTTGCATCCGACAATGAAGTCGCGGGAATCGATCGTGTTTTAAATTATTTGAACTCAGGGGCGTTCCGTCTTTTTGCCTCTTACCATGCTCAGGGCTGGTCTAACTCGTCAACTGCGAAGGATACCCACATCCCTCGCGTTGACAATAGGCATCCTATGTGGCTTCATTTTTGGTCGGATTTGGCCTTGGACGAGGGTAGGTTTTTGACTTTTGAAACCCAAATAACAGCTCATCACGGTCCTTGGCAGACTTCAATGCCTATCTGGAGGAGCGGTCATATACCAGTCAAATTGAATCAACAAAGTCGACAACCTATCCGACTACCAACACTTGACCAACGAGCGCGGGTCCTGGACCTCCTAGCAACACTCTCACCACATTATACCCGAGAATGCACCCGCAACTCTCAACCACTATATGCCCAGCAAGCCCTTGAGCGCTATTCACCTCTGATTGGTCAGAATATCCCTGCTGGTAACTCCTGGCTCTCAGGCTTGCTAGGAGCAGACAGTGATCACATCCAAAACGTTAGGAGAGACCTAGCTGCTAGTGAACATAAATACTTCTTCGCTATTAACCTCTACAATTCCTTCGATATCATCCCGGACCTCTTTGCCACTCTCTTTCGCGTGGCTGCTATCCTTGGGTATCATAACGTCTTTGTCTCAATTTACGAAAATGGTTCTACCGACCAAACAAAAGCCCTTCTGCGGATATTCGACAGCTTAACCAGAACCGTAGGCATGCGTGTCATGATTCGTACATCCACGCGTACTCGTGGGGCGTTCAATCATCGCATAGAATATCTAGCCGAAGTCCGCAACTCAGCCTTCGTCCCTCTTCACGAACTCCGCGATTCGGAAGGCGAATATTTCGATTCTATCATTTTCATGAACGATGTTCTTCCATGTATTGATGACATTTTGGAGCTCATATGGCAGAGCCGTAGGAATAACGCTGGAATTACATGCGCGGCAGATTACATGTATCATCAAGAAATAGCTTCGCCTGTGTTCTATGACAATTGGGTGGCCAGGGATATCAACGGGACGGCCTTGGAAAATGCACCTTTCGAGCGCATATTCCATCATACAGAGTCTTCGCAACGGTTCCAACATCATTTACCTGTCCAAGTCCAGTCTTGTTGGAATGGAATCGCGGTTCTGGATCCTGCTCCTTTCTACTCTCCCCCACACGTCCAGTTCCGGATGGCAAGAATTACGGAGGGTGAATGCAGTGCTAGCGAATGCAGTTTGATCTGTAACGATTACTGGGAAGCTGGTTATGGGAGAATTATGATTGTTCCAAGAGTAAAGTTGGCTTATGATAGCGTAAGTATATTTTTGATTCCTTTTTTTCGATTCTCATACCCTGTTACAGAAAGTATATGATATCATCCATCCAGCAAGACGGAATCTGACGGCTATTCGAGGATATGTCCGCCTAGGCGGTCTCCCAGATGATCCACGTACAGATCCACAAGATCGTTCATGGTTCGGTCCCCATGACCGTCTATTTACTGAAGAAGAGGGTCAACCCTTAAGCTTCATGCCAGGTCCAAGCTTCGGTTAGTCACATTCTCGTATCTCAGACGTTACATGGCGCCGGCTAACGTCTCTTCTCTCTCTCTCTAGTATGGTGTTGGGGCTGGGACGGTGCTGGCGATTTGGATGGACCGGATGTCGATCCTATTTGGGAAGAGATGCCTAACAAATCGACGAGAGCAGAGTCCGTCGTTGTAAAGCATGATCGATCTATGGGGATTCTCTAGCTGTGTAATTCTATTGGACTAAAGGCATTGGACTTGTACTTAGAGTTCTGGACTTGAAGAAGAAAAAAAAGTAGAATTATTATCACTGTGAGCTCTCGTCCAGAGTGTGAGATGCGTCAAGGTTTGCTGCT
Organism: Phlegmacium glaucopus; assembly: GCA_015039465.1. Taxonomy (NCBI): domain Eukaryota; kingdom Fungi; phylum Basidiomycota; class Agaricomycetes; order Agaricales; family Cortinariaceae; genus Phlegmacium; species Phlegmacium glaucopus. Next base: position 355,890 of record MU130573.1, read on the forward strand.
CAGAGTGACCTTGAGAAGACGATGCATTGCATGGGAAGCGTGATGGCTCGTGACTATGTTTAACCTTTGTTAATAATGTTATCTACACCCGGTACCATTCGTGTAGCTCATTCTACCGGTATGCAGGATCTATATCCCACGATGCTTATCGATAGCTGCTTATAAGCATTCGCATGGCTGTATAATCGACTACTACCTTCAATATGGCAACCCAGCACTGGAAGGAGCTCGTTTCCGAGAAAACAATTCGACAGAAAGCTGCAATCCCTAAAGAATGGATCCTAGAAAATATACCTTCTCAGGAGACACTTAACGTTATCGACTTTCCAGAGAAGTCCGGTTTACTGTCAAAAAAAGAAATCGAGATCACAAATTCTGAAGTTGGTCCCCTTCTCGAACGTTTGGCCAATGGATCTTGGTCTGCGGTAGAAGTGACCACAGCGTTTTCTAAACGTGCTGTTATTGCCCACCAGCTGGTGAGTTTTCGCCCGAACATTGGATTTGAACAAGAATGAACTCAAGTCACCTAGGTTAACTGTCTCACTGAGATTTTTATCGAACGTGCACTGGCACGAGCCTCCCAACTCGATGAACATCTTAAGACGACCGGAACGGTTGTAGGACCCTTACATGGTTAGTCAAGTCTTTTTATTTGGTAAATCCAAGGTCGTAAATCTTACTAGCACTTTTGATTTAGGGTTACCCATCTCTTTAAAGGATCAACTAAACATCAAAGGGATAGAATCAACTATGGGTCTGTATCGCCCCCCACCAAGACCTTCCATTTCTCCGCCCGCTTATACCTTAATTTCCTAAACCCCCAGGTTACGTTTCTTGGATCAATCAATATGCAACTAAGAATTCGGTCCTCGTTGATATTTTAGAGTCATGTGGAGCTGTGCTGTACGTGAAAACCAATATTCCACAAACGTTAATGGTAAGGCTTTATCCTCTCGTTTAATACATTCTTGGCCCCTGATAATTTCCTTTGAAAGTGGCCAGAAACTTTCAATCATGTCTTTGGACGTACGCTTAATCCGTACAACCGCTCACTCACCTCTGGCGGGTCTTCGGGTGGTGAAGGTGCCCTTGTCGGTGAGTAGTGTTGTATATCTTGAGGCGATGGAATTCTGAACCGAATCATTATTTACAAGCACTCCGAGGAAGTCCCATCGGTTCGTGATGTATCCTTACTAACGCCCCCACAAATGCTGAACGCTTAAACGATAGGCGTCGGGTCTGATATTGGAGGGTATTTATCTTGTTTTTAAATCTGCCGGCTAAAGTACCATTATTCATGTTTATATTTCCAAAGCTCCGTCCGTATACCTGCCGGATTCAACGGTATATATGGCCTCCGCCCCTCATATGGTCGTGTTCCATACGCTGGCTCTGTTAATTCTCTTGAAGGTCAAGATTCCGTACATTCTGTTTTCGGACCGATGTCAAATAGTATGGCCGGAATTAAAAGTTTCATGAAAGCCGTAGCGGGTCAGCAACCATGGAACAAAGATCCTTTGGCAGCCAGAAAGCCCTGGAATGAAGCCGAGTATGATCTCATTGACCACGGAAAAGGGGATAAACTCTGTTTTGCTATTTTGTGGGATGATGGACACCTGGTCCCTCATCCACCAGTCATACGGGGTCTAGAGGAGACGAAGCAGGCTCTGCTAAAGTCAGGTCACAAAGGTGATGACATTACACTTGGTTCTTCTTTCCGAACAAAGACAGTGACTGATTTCTCTTTACAGTTATCGATTGGAAACCATTGAAACACTCAGAAATATGTCAGACTATTGTGGGTATTTCTTTGAGCTAAACGACTCGTTCTTTTTCTGAGAGTTTCAAAAAGTCAGCGGTTTGGAATGCGGGTGCGGCTGAAGACTACCGTGTCGCGACGGCTCCGTCCGGTGAACCCCTTATTGCTAACATGAGCTTGGGAGTGGAGGGCCCGAACCCTGATACTGAGAGAGCCATGTTTCGTCCTCTGCCTAACGGCATATCTGCTTATGAACTATGGCAAGTTCAGAAACGTAAGCTAGGGCTGCGACAGGAGTATCTCGATCATTGGAATTCCACTGTGGCTTTGACTGGGACGGGACGACCTGTAGATGCTATCATCTCGCCAATGGCTTCGTATGTCGCACCTCCTCATGGAAACAATAAGTATGTATTATTGTTATTGTTACGCATAACCACAGTTAACATTGGCTGGTGATCTTCCCCCACATACAGATCAGCACAATACACGATGGTATGGAATGCCCTCGATTACGCTGCACTCATCATTCCAACTGGTTCTCATGTCGATGAATCTGTGGATATCAAGAAGCCTCCTCATCAATTCTACAATGATATGGATAAAGCGAATTATGAACTTTGTAAGTCAGCTCTTCCTTTCATCGACATATTGGTTTTTTTAAAATCTTTTGTTTATCTCTCTAAAAAAATGCCCTTTTCAGATGAACCTGCTGTTTTCAAATACGCGCCGATATCCATTCAGGTTGTTGGTAGGACATTAGAGGAGGAAGCTGTTATTCGGATGGGAGAAATTGTGGCCGAAGCGATTCACCTTCGAAACGAAAATATTCCCTCCTCGAGGTTGTGAAGCTCGATTTTTGACAACTGGCGACGACGTCCCCGAAATCTTGATAAGTATTCGATACACTTTCCGATTTAACAAATGCACCTGCATTTACAGGGAGGGGTCTTATAGTTGATTAAGCAAGTCATGTTTAATCAAATCAATGTATATACAGGCAAATGAAGGAATTTTCAATACCACAATCAGCGAGTCATGCATCATGCATTAGTGATGTCTTCCATAGCGCCACGTACTGAATTGAAGCTTGGAGCATTGTGTGGTAAGAATTAAAGCCATGGACGCTATGTTTCAAATAAATTGAATAGCACAGTGAAGTGCCACTCACCGGAAGATGAGCTGGCCGCACGATATTGCATAATTTGTATACTACTAACGGACCAAAAACTGAGAAGACCAGACTGAAATTCAAGAGTAAGGTAGTAATACCCAACGAAGTACATAGTACGTAGGTTACACAACCCAAGGAATCGATACCACCGGTCTACTAATAGACAATATACCAATACAGAGTTAAGACAACAAAAACGACAGCTACTAGTGAATACAAGGGGGCCTTTTGCAGTTGTAGAAGGAGGAAATAATTTACTTAGCTGACAGCGATCCTACTTGGTGCACGTTCCGGGATACTAGTAGCTTTTGGGAAACTGACATTCAAAACACCATCTTTCATGGATGCTTTGATTTCGTCTTCCTATATCGCACGATGAGGGGGCCAATAAAACACAGTACGTTACTGGAAGTGCACATGCCTTGACACCCAGGGGGAGTTGAAGGGTTCTCCTGAATCGGCCGTAGCAGCGTTCACGAACGGCATAACTTTTCTCATCGTTCTCCGAGTCGGTAGACTTCTTCGTGTCACCCCTAACCGTAAGTCTCCCATTATGAACGCTAATCTGGATGTCATTCTTCGACAGTCCGGGGAACTCAAAGCTGGCGGTCACTAAATTCTTCTCGGCATCCTCGTGCAAATCCATTCTACAAAACCAAATTACGACAAGTAAATGAAGGAAGAAGAATATGTGTTTTGACTCGCTTACCTGGGCTTGAAATAACCTACAACTTTGTCGCCTTCGCCGTGACCAATATGACGGCCATCTTCGAATAATTGCCCAAAACCGGGGAAAGGTTCATAAGAGGCGCTCGCCATGTTGTGAAAGCTGGAACTGGAGTGTGCCATGATGGTGGTTAACACGAAGGTAATCCGGTAGCGCCTCGTTATATGACGCAGATGTGAGACTAGAACACAAATTAGCGGGTGCGCCACACTCTTTAAAAGCACGTGGCCAAAGAAATTGATATCACTTTCCTCGTACTGAGGCGCATTGGTCGCTCTTCGGCTGACACACCCCCTGAAGGCCTGAACGGCCTGGACCCTGAACCGAATTTTCGAAATAAGTAGCTGCAGGACCCCTGAAAGTACCCTTGGAACCCATATCCAAAAAGTCGAAATTTTCCAAATTTTTATCCGGACGGTTTTGGGCGATTTCTATCCGGATGGCGGATCTGGGTCCAGGTATGGGCAAATTTTATCCGGACGCGGATCTGGGTTACCCAAAAACCGCTATTTTCACTTTTTTCACTTTAAAATACACATTTTTCGCTCGGCGGCTTCTCTGGAGCCCTATTACGCATGCTACAAGCGTCTCATAAGTGAATTAGCCTAGTACATTAAGATTCCACAAAAATACAGCAAATCTTGCCATTTCGAGGCCCAGCTAAGCAGCAGCTAAGCTCGTCCTCTGCCGGTTTTTTCCTTCCAGCAAGAGCTTTCAAAGCTTCGAGAACTGTCTTGCTGCTACCTCTGATATCCGGTTCGTCATGGATTTCGATGAAGTCTGGTGATGACATGGGTTACGAGATGTGAACAGGAGATGAAAACTCTAGATTGGTGTGATAAAATTTGGCTGAGCACAATACATCTTATCTTGTGAGGTAGAGTACAGGATATAATACTTAAAACGCATGTCTACTTTATGTAGTGGTTAATGTCTCAGTTGATGACCCTTCTGGAAGGTCTTGCGTTCAGTTCCCCACTTGCACCCATTTTTTATCCGGAAGCGGCTCTGGGTTAGGTCGGCCGGTCCAATTTCTATCCGGAAATCCTCCTCTGGGTTCCGGCCAAAATGGCGCAATTTCTATCCGGACAGTGCTATGGGTTTTCAAAAAATTTCGAGAATTTTTATCCGGATCGGGATATGGGTTCCAAGGGTACTTTCAGGGGTCCTGTAGCTGCTACTTCTCAAAAATTATATAATACCATATGGGATATGCCTTTTCTCGGCACAAACCAAACACAGAGCAGTCCACTCTTGCCCTCCATACGACAAATAGTAATTGACTAAGTCTTCACCACAGTTTTTACGCGTTTATGTGCCATATCTACAATATCTAGTTCTAGCTGGCCATGTGATCATCTATCTACTACTAGTATCTGGATATCGTCACTTAGTCGAATGCCAATATCATCGTCTCCATTCACTATATCGACATCTCCCGTTTCCGGTACTGGATTTGGATTATTAGCTGCAAAGCGCAAACTCCCGACAGTAGATTCTATCATGGATTCCTGGTCGTGGTCCCGTGGAACGAGAATCCCATTGAGACCCGCACCAGGATGATTGTAGGTGTTATACCCTAGACAGCACCGTGTTATTAGTGAAATAAGAAGTAACAATGACTGATGTTGTAAATACATAGAGCACTGTTTAATAAGAACGACGATATCATAAGCTTCATCGGCAGCGTCCGTCCCCAGAAGAATGGAGGCTACCCACTACTAAGGGACCAAAAATTGACAAGACTGAAATTCAAGAGTAAGTAGTAAGTATTAGTACTGACAACCAAGGCCACCGACCTACTAGTAGATAATATACTAATACAGATTTAAGACAATAAAAACGACTGCACTGTACTAATACATTATACAAGGGGCCTTTTGCAGCTGTAGGGGGAAATAATTTATTTAGCTGACGGTGATCCTACAAGTTGGCCCACGTTCCAAGGTAGCTTTTGGGAAACTGACGTTCAAAACACCATCTTTCATGGATGCTTTGATTTCGTCTTCCTATATCGCACGATGAGAAGGCAATCAAACACAGGAAGTGCACATGCCTTGACACCCAGGGGGAGTTGAATAGTTCTGCTGAATCGGCCTAAGCGGCGTTCACGAGTGACGGTATAACCTTTCTCAGTACACTTCTTCATATCACCCGTAACCGTAAGTCTCTCCTTACGAAGGCCGATCTGGATGTCATTCTTCGACAATCCGGGGAACTCAAAGCTGGCGGTCACTAAGTTCTTCTCGACATCCTCGTACAAATCCATGCTACAAAAGCAGATTACGGGAAGTAAATGAAGGAAGAAGAACAGCGTTTTGCTTACCTGGGTTTGAGATAACGTAGTACAATGTTGTCGCCTTCGCCGTGACCGATATGAGGGCCTGAAAAAGCCTCTTCTTGCCCAAAACCGGGGAAAGGTTCATCAAAGGAACTCGACATATTGTGAAAAATAGTGCTGGAATTGAAGTGTGTGGTGGGTTAACACGAGTAAGATTATATGACGCAGATGTGAGACTATAAGCGAAACAGGCCACGTGCTTCTAACGAGTGTGGCGCACCGTGCTTGAATTAACTGCCAAGACAGGTAGAAAGTTCCTCATAATCGTATGTGAGGAGTAGTCGGGGAACCTCTAATTTTCAAGGGTAGGCCGCATGCCAAAAACTCTGATATAAAATTATAGTAAGTACACTCGGAAAATTCGAAGAGGGTGGTTTAAAAACAAAGTCAAGATCAGCTAAGTAATATAAAAGAGGTGGCAGTTAGTAAATTCCGTAAAGGTATATGCAGACGGGAAAAAGAGAAATTAAAACGTTACACAGCGTAAAGGCATTCAACCAACATGTACAACAAAAAACCCTTGCGCGTACCATCCTTATTCAAGGTCATACATTTCTCCCACGTCGCGTTCAAGACTTATTATTCTTATCACCGTCGAAGAAAGCCACCAACTGTCCAATAGGCACTTTCCCAATGGGCTTCGGCATCGCAATCACCTTGAAGCTATCTCTGCTCTGCTTCCTCAGAATCAAAGGATCGATAAACTTAGTCCCTGCAACGGCGCTGACCATCCCATCTCCAGTGCCTCCTCCAGTATTAAGTCGCTCCGAGGACTTCGACCTTAACTTCGGTTTCAAAGGCGCAACAGAGGGCACCCCACCTAAACCGCCAATAACATTACCCCCAGACGCCATCGTATTAGAACCCGGAATATTGGAGAACCCATAAGCCGATTGGGCACGAAGACGTCTATTAGACATTGGAGGTGAAGAAGGGTTAGCCACTTTGTAATCTCCCATCCCACTGTTCATCAATCGCGCCGCAGTGGATTTACCAATCGTCTCTTCTCCTCCCAAGTCGATATCCTCAGTTTGATTGTCTCCGTCCATGTCTCGGCGGCTACCACTGGTGGTGGAGGAGAAAAAGGCACTGTCGATAGATGATTGGGGTTTGGAGAATGATTTGGGAGTCCCCACCCTTGGAGGTTCTGCGGCGTTGGATGATAGCTCATCGGGTGCAACAATCGGACCGCCAAGAGCCACTGTATATCGTTTCCTAGGCGTTGGACTGATACTCGTTTGCCTCTGAGTCGTAGAATTGGGTGGTGGAAGCCCAGTTGCGCTGCTAGTCCCAGTGACAGTTGGACTGATATTAACAGTGTGAGGGTTTGACAAGGGACGTCCACCGAAGGATGAAATAGAAGAAGTGGATGAATATGATGTAGAAGAATATGACGTGGAAGTTGATGATGGTAGACCTGCGCTGGGTAGCCCCGTGCTAGGTAATCCAGAAATAGGTATCGGTCGTGTGCGTACAGCTGCGTTGATTGAGCCAGGAGGAGAGTTGGTTGGAGAGAAAGTGTTCGGTGGGGAAGTATAATCGCCTTGAGGATAGGGCAGACGAGTTCCAGAAGGCGTTTTCGTGGAAGCCATTGGCGGACTGGTCGATTCCCTCGCAGTTGTAGACGAAAGGCGGCGATGGTGAGGGGTACTCGGCGAAACTGGTCCCGTGTTCTGTTGGACAATGACAGAAGAAATAGTTTGGGGACCAATAGAGACTGAGGTAACTTGGCTCTTGGGTGCAGAGGAAAGATTGGACGGAATAGTGGCTAGCTTTGCCATCTCACGACCCAATTCTCCGACTCGGCCTTGAAGCTCTAATACTTCTTCCCGAATCTCCTGAAGCTCCTGCAAAGGAATTTCCTTGGTCTCCTCTTTCAAAGAGGCAACTTCTTTTTCCTTCTCCTTATCTACAAGCCATCTTTCAACATCGTTCATGCGGTCTTCAAGGGCACGAACGTGTCCAACTGTCCATTTCTCCAATTTTTCAAAACGCTTCGCTATAGCCAGTAAGGTTCCAGGAACATCGAGTGTTCCTTGGGCGTTGAATTGGACATATATAGGTGGAGCTTCCCGAGAAGGAGAAGACGATATACTGTCTATGGTACGCATCGGAGAGGGAGTCAAGTTTGGAGCCATGTTTGTTAAACTCGGTCGAGATGGGGTTGGCGAGGATGGAGACGAAGGTACTGGACGTCTTTGGGGTGGAGCAACGGGAATATTGAGGTTTGTAAAGGCCGGATCGCTGAATTTGCCTTGAGCATTACTTGGCCACTCCTTCTCTTTGGCTTTGCCGCCTTTCTTCTCTTTCTCTCTTGCTTTCGCATCAATGATGACCTGTTGAGCCGGTGTGAGGGCTTCTTTCGACGGGGTGAGCTTGCTCTTGGCTGCCGACCACCAGCTGCTCTCCTTTTGAGAACTGGAGGGCGAAGGAGGGTTAGACAGAGTTTGGGGGCGAGATGGAGGTGGTGGCAAGGACTTGGTAGTTTCCACCATAGCAAGGACGCGTTCCTCGACAAGTTTACGCTGCTGAGCCTCTTTGGTAAGGATGGCTTCTGCCTCCCGTCGACTTCGATCGCGTTCGCGTTCTGCTTCCGCCTCGAGTTCGGCGTCGGTAAGAGACCCTCCCGGAGACCTCGGAGCTATCCCTCCGACGAACGCATTGACTCGTTGAACAAAACTTGCTGCGAGATGAGATACTGACGATGCCGGCGATGGCGATCGCTGCCATGTAGCGGGATCGTCAACTTCATCGTCAGAGCCATCCTCTGAGCCATTGTCTGGTTCTATTCCCGTCGATGAATCCATAATGTACCCATTCCGAAGCGGTGAAGGGGGTCGGGGAGATGGTTTACGACCGCCATCCGGCTAGCAAGAGATAGAATAAATATGAGTGATTTTCACTTTCAAGTTTGTAATAAAAATAATTTCGATCCGCGCATCATGAAAAAATGGCCTTTAAAAATATAAAGATCTTACGAACCAGACCAAGTGACTGAGATTGCTGTGATGCGGCAGGTGCAGTCATTCTTCTCTGGTTTTTCTGGGTTGCTGTCAGTTGGTTTGGTAGCTGGCGGGTTGCACCGAAATTGTGGGTGGATGGAGAACTGGCCATTTATCGTGCCCCTCCTGTGCTGAGGTCGTCGATGTTGGTCTAGAAGCCGCCTTCGTTTGCCGGTGTTTGTTTGTATTTCTTTGGTAGCGCAAAGAGAACCTTTTATGCTTTCACACCCAAATACCAATAGGACATTGACTCACACCCAATGTGAAATTTCAGACAATTATTCTCTCTATCTAATTCCTAATTTTTTATTTTATTTACCCAAGATTGCATCAGTATTACATCGTAGTCCTGTTAGGAAATGGCAGGGCCCGTTTGGGTAACCCTTACTCACCTCACAGGTTACAGGTACAGACTGGGGGTTATGGCCCTATGGGTGCAGGTGCGGGTTCTCCTACCTGCCAGCTTCAAAACCAGTCCAAGAATATCCAAGGCCATCAGTAAATTGACATTTTACTTTTGGGGGTTTCACTGGTTTTCAGGTTTTCAAACCAAAAACCTGTCTTGGTATTATAGTATAGAGTGCCTGGAAAGGTTACTAGACTTCTACTCCCCAAATGAATGGGCCAATGCAGGGCCAATGCTCTCCTCTTTGCCCACAACCATGCCAATGCTGATCCATTGCTGAGCCCAAGTTGGCTGGTGGCTGGTGGCTTAGGCTGTCCTGGTATAGGCCTGGCAAATCTGCTAGGCCCATACCATACACTACAGTAAAGTCTAGCAAAGCAGAATTGTATGCTACACTGTATGCCTTCTCTCCACAGAATCATATACCAATGTGGACTAGTTTGCCTTCATCCTAGAATTGAAAAAGACCAGACTGGCCCACAAAAGACTGGAGACCATGGTCTATCATAGTCTTTTCAGCCAAAAAATTCAACATATTTTAGGATTATGAATCAGTAAATTTATTAACATACCTTTTAGCTTTAAAACTAGTGATGGACAGGTCCAGTGTGGTCTGGTTCCCTGGCTTTTTTGCCAAACTGAGAACCAAACTTATGGTTCAGTTCAGGCATTTGGCTGAACCTTGAACTGAACCTTGGTTCAGGTCCAGTTCAGGTCCTGTTCAGGTTTGAACCTGTATTTTCTCCCACCATTGTATTTGCCTAGAAAATCCTTCAAAACATTGCCCTCATGTAAATGCATAGTTTTCTGGTGAAGTAGATGTTTTTAGTAGGGGATTTTCCTTGAATTTGAGCCAAATTTGGCATGGTGTGTCCACTGTCTAATAATTAATAAAATCACCAATAAGATCCACCTTATGCTCCTTATGGCTACCATAAATGCTTGTAGTATTCAATAGATGCTTATATATGCTCATGGGCAGAAATTGTACAAATAATGTCACAAAATCATGAAAAATCAGGAAAAAATACCTGCTCATGGCATTCAGTTTGAACCAAGTTCAAACCTCTTCAATTCTGCCAAACCTTGAACTGGACTTAGCCATCACTATTTAAGATGAGCCTAAGAATGTTAATTTATATTGAGAATTGGTGTATTTATGAAGATATTCTGGTGCATTTACTACTTCAACCATATATTTGTCAATTTTGAACCAATTAGTATGTTCTTGGGTGCATTTCAGAGGGTATTTATAGGGATACACAGGACTAGTCCTAACCAATGAGACCAGTTCACCTAAACCGGTCTTTTCTGGTCTTAGTCTGGTCTTTTTGCAGGTTTTTTGTAGTCTTTATACTGAACTTCAAAGCACAAGCCTTAATCCACCTTCCCTGCTTACAGTATGTTCTTGCTAGATTTCTCATGTTTTTTAGGGTGAATGGATGTTCTACACCAAGCACCTTTTTCATCATGTCCACAACTTGAACTTGCAGTTGCTCTGCTTCAGTCAATCTTCCTTGATCATAGTATATACATGCTAGATTTCCCATGCTTATGAGGGTGGCTAGATGTTCTGTGCCAAGCACCTTCTTCCTTGTGTCCATGACTTGAACCTCCAGCTGCTCTGCCTCATTCAATCTTCCCAGAATGCGGTATGTGTTTGCTAGATTTCCCATGCTTATGAGGGTGTCTGGATGTTCTGCACCAAACACCTTCTTCATCATGTCCATGACTTGAACACCCAGCTGCTCTGCCTCATTCCATCTTCTTTGCTTATAGTATGTGCTTCTTAGATTTCCCATGCTTCTGAGGGTGTCTGGATGTTCTACACCAAGTACCTTCTTCATCATGTCCATGACTTGAATATCCAGCTGCTCTGCCTCATTCCATCTTCCTTGATAGCGGTATGTGTTTGCTAGATTTCCCATGCTTCTGAGGGTGTTTGGATGTTCTGCTCCAAGCACCTTCTTTCTCATGTCCAGGGCTTGAACTTCCAGCTGCTCTGCCTTATTCCATTTTCCTTGATGACGGTATGTGTTTGCTAGATTTCCCATGCTGTTGAGGGTCTCTGGATTTTCTGCACCAAGCACCTTCTTCTTCATATCCATGACTTGAACCTCCAGCTGCTCTGCCTCCTTCAATTTTCCTTTACTACCATATGCATTTGCTAGATTTCCCATGCTTTTGAGGGTGCTTGGATGTTCTGCCCCAAGTGCCTTCTTCCTCATGTCCACAACTTGAACACCCAGCTGCTCTGCATTGTTCCAGTCTCCATTCTCCTCCATTACTAGTACAAAATTGACCCATTTATCATCATAGTATTGAATAAGTCCCATCTGGCTTCCATATAACTCATTTGCCTTGATATGTGGAAAAATTAACTGCCTCAGGGCACAATCATGACTGGTAAATCCAGGAGTAATTGCACAGGACAAGATTATGCTGCCCATTTGACACATTCTTTGCTGTTCAGATTTCTGCATTTGATCTCGACTCCAGGAGTGTACCAGAGGATGAACAGAAAATATTTCAGATGATTGTCCTCTCTTCACCAAAGAGAAGGCAAAAAGCACACTAATACCCGCTCCAAAGATGAATTCATCCCAGTGACCATTATTGTTCAAGGCAAGCAGAGTATGATCCAGTAAAGTGATTGCCAGGGGTAGCTTTCCAGCTGCATCATCAACATATTTCCTGGACTCCTCAGCAGCAGATTGGAATATTTCTCTAGAGATATTACTATGATGATAGAAAGCACAAATTTGAAGAATTAGGATTGCAGCCTGGGCTGCTTGTGCATCTCCAACAGTAGATCTAGCTCTCTTTTCTATCTCTTTAAAAGATAGATCCCAGGTCCCATACACTGTCTTATTATAATTTGATGCTCCTGTGAAGATAGCATCTGACATAAGACTCTGATGATGTAATGAGAATTGTCCCAGATATTCATTGATATTACATTTCCCAGCATCAATGTAAGCACCAGCATGATCAACAGCAAGAGGAATACAGCCAAGTTCATTGACAATGCTTTTAGCTGCTTGGACATGCTCAGGTGATGGATCCAAATAGCTAGCTCTGAGAAGTAGAGCTATAGCATCTGGCTCCTCCATCCCATTGATCTCAATTACATTCTGAAATGATATGATCCTTCCCATGGATCTGCTCCTACTGGTAATCAGAATATTACCTCTTCTGCCTAGGGGAATGAACTTGGCCACATCCTCTGGAGAAGGATCATCAGCATTATCAAACACAATCAACCATTCCTCTTGAATACAAGACATCCACTGGAGGACAGACTCAACTGAGCCATCAACACCAGAAGCTTGTGCAGCAGGAATGTAAGATATATCCTTGAGAGACCTTGTAATGCTCTCAAGAGAGGAGGCATCAACCCAGAACACATGTGAAAAACTAGAGCAAGGAATAAATCCAATGTTGTGAATCTCAATGTGAAGACACTTACCTGTCAGACATTTCTTCTATGAATTTGAGACAGATCTGGGTCTTTCCAATCCCTCCCATTCCCCAGAGGAGACAAGAATGCCTCGACATCAGTCCATTGTTAGCACGACAAACAAAAATTTTCCCAAGTTTGTCGAGTTCATCTTTCCGTCCAGTAAAGAATAGACTGGCAATTGGTGTCTGAGGTATGGGGACCTTCATCCGCCCTTCGAAATTATTAACAATATTGTACTGGCAGATCAATTCTTGCTAAATCATTTACACAGCCTACAATACAAGAAAGACTTACAAAAGTGCCACCAGTGACGAATACAGACTTGGCATCCAGAAAGGGAGTCGGGAGGGGATGCTGAGTCTGCTGCTCATCAGGAAAAGCCGAGAACAGTGGATGTAAGCAACTCACCAAAGGGTTTTGTTGTGATTCCAAAGGTCCCGAGTTGGCTTGCATTATGGCATCAGGCGAGGAGAGTGAAATTTCTTCCGCATGGACTACAGGAGCGACCTGAGCGTCATGGGCAGTCTGATCAACGACGACGATTGAGTAACTATGATGTAACGGGCTGATGAATGCTCACATGAGCAAGATCAATCTCCAAAGCCGAAATCGACGCGGAGGCTTGAACGTCATGGGCAGTCTAATCGACGACGATGTGTGGGTAATTATGGATGTAATGAGCTAGGTTGAACGCTTACAGGGACGTCAGCGGCTTGAACGCGAGCATGGTCATTGGTCGCCAAGTCGGAGACTGGGGCGGAGACTTCGAGTTCATGGTCAGTCTGATTGACGACGAAGGTTTAATGATTATGGATGCGATGGGCAAAGTTGAACACTCACAGAAATGCCAGCGGCTTGATTGACTTGACCGCTTGCAGCCGCAGCCAGAATGGATGGCATGGGATCAGCAATGCTTGTTACGATTGTCGACATTATACTGCTTCAGGGCCTCAACCAAGAGTATCGGTGACGGTTAGAGGTGGATATTTTGGTTTCTTCGACTTGAAAAGTTTCTCAAAAAACGAAGAGTGAGTCGTGGTTGGAATTGTGCAGATGGGCAAAAGCAAGATCCTCTCAATTACATAAGCACAGTCGTGTCGCACAATATTGCGAGATTGATTCTTGCCAGTGCGTCCCAGAAACGAAAATCGGAGTTTCCGTAAATGGATATTCGTTTGTTTTCATGGCCCGACTGTCGCCATCAAGGAACGATGGGGCTCCGCCTGAAGTCTGGACAGTCCATTTTTGGTCGTCTTGGGTGTCTGAATCGTTTCGAGCTCGCCGTTGATGCCGACGACACCCGTATCGATAGATGGGGTTTTTATTTCGCTTCCGAGCCAGTGACTCGCTTCGGCCAGATAGAGCCTTTTGCGAGGACATGGAACAAAATGCGAGCGCTTCAAGTTTGGGCAAGTGCCGTTTACTTATGTAGTCAGTCATAGCTTAGAGTGATAACATGTAACGCTTACAAATCCATGTACCAAACACAGTCGCCAATCTCATCCTATATTCATCCTCGAGGTTACTAAGGAGCTGTTGCAGTGAACGGAATTTGCTAGAAGACTCTATTTCTCTATAAGTTTACTTGGGTCAGAGCTTCAAGACCGTCAATTGCGGGGCCTCCAATGTCCCATGCAGTTCAACCTTTCAAACGGACGACCACCGCGAACAAGAACGCGGATGATGACGATGTTCGACCGTATGTCATAGTCGGAGATATTGGGAAGGGGAGTTTTGCGACGGTTTATAAGGGATACCATGAGGTGCGTCCATTCAGACCACACAGCTCGATAGGCCTTCGTCTAAAACATCCCAAGGAAACGCGGCACCAAGTCGCAATCAAAGCTGTTAAACGCGATAATCTTACCACTAAACTCTTCGAGAATCTGCAGAGTGAGATTCAGATTCTAAAATCCCTCTCTCACCGACACATCACCAAGTTAATCGACATCGTGGTACGTGTGTCTTTCTGGTGATAATCAGTTAACTTAGACTTTCGCTTTCATAGCGTGCCGAGAAGCACATATATTTAATCATGGAATATTGTGCAGGTGGTGACTTGACTAACTATATCAAGAAACGAGGACGGGTAGAAGGACTTGAGTATGTGCCATCAGTAGGCGCAGCTCTCCAATACTACCCACATCCACGGACAGGCGGCCTCGATGAAATTGCTGTACGAAGCTTCCTGCGGCAACTTGGTGAGAGTTTAGTATCCTCAGGATGTTACTTAATGGCTTATCTGTTCTAGCTCGTGCTTTGAAATTCCTGCGACATCGAAACTTGATCCATCGGGATATTAAACCACAGGTAGATTTTCCCTCCTCCCTATGATAGCTATCCCCTAATGTTTCCTCAGAACTTGCTTCTCAGTCCTGCATCTCCGGAAGAGCTCTCTCGTGGACACCCTTTGGGTATTCCGATCCTCAAGGTTGCTGATTTCGGCTTCGCTCGCTCTTTACCCAATGCAATGATGGCGGATACACTCTGTGGATCGCCGTATGTTCTTTCGTCGCTTAACTATGTAGAGCCCTTCTAAAATTCATCTCAGATTATACATGGCTCCCGAGATCCTTCGTTATGAGAAGTACGATGCCAAGGCGGACCTCTGGTCCGTCGGTGCCGTGCTCTACGAAATGTCTGTTGGAAAGGCGCCCTTTCGAGCACTAAACCACATCGAACTGCTCAAAAAGATCGAACACTCCAGGGGCATCAAGTTTCCAGACGAAGAACCCGATTCTTCCTCAGGTAAAAATAACGGAGGCGGAGGTAGTGCTGAATCGCCAGTTCCGGCGGATATCAAGGCTTTAATTCGTATGCTTCTCAAGAGAAATCCAGCAGAAAGGGCCAGTTTTGAAGAATTCTTTTCGAGCACCGCTTTGGCAAAGTCAAAATTCCCCAGACCGCAGGAGCTTAGTTCGGAGCACCAGTTAGGGACTTCGTCTGCGGCATGGAACGGGCGTCCACCTACACCTGAGCATCATAGAGTAATACCGCCCGAAGTTCTGGATCCGAAAGCAATGATCCCACCGAGTAAATTCAACTTTCGGAGACCATCCAATATGGAGGAAGCAAATGGCAGTCCTCAGAGCGGGAATGCCGCTTTACCCCGAGAAAGGTTAGAATCGATAAATGTCTTGTTTTTATCTGCTACTTAGCTTGGCTTATCAGCTCGAACTCGACACCGGACAAGATTGTACCTCCTACTAACAAAAGCAGGAGGCAATCCTTCACGACTGGGCGTCAAAATGATCGAACTTTATCGACGGAAGGGTCCTTTATACCTGGAGAAACCGAAGAAGACGGAAACTTACGCCGGGAGTATGTTCTTGTAGATAACACTCGAGCAGTCGAGTTTAACCGCGCAGTTGATGGTAAGAATGATCGCTTCGAACATGTTGCCCGTTCGCTCAGCAATCGTTTATCTGCAACAGAAATCTCTTCACAACCTCGTCGACCACTATATGACCGTAGAGTCATCCCTACACCCACAACCTATGACTACGCAGCTGAGTACCCCCTTTCGCCTACAGCCAACAGCCCCACTACTAGCAACAACAATGGTGCTCCCTCCCCTGCTATCGCCATCAACAATATCACCTTCCCACCACCCCCAAACTCGAATGTACCCCCTCTATCCTCCTCTCCGTCCAGCATGGCATCGCGTGCTGCCACTAATGCACTCAACCGAGCACTGAATATTGCCTCTAAGAAACTCTTTGGACATTCACACTCACGTTCACATTCATCCTCAAGGCATTCCCGTTCTTCACCGTCACGGGATCTCAGCAGTGCCCCTTCATCCCCCTGTCGTCCACAAATAATTCTGCTAGAGGCTGATGGGGAACGAGATCCGCTGGAAGACGAGTTGTTAGCGCTGTTAGAGGAGCTGGCTCAGAAGACGGATGTGCTGACGCATTGGGCGGATGAGATGTATGAATATGTTAAAGCCATTCCACAAAGTCAGTATTTTTTCGTCGTTCACATTCGTTAGTCGCTTCTGACAGTCATTCCCCTCCCACTAGAGCCTCTGCCTGATCCTACCAAGTTCGAGAAACGAGAAGGAGAAGCAGAGAAACACGCTCGAAGACGGAAACACGCCGATATGGAGGCAGAATACAATGCTGTGACTTGTGTGGCCGTGTACATGCTGCTCATGTCTTTCTCCCAGAAAGGTATCGACAAATTGCGCAACTTCCAGGAGCATATGAATATGCGTCATCCGGAAGGAGACTTTGTGGTAAGCGAGGGTTTTGATGACGGTTCGTATCTTTTCCCCCTTCTTCTAGCACTTGGGTGGATGCATAGACATGCTGACTTGACACTGTCTTGCTCCCTCTTTAGCTCTTAACTGGTTCAAGGACCATTTCATAAAATGTAATGATCGAGCCGCGTTAGTGAAGACCTGGCTTCCAGTGACTTATGACGGACCTAAAACCTGGTTGGATCAGCTGGTATACGACCGTGCACTAGTGCTGGTAAGTCATCAATGTTGTAATGATTCTGAACGATCAACTTACGTTTCGTTGCAGAGTCGAACCGCAGCACGAAAGGAGCTGTTGGATCAGATGACGACTCCTGATGAATGCGAGAAGCTGTACGAAGAGTCTTTATGGTGCTTGTATGCACTCCAAGACGACCTGTTGCAGACGGGTAATCCGTTTATGGATGAGGATAGGGAGACAATCGCGACGTGTGAGTAGCTTCTTCCTTCATCCTTACCGTATGATTGATGATGCTGACCGTGATATAATACAGGGATCAAGAGGACGAAACTACGACTCGTGCGCTGTCGAGTTCGAATGGCGATGAATCACCGCGATCGGGTGAATGATGCTCGTGCAGACCAGAATTTGGCAGATGTGGCACGAATCCCTGCCCCATGGGATGCGAAACCCTCTCCATCTGAGCGGACATCACCGACAACTACGGCTTCATGACAATCACTGCTTCGTTTTCCCTTTAGGTACTTATGGCGTCACCTTTTATTGTGATCAGTCTTCCTCTGATTTTTCGTCCTGTTGTGTATGGATAGATATCTCTGATTATTTGTAGGGTCTAAGTCGGGACTTTTGACCGTTTTTTGAGTCTTCTGGATTTCTTCTGGCTTGGTCTTGGCCTCCATTTTTCTTCTTGTAAAACTATCTTATGTATCTTTTCTAACATATTACATTTTTGGATCAACACTCAGGCAATTTTATTTACATCGATGTGTCGCTAGTTACCAGTGTATACAAATCATGATCATGTTCTTCACCCTTCTTGTAGTTATTTATTCGTCGTATACCATTTGTAGTTAAGACAGACAATTTCTAGAAATCGAACGTTTTGTTGAGGTCTTCGTGGAGGAGCTTTCTCATTCCCGGAGGTAATCGAGGTTCTGGGCCGTCGGTGATGTACCCTGGGGATGGAATTGTGAGGTCAAGGCACCTATACGATGCGCAGTAATACACGACCTACTGAAAGGCATCTCTACGGATTCTTTAGCGTTGAATTTGATAGTCGGATGATCCTAAAAAATTGCCTTAAACCATGCCGAAGGAGCAAATGAACACAAGACACTCACGACATATAGGATCTCATTCAAAGATATGCGATCATGAACGACAAGCTTGGTAACGCCTAGAGCTGTGTCTGTTGTCATCTGGACCGGTCCCAAATGACGCGTCGGAAATCCTAACATTCGTAGTTCCGAAGTACGATCTCGAGGAGGATCGTCACCTACAAAAAAAAAAAGGAGAAACATTGAAGATGTCTCCATTGTTTATGATTTTAAAAAATATTACTTACCTAGGATACCCTACTAAGTGGAGAAATTTGGCATAGGGTTGGCAACGCAATTGTCTAGGCTTAGAAAAAAAACCGCATACCCCAAATAAGAACCACTGAAAACGACCATCACCATCTTCTGGCGAGAGCTCTTTTTCGGCTTTAGGGTCAAGTAAACAGACTTTTTCCAACAAAATATCTGATGCGTGCATAAGATCAAGCACTCCCATTTGATGACATGAGAATTGGGAGAGTGAACAATGACTTTCGGAGCTTGCTGCAGTGGAAGATTTGAAAGCAGAGACCAGGAAATCGGAGGAAGATTTTGAAAGGTTTGTGAATTGGACGTGTGCATCTGGACCTGCAAGCATGCGCATGTGCTATGAAAAAAAATATGAGATCTGAGTTGGTGATTCTAGATAGCTCTTTTTTTGGAGGTGTGAAGATGGTTATACGAACTGCGTACTCGAGCTCAACCCAGGGCGGGATGGCTTTTGGCGTCTCCTCGTCTTCTTCCATATGTTCTAGGAATAATCGGTTGGGATGGAATGCATAGAAAACGAAAACTGGGCCCGTACCGATAACGTAAGTAAAATTTGGCATAGGGGCTCACTGCGTCAAGTATGCAGGTCTGGAAGATAAATTTACTCCGGCCCGGCAGTGGTAGCCGCCGAACATCGGAAACCCAATTTTTATCGGAGCCCAAATGGCGTCTTGAGGGTTTATTAATTACTTTCGCGTCGAAGGATTCTGTGTTCGGTGAAGTGGGTGATGTTGTTATTGTGGGGATTGCGGAGTGGCTACACGAGGACTACGAATTTGGTAGTATAAGACGGCACGCAGCCACCTTCCTTATTAGTACTGTAGCAAGTAGGAATGGGCCACTGTGGCACCATTGTCGGAATATGTATATATACCTTAGAAATTACGGACACAAAAAGAATCATATTTTTTACTCATTTTTACTCAAGCTCACTTAAATCAAAAAGACTACCTTTTCCCCCTTCGAACCCGCATAGCAACCCTACATATATTAGCATCAAGCGCACCTAAAACAAAAAGACTACCTATGCACCCTCCAAACCGGAAAAGCAACCCTACATAAATTAACAAACCTACATGCTAATATATGTAGGGTTGCTATGCAGGTTCAAAGGGGGAAAAGGTAGTCTTTTTGATTTAAGTGAGCTTGAGTAAAAATGAGTAAAAAATATGATTCTTTTTGTGTCCGTAATTTCTAAGGTATATATACATATTCCGACAATGGTGCCACAGTGGCCCATTCTTACTTGCTACAGTACTAATAAGGAAGGTGGCTGCGTGCCGTCTTATACTACCAAATTCGTAGTCCTCGTGTAGCCACTCCGCAATCCCCACATTATCAAGGAACGTTTTCCCGAGGGGGTGAAGCCTGGTGCTATCCTGGCTCCCAGCTTGATGACGCGCGAGATGATTGAAAGTTTGATTTCTTAACGATCCAGGAAGAGTTCTGGTCAACAAATAGTTGGTTGGCTTGGATGTAATCTATTGTAAAAGAAGCCGCCTGATAATAAAGTCATTCCCTCATTGCGAGTGATCAGGCCAAACAAAATAACTCGTGCCAAGCTAGTATGGGTGCGACGACAACCATGACTCCACTCCACTTGGTCACCGCGCTTCAGCAAAAGTACCAAATACGCGCAACTTGACAAAATGGTTCAAAAATGGTCTAGCACTTTGCCGTTAGCTCAGGCTCCTACCCATGAACTGTTGCAAAATAGAAAAGTGAAGAATCTTTGTGGTGCTCCGATATGATCATGTGACCAAATAATATCAGAAATCCAGAGTCACTACAAAAGACAGTGGATGGAGCCTGCAGAAGGATGCGAATGTCCAATGTTCAAGAACAGAGTATCGTGGGGTTGGCAAGGGGGTCCAGGAATTGTAAAAACGGCACGGGGTCCGTAAAATTTTTTAAGGCATTTTGATCTCACCCCCCTTCCTTCCAAAAAGGGTATGTTTTCGTCCAAACTAGGTATGTTTTGATGGGATGTAGTCGGATCATCCCAGTTATAGGTGGTCTCCATATGTTTTCTGACTCTCCATATGTTTTCTGACTCTCTATATGTTTTCTGACTCTCCATATGTTTTCTGACTCTCCATATGTTTTCTAACAATCTTTTATCACTGAAAACGTAAATAACCTGGCCCAGAAGGCAAATATGAACTGGATATAGCTATGTTATGATGATACAAGGGCAGAAATACTGTCTAGTAGCAGGAAATGTGTGTTTAAAGTGATATTAGAAAAAAAAAATTAAGCCCTCAGCGCACCCCCCTCCTCGGGTCACGGACTAAAATCCCTGGGGGTTGGTTGCAAGTTCAATCTCCGGAGGCGGAGATTGAAAGGCGTCAGAAAGTAATTTTCCGCTATACCTCACAGGTGAAACCCGTAAGAATTAGACAGTCGCATTCACAACTGAATGCACTTTAATTCACTGATGATACATTTATTTTCTCCAGCTCCTAAAGTTCCAGGTTGTACGTATTTGACAGTGTCGCTCACAGCGATCGGCAACCGATTCCACAATTTTCGAATAATTCTCTCGAAATTGCTGTAGTAGAGTGGAGGCGTCAACAAACGAAATTGTATGAGACCAATATTGAATAATGGTGACTACCCAGGTTGTACGCTCGTCAAGATCACCAGCTTCACCGACCTGTATCCAGTCTGTCACTATGGATCCAGATTCCAGACAGCCTGGAGTGCACATTTGAAGTGGCCCTCTCTCCTTCTGAATCACACTTATTCTAACGTAGATTTAATAAAAACAAAATTGTCATGATTATTCAGTTTCACTAAGAACGAGCCTTTATTTGTTTAGTACATTTACCCACACGAACAACCTAGAAGAAAAAGACTAGCTGTCACCGAAATATAAGTACGATCACCTTCCGATTTCCTGCTTCATCGTATTTAGATATGTATCATCTATGCTACGACGGTAGCCTGAAAAAAAAAAGGAAATCAGCATCGCCTTTGATGATTCGGGAACCTTCCAATCAAAACAAAAAAATGGATCCGTCACTTACGGACTGCAGCGCAACATGTATCTGTGCAAGTAATCTCCCATTAACTGACGCCCTAGTTTGGAGCGTGATCGATCCCTTTCCGAGAATCACGCCTTCGAAATGCGAGCCCACGCCGAGTGTCACATCGCCGGAGACTACCCAAACAATGTTCAATGCATTGGCGCCTCCGAGAAGGGTCGTCTGCACTCCGTTCGCGAGGCCGAAGGTGCCTGGAATTTGGAATATCCAAGCTATTAAGTGTCGGGGTTAATGTCGAGTTTTGATGATGATTTCAAAAGCACATACTATCCGTAGCGCCCCCAGCAATGGTAAAACCGCTTGCCGCATTAACCGAGCTTGACCACTTGTACAATCCCGGCGCCAAAGTCAGTCCGCCAATGTTACCTATAATTAATCAAATAAAAATAAATAAGAAGTATCATCATAAGTGAGTATCTCTTAAAAATATAAATCGACGTAGTAAACCAAAGAAACAAAGAAACTCACCACTAGAAAGGTTCACGAAATTCGGATTCACCCTCCCACTTGCGTCATTGAAGGCAGTCTGCATGTCCAAGACGGCAGTAATGAGCTGCGAAGGTGTCGGCGATTTGTACGATGCAGCGAACAGCTTCCCGGTGACCTGCGACGACGTGGAGAAGGTTCCGCTTGGGTCTGGCGTGGGGGAGAAGCCCGTGAAGCTCCCGGGGCTCACCCCGATGTCCCCCGCTGCATCATGGCACCATCATCAGATAACGGAATATTTAAATGTTTGTCCTGTAATTACTAGTACTTACTGATCGAGGAAGGCGGGACAGTAGATATACCTGTCTCGGCGAGGATGGCGTAGTTGCCTGCGGTGCGCAGGTTGACTAGAGTGGGACCTACAGCAAATGCGCTGTTGGCAATAGCCTGGCAGGCAGAAATAAGTATTTCAACATGGTCCAACTTGAAATAGGCGAACGCATGTACACACCAACAGACCAAGAGCAAGCGCGGCAAAGTTTATGTTGAATTGCATATTTTTTGGTTCACTTGAGTTGATTTTTCAAGGGCTAGTAAAAGAAAGGAAGAACACCCAACTGACGCTTAAATCCCTTCAAAATTTAAGAGAGCGTCATAGCGTTTATGACGCATGGGTACCCGAGGTTCTGGCTCTAACGGTGTTTATGGCATCGAAAAAGGCACCATATTCTATGCTGACAAGAGGTCTATTCATTAACTTCCACGTAAGGCACCCACCTCGAGGTGCTTAAATGCCTTTAAACTCACCATACATATTTATACGCCTCTATAGCGTCATAGCGTTTAAAGCATCGAAAAAGCTCCATAATTCTATGCTTATACATTTTTCTCCGCGTGCGTGACAAGCGGGTCTGTTTCTGACTCTCGAGGGTGTTTTTCTCTGCATGCGTGACATGCGTGTTCATTAACTTCCATGTAAGGTGTTCTCGGAGTCAAAGTTTAGTACTTACCGGAAACCATCCGTTCATGATGGTGATTCCAGTCCTCATTCACGGAATTTGGATATAAATGCATTCGTCGTTGACAGCGATGGATAAAGAGAGAGAGAGGCCGATCGCAGTAGGCAGATCATAATGCTGACCGGCGCTGACCTTTGTTCAACCCAGATTGGCCCTAAGATCGACACGCGATGTGCACTTTACTCTCTTGTAATCGGCACCATAATAAGTTTGTGACGATGGAGATCTTGACAGCCCAGCCTGGGTGCTGAGCTATCGATGAACGATCGAGTGCTTTGGGTACAAAAAGAAGCATAATCATAATCCGGAAGGATGTGAAGGTCCAACGTTTAAATTCAAAGCCTACTTTATCGTGGGTTGGTTGCAAGTTCAATCTCCGGAGGCGGAGATTGAAAGGCATTTTCATCGTTTACCGCTATACCTCTTCACCTGAACGCCTTCGCAGGGACCTCTCTACTGTAAGTTGAACCCCAAAATGGATGCCATTCCTCTTCTCACAAATCATATCATTGTCACTCTCAGGCTACGACGATCGTCGAAGTCTGGCCTTATTCTATGATCTGATCTATTTGAAGAACAAGCACGTATAGTGCAGTGCGTTGGTAACTTGGAGTGTGAGTGAAGCCTGTCAACTTGGACTGCCACTGCCGAGACAAAATCAGTTTTCGCTTCGTCGTTGACTTGAGGACCTGATCTGCATACTGCGATCGGCTTTCTTCCTCCCTATCCATCACTGCCAACAAAGAATGCCTTTATATCCAAATTCCATGAACGAGGACTGGAATCACCATCATGAACGGATGGGATAGCATGGTTTCCGGTAAGTACTAAAGTACTAAACTTTAAACATCTTACGTGGAAGTTAATGAACACGCATGTCACTCATCAGAGAAAAACATGGAAGCAGGGTACGGTTAAAGGCATTGAAGCACCTCGAGAGTCAGTTGGGTGCCTCATGTGGAAGTTAATGAACAGACCCGCTTGTCACGCACCCGGAGACAAATATATAAACATAGAATTATGGAGCTTTTTTTGATGCCTTACACCCATGCATCATAAATGCTATGACGCTATAATAATAGAAGCGTAGAAATATGTATGGCGCGTTTAAGGGCATTTAAGCACCTCGAGTTGGGTGCCTCATGTGAATACACACAGGGAGAAAAACATTGAAGCATAGAATTATGGTGCCTTACACAGAACCTCGGGTACCCATGCATCATAAACGCTATGATGCTGTGGAAGCGGTATGACGCGTCCTGCAAAATGCTAGGCTGTTTCCAAAATTTCTGTGTGCGGCCGTGTTTGGTGTAAACATCTGGTTTTGGTAAAGTATGTGATTGCTATTTCAGCTCCATGCTCCACTCTTGTCGCTCGCGGCCTCCTCTGGAGACAAATGTCCGTAACCTCGGCAACCAGCTCTGCAAGAGTTTGCAGATTCCGACGGATTGGGCTCCAATTCGTCGTTATCTAACGGAAAACATGTATTTGCAACAAAGGCGCACACAGAAACTTTCGAAACAGTCTAGCATTTTGCAGGCAACTGCACCTCGACTCGGAGTTGGGTGCCTTACGTGCAAGTTAATGAATAGAGTTCTTGTCACACACAGGGGAGAAAAACATAGAAGCATAGAATTATGGTGCCTTTTCCGAGTCGATGCCATACACTGTTAGAGCCAGAGCCTCGGGTACCCGCGTCATAAACGCTATGACGCTCTCTTAAATTTTGAAGGTATTTAAGCACTTCGAAATTCGTCAGTTAGGTGTTCTTTAGTTGCTCATCTCCTTTCTTTTACTAGCCCTTAAAAAGTCAACTCAAGTGAACCATAAAATATGCTATCCAACATCAACTTTGCCGCGCTTTCTCTTGGTCTGTTGGTGTGTACATGCGTTCGCCTATTTGGACAATGTTAAAATACTAACTTCTGCTTGCCAGGCTATCGCCAACAGCGCATTTGCTGCTGGCCCCCCTCCAGTCAACCTGCGCACCGCAGGCAACTTCGCCATCCTCGCCAAGACAGGTGTATCGACTGTCCCGTCTTCCTCGATCAGTGAGTACTAGTAATTACAGGACAAACATTTAAATATTCCCTTATCTGATGATGGTGCCATGATGCAGCGGGGAACATCGGGGTGAGCCCCGTCTCCTCGACCGCCTTGACGGGCTTCTCCCTCACGCTAGACCCAAGCGGGACCTTCTCCACGTCCCCGCAGGTCGTCGGGAAGCTGTTCGCTGCGTCGTATACATCGCCGACGCCTTCGCAGCTTACTACTGCCATCTCGGACATGCAGACTGCCTTTAATGACGCAACTGGGAGGGTGAATCCGAATTTCGTGAACCTTTCTAGTGGTGAGTTTCTTTGTTTCTTTGGTTTACTTATGTCGATTTATATTTCAAAAATATACTCACTTACGATGATGCTTTTTATTTATTTTTATTTGATCAATTATAGGTAACCTTGGCGGACTGACTTTGGCGCCGGGACTGTACAAGTGGTCGAGCTCGGTTAATGCAGCAAGCGGTTTTACTATTTCTGGGAGCGCTACGGATAGTAAGTGCTTTTGCAATCCATTTATCAATCATCAAAACTCAACATTAATTTCGACACCTGATAGCTTGGATATTCCAAATTGCAGGCACCTTCAGCCTCGCGACAGGAGTGCAGACGACCCTTCTCGGAAACGCCAAGGCATCGAACATTGTCTGGGTAGTATCCGGCGCTGTGACACTCGGCGTGGGCTCGCATCTCGAAGGCGTGGTTCTCGGAAAGACATCGATCACGCTCCAAACTGGGACGTCAGCTAATGGGAGAATGCTTGCACAGACTAATGTTGCGCTGCAGCAGGTAAGTGGCGGATCCATTATTTTTTTTTGATTGCAAGGTTCCCGAATCATCGAAGGCCGATGCTGATTTCCTCTTTTTTTTTTTTTCAGGCTACCGTCGTAGCATAGATGATACATATCTAAATACGATGAAGCAGGAAATCGGAAGATGATCGACGATGATTGTGCTTGTGTTTCGGTGACGGCTATTCTCTTTTTCTTCTGGTTCAAGTTGTTCGTGTGGGTAAAAATGTACTAGACAAATAAATGCCTCGTTCTAAACGAAATTGAATAATCATGACAATTCTGTTTTTGTTTGATCTATGTTAGAATAAGTGTGTGTCGAGGCGATCGCGAACTTTGAAGAGTCGACATCCTAGTAAATCATGTTGTAATCAACATTGTCACATAAATGAGTTGATAACCCTGGCATGGACCCGGGTACTTTTATCATTTTCCCACCACTCGGTCTAGGCTGGCCCATCTATGTACCTAATTAAGATTCTATCCAACAAATCCATCAAGTAGCATCTTAAATCTTTGTCAAATCGTTGCAGCGCTATGACTACTTCCAACCCTCCCTATACAGTCATCGGAACTCCATACTCTACCTTCACACGCACCATCGCACTTGGACTGCAGTACAAGGGGTTGAAGTATAACCACATTTCCACACTTCCACACAGCGCAGTGGCAGTGAACTCCCATCCTTTCGGATATATCCCGACTCTCATCATCCACGAAGTCGATGGTAGTGGTCGGCCCATGGATATAAAATTGAGCGAAAGTCAAGTAATCGCTCGATACATAGACCGAATCGCCCCCGAGCCCACCTTGTTAGAGGGTAGTGGTCAGCTCTTGCCAGAGAGGATGTGGGAGTTCGTCAGTTTTGCTGCATCATACGGCAAGTGGCGTTCAGCACTAGGGAATTTGCATCGACTAAATCAATCTGGTGTTCCTCGCAGGGTTTCCTATAATCGAAAGGGGGGTTGTGAAACCTCGAGTTCAGGCTCTCGATGAAGGAAAGCTATCCGACGAAGAGGTCAGGGAGCAAATCAAGCCTGGAGTCGTCAAACTCAAGGAGTACTTGTCATTTGTCGAGTCGTTCATGGTTACCAGCACCGATGGCTACCTCTTTGGAGAAAAACTGACATGGGCGGATTTCTTTCTTTTTCCATTACTGGACGATCTGAGAGCGGTGCCAGAGTGGGAGGTTGTAAGTGAGAGGTTGATTGCATGGATGAAGAAGATGGATGATTTACCGGCAGTGAAAGAGACTTCTGCTGGGACCTTGTCAGTTGGTGCACGACCTGCATAATCGGAGCGTAAGCATATGCATATGGAAGCGAATCCCGAAGCTGTATAGAGTATAACAAATTCAGTTCTATGAAATTACTTTCCCAGATTCGGGAAGTCGAATTTAAATTTCGCCTTTCCTTTGATATAGCTCGATAAAAATTGATCTGCAGCTCTTAGTGCTTTTGTTCAGGAGACCCTGACGGATCTTCTGCAGGTGCCGAAAGCTGCCGAATATATTTGGACGTTCTCATTAATTTTTGGTCTATCAATAATTAAACAGCTGGAAAGGAAACCTGTCACCTATATAGTCACCTCATTCAAAATCGGTTCTGAATTCAACTATGGGCCCATCTACAGTGCCACGGATTCAGAGCTTGCTACGGTTCAAAGTTCAATTTTCGAACGGCGCCGATATCATCACATTATCAGCGTCTTATCCAGATCTTATGTTTCATCATATGTTCCATCAGAATGTCAACATTGCAGTTAGCCAGTAGCCTCAGATTATAATTTGAAATTTGATGAGAATCGGATAAAAATTTCCACGGTCGGATGACAAGCGCGCTGGTTTTAGGAGCCTGAACTCAGTGTGCTTATTGCTCGCTAAGCACAGATAAGCCAGAAGTAAGAAAACTTGGCAGGAGTGTACTAAGGGCTGCCTTGTGTGAGCTTTAAATTTAAGGTATCTATGCCAGGTCGTTTTCTTATTTTGTGCTTATTTGTGGCATGTGCTTAGCGAGTGATAAGCATGCGAATATCAACCATTGATGGCGCACAAGTTCTTCATCGAGATTGCAACAGGTTGCAACGTTGAGGATTCAAAATGGAGTAACACGAATTGAACGTGCGTCACGGTCTAATCATTAATATAATAATAATCACGTGGTATGCATGGTAGTGTACACTTTATCATTCAGACGAGTCTAGACTCGTCTGAGCTTGCCGGTGGAGGTTGAATCAGATGAATACAGATGGATACTCAGAATCAGGCCCAACGTCATGAACCTCCGCCGTTTTGAAAATTGATTTGGGTGCGATCAAAGTTGAACCGTGAACGCGTGAACATTGAACGTTCTTCAAGTTCAGACCAAACCTTTTACATCAAAAAATCAACCACATTCGAAACCGATCTTGAAAGCAACCGGTTTCGCCTAGTAACAGCAGGTAACAGCTAGTAACTGTAGCCTACTGTTGTTGAAGATCATCTTTATCTCCGGATTTGGTTGACCCCGTGGTCTAAGATCGTTGTAGATGGAAAGCTATGGAAAGTCTGTAGTGGAACCGTCAATGCTGATTAGATATCAATTTGTAGTGTCTTGCCCGAATTCCGATACAACCTTCTAGTTGCCGGCCTTATCAACATGACAGAGACTACAAAATTCGCACCAAATAAGACCGCGTTTTCCATCCCAGTTCTTTTCACTCTGGCCGGCTCTGAAAACCAGGAAAATTATTTTTCGGGTGGATATCATGTTATAGATTATAATCTGTCCTATAAGTAAAACTCACAAGTTACTTAATTCAACAGTATGAACTCATTATCCAAAAAAACTTGACATTGCCAGATAAGACTGGTACTTTGTTATAAGCAGGCTTACGATTGAGAGGAGATCTGACAGGATCTGACTCTATCTGACTGGATTTGATTGAGCATAGTGAGATTTGATTGAGCATGGTGATAGGAGCTGTGATAGGTATTATTATGAGTTTGTCGTTATCACAACGAACAGAAAAATCCAGCCTATACCATATTTAACCCGCGTAACCATAGCCGTCCCTTCCCGTTAGGCTCTGTTCGCCACATAGTGATCTAGGGTCTCGATGGAAATTGTTGTTAAAAGGATGGAATGGATTTTCAACGATTACCAGCTTTCACCGATTTTGAATCCTCATCAACGCATACATCATGCACATCACACTCCTTCATTTTACCGCTCTTTTCTTTCTCTCGGGTATTAGCGCGAAGCCCAGAGCTTACCCGAATGACTTCATTGACCCAAAGGAATTCCTATCCAAGACCCTAGGTGCCTACACACACTCTGCCCAAGCTACAGTACTTGAATGGGCCGACACTTATGCTGCGGGTGGGCCATGGAGTGAGCAGATTCGTCAATCACCTCTCGTCCTTTTTACTGACACAAATATTCCTAGGCGTCACATACAAGAAGCTCAAGCCACCTTCAGGAGATATGCACGATTACATGAGTTTCGCACCCTAGTACGATCTTTAACTTGGCTCATTGTTGATGAGAGGAGGCTAACTTCGCTGCTAGTTGGTGGCCTCAGGCTGACTGTCTTAGTAAAAAAAAAAATCTGAAACCTGAACAAAGTAGGTTTGGATTACAACCAAGATTACGCATTGGAATGGTATCCTAATTCCACGTTTTAGTCTGGACCGAGTGTCCCTACGTCGTTAAGGATGGCAAAGTTAACCCTGATACCCTGCTTGTGCCTGACTTCGGGGCTTTCCAAAATATGTCTGAGGCGGTTTTATACAACACTATCGCATGGACTTTTGGTACACCGAAGAACAGCACTTTTGAGGCTAACGCTGGTGCGTAAATCTAATCCACTCTTTTCCGACAGCTTTTCTAACGTAAAGAACGAATAGTGCGCTTCATCCGAACCTTCTTCCTGGATGCAGCGACCAAGATGAACCCTAATGTGAATTATGGACAGATGCGACGTGGACACGCTCATAATGTAGGAAGCCATACAGGTTTGATGTAAGTGGGAAGGAAACCTTTCGGTCCTGGACATAAAATTTACAAAGGTCATTTCAACAAAAGTGAAACAAAGGCATTGACGAAGATAGTTTCTGCTATTTTGCTTCTGCGCGAGGCAAAAAGCTCGGCTTGGACAACGGACCTAGACAACCAAATGATAACGTGGTCGAAGGCATATATCACATGGATACAGACTGCTCCAATTGCTCTCACCGAAGAAGCTGCTCTCAAGTAAGTTCCCTCCCCCTTTTGGGCATTGGCGGACATTTCGTTCATACTGGATAAACAGTAACCACGCCACTTTCTACTACAATCAACTTGGTGCCATGCAAATCTTGGTCGGCGATCTCGCTGGCGCGACGAAGTCCTTAAATACATTTTTCGATGGCAAATTTATGACCCAAATCAAGAAAAACGGCGAACAGGTACGGCTGTCCACCTGTTTAAATACTGTTCTCGAAAGCACCCTGACAAAAATAAAATATTTAGCCTCTCGAGGCAGCTCGTACTCGCTCATTCCATTACCGAACGTTTAATCTTTGTGGTTTGATTGTGAGTTTGATTTTAGCGGTCGGCAATCTTCACACTTCGTTCTACTAGACTGATGGATGATTTTTCAATAGACCAATGGACGCCTTTTGAGATATGCTGACCCTAGCTCAAACCCCTGGATTAAAAAAACAAAGGAAGGTGCCACTATTAAAACTGCGCTGGACTTTACCATGTCTATCAATCCCGCAAAGACACATGAAAACCCGCTAGACCTAACTCCCTCTATCGCGGCAGTAGGCGCTATCTATGGGGACGAGAAGGGGACATACGCCGCTTTCGTTAAGAATGGTCGACCTAGATTCATGGATGATCCATACATACTGTGGAACCAACCATGGGCGTCTAGCACCTCTGGAACACCGGCCGCCCCATAGGGCACGGGGAAGAGCACGCCGAGCACGAAGACGCAGTTTGACGACTCAGATTTTTTATCGTCGCATGGTCACACATTTTATCATTTATTACCTTCCCTTGATCATTCGTGACTTTGATCCTTTATTTATATTCTTCATACAGCCGCCTACTATGCCTTACGCTGGTGCCGTAACGTGTTGGGATACCGAAGTTAGAGTAACTGATTATCCGTTAAGTACTCTCTTTGTTTCCTATGCTGCCTACATTTTACTTCACCTTCATTTGTCATTCCTTTAAGTATTTCTAATTGCTTTATTAAATTATTTCACCTAAGGTAGTCATTTGCCTATCCAACAGCTGAGGTGAGATTACTTTATGTTTTCTTATGTATTACTTAGGTTACACGTTCCGTATCACTCGAAGGACTTTTTCATAAACTGTCATCTCTTTCCGTCAAAATGTAAACAAAAAGCAAATCCATCTAATGGGTTCTTGCGTATCATTAGCCCAGTGTTTGTAAACTTTTAGAAATCAAGCCAAATTTTTGCGAGCTCTGCACAAAAATCCTTAAACCTTGACCGATGCAAAGTGTGGCTTTCCAGCTACAAGACTACACTTGTTTTTTATTTCCAAACATTAATGTTGAGGGAGAGGAATCGGGAACGGGAACGGGAAAAAGAAAGGGGACTAGTTTGTCACGTGTGGGTCACACACTACCTCCATAGCAGTAAGTTCCGCTATGGCCCAGGAGCCGAGCCACAGCTCTGAGTGGCTATGAAATGCTGTACAGTGTATAAATATGCAAAACTACCAATGATTGTCAACACAACACCTGGTTGATACAGATATCCTCCAGACTACTACCTTCCTACATCACATGGCAGCAACCACAATTGCTGTCGTCATTGCATCTCTATAGATGATTGAGTATTTAAATCAAATACAAGAAGACAAATAAACAAACCAAGATATAAGCATTTATTGCTGCAACAGTTGCTTCTGAACTGTGACCATCAAATAGCTTATCTTGCAAACTGGAAGGGATTTCATGACTTTGTAAGAACAATGCAAGGTCCATTGATGGAGATGCCTTGAGAAGGCAATCTGGAAGGCATGAAAAAACACATGCTAAAAATTCATCTTGTAATGTAGAAGCAGAATAAACTCCAAGCCTGATAAGGATTCAAGATAGTTAATTCAGTTAGAAAGACACCCTGTAAATGGTAAAGGTAAAACATACACAGAAGGTTCAAAAAGAATCCTAGCAAATGCTTTTGCAAGAGCTGCAAATTTATTGCCATCAATATAGAGTTCCTTAGAACATGTAGGATCACCCAAGAATTCTAATAAGAGGTGATTTGCATGTATAGATGCATAAAGAGTATGATCAGAGGCTTTGAACCATGCACTGGAAGAGTCTGGATCCAAATCAATCACCAGGATTTCTTGGATATAATGAGAATATTCAGTGAATCCAGGAAGCATTACAGCAGTTACCATCAATTGTGCAGCTTGCACCGAAGTTGATTCAGTTGAGTGAGTCATGAACAACCCA
The DNA here is from genome assembly GCA_015039465.1 of Phlegmacium glaucopus. Taxonomy (NCBI): domain Eukaryota; kingdom Fungi; phylum Basidiomycota; class Agaricomycetes; order Agaricales; family Cortinariaceae; genus Phlegmacium; species Phlegmacium glaucopus. Next base: position 388,376 of record MU130573.1, read on the forward strand.
AGTTCAGACTTCAGATGCTCATTCAAAGAAAGAAGATGACGAGAATACACATTTCTTCCAGAAGGATGGTTTTGCAACTTAATTTGAACAACATCTGTATCAGTTATATTTGAAAATGTGAAGTGATTACATACATGTTTTTTGAGCCAATCAAATACCTTATAAAGAGGTGGGCTAAACCTTTTCTGAAAGACAAAGGTGGCCAGGAAGCAGCAAAAATCAAATTCACAGATGCCATCCAGCAGTTCAGGTGTTGGAGAAGAAAGTGGGCAGTGCATTATGAATGCTCGAGCAGAGTATGGATCCATACCTTATGAGCAGAAATGTGAGTATTAAAGGAGGATAAGTGATTTGTTGAAAATATAACCTTCAGATGTAGAAGGATCTGTTTTTGAAAGATGCTTTAAGAAGTACCACGTTAACTTTGCATGTGCATTCCCCACATCAATGTAGAACTTCGCCGATCGTGCTTCATCCAAAAGAAAATCCCCCAATGAAGCATGATAGATGGGAATCTCAGATGAATTCATGTTGGTGGCAGGTGCTGGCACATCCATGATAGAGTGTAAGTCACTTAGTATGATATAGACATCTCCAGGACGGAGGAAGAAAATGTTTTCAAGCAGTTGAGGAGTTAACGGTATGTTGACCTTGTTCAGCACAAGTAAACTTAAGATCTCCAATGCCCTATTGATATCTTTGACATGTGAGAATATATGAATGTAAAGCGCATCCAGTTTGGCAAATGGCGTATCGACACCCAGATTGGAAAGACCGAAGATAATGTCTAGTCCGTCAGTAGGCCGGTGATGAGGGGAGTCAAGGTATTTCATGACCGTAGAAGCGTAAATGAACTGTCCGGATGATTTTTGTACAAGGTGAATGAGCTCGGAATCCGACGGCCATCCCGAAGGAAGAAGGTTGCGTAAAGGATGATTCCGCTTGATTTTGTCAAATTTCAATTGGAAAAACAGCTTGATATCCTCATCGGGATCATGAGAATCATCTAACGCCAACTGTCTCGTCATTGGACCCAAGAGTTCCACATTGAAAGCGTCTCGGATTACCTGTTCAGGACGGCTGACGATGAGGAATGATATTGGTATAGGGATCTCTTGAACAGCTGTGGCGAGGGCTGATAGGACATAGCGTTGGACTTTTGCTGTGCCACATTCATCGAGACCGTTGATGATGATGACCTTTGGACCTGAATGAAGGGACATCGCATCCTTGTCGTCTAGCAATGCGTGGCGTAAAGGGTCAACCATCAAACTGCGGATCTGGGCCTCCAGTGAACGGGAAAGGACCAACGGGTCTCGCTCCATGGTGTCTTCGACGTATTTGCGAATAGCGGGTATAGACAGACAGAGTTGATATACCAGGGTAGGAATGAGACGGGATTCATCGTTGCGACCGACAGCTGTGCGAGAAAAGAAGAAACTGGCGGCCAGAATGTTTGCATCATGGCATAATTCAGCGATAGACTGTGCGATAGCAGATTTACCTGCGCCAGCAGGACCGTAGAGCCACATGAAGAATAATATTTTTTGTAGATCGTTTATCCAGGCCATGATGTGTTGGAGGACGGCGACACGAGTGGAGGGGTGACATTTTGGAGGCACATATGTTAGCCCACTTTGTCCGTCTCAGACGGAAGAGCGAAGTGTCATAATGTACCGTCATAGACCCAGCAGCGGACTGAGCTGATGCTGGGAATATGTCCGTCATTGACCCATAAGCTCATGGCCCCTCAGAGGGTGGGTTGGCTGAGGCGCTTGGGTGAATGTATGAATTAACCACAAAGCTTGGGGCTTGGAGGAACACCCGAATTGGTGAATGCCCGAATCCTCACTGAAATGCAAAATTGATTTAGGCTGGTGCCCGGGATATTATCCGAAAACCAGCCAGAAACATCTTTTCTGGTTGGGCGTTTGGGATATTACCCGAATACCAGCCAGAAAAGCTGTTTCTGCCTGGGCATTCGGGATATCACCCGAACACCCGAAAACCAGCCAGAAAAGATGTTTCTGGCTGGGCGTTCGGGATATTACCCGAATACCAGCCAGAAAAGCCGTTTCTGGCTGGGTGTTCGGGATATCACCCGAATACCAGCCAGAAAAGCCGTTTCTGGCTGGGCGTTCGGGATATTACCCAAATACCAGCCAGAAAAGCTGTTTCTGGCTGGGCGCTCGGGATATTACCTGAATACCAGCCAGAAAAGCTGTTTCTGGCTGGGCGTTCGGGATATCACCCGAAAACCAGCCAGAAAACATGTTCTGGCTGGCGTTCGGGCGATCTTGTGAGATCTACTTAGTGACTGTTTGACACAATTCACGCCGGGTATTTTCGACCACAATACAGACTGTAAACTACTTTTAACGCCGTTTAATTATCACCTAACGGGTTGTAAAAAAATACTTCTCTATGTAACCACTATTCTAACTCATGCCCCACCTCTTCCTCTCTGAGCATCAGGGCGATTTGACGC